>CM023537.1:6494479-6810283 GCA_013350335.1 Chimonanthus salicifolius | reverse complement strand
ATGACTCTCATTTTCATAATTTTTCACTTTCATGAGCTAGTAAATCACAAACAACCCTTTAATACAATAATTTCAAAAAAAATAATTAAATGTCTTGCAAAATCAATTCAATTCAAATGAAAGAAAGAGAAGCATTACCTCATAGACCTTGCCATTACCCAACACAACCTTTGTGACAAACCGCCTACCAATGGTGCTAGCAGCGACAATTAAACTCCACGGTGAAAAATTGACGAGGGTGGCCGGATCTGGACCCGAATTTCCGGCAGAGTTTGAAGTAAGTATCCCTTTCTTCATGGCATGGAAAGATCCAATAGAAATGACATCGTTGAAGTATTCCAATGGGGTAAAACCACCTATGGAAATAGAAATAATATCGACGCCGTCGGCAATGGCATCGTCGAACGCTGCAAGAATGTTCGCATCGGAACAACCACCCCAACAAACTTTGTACACTGCAAGTCTTGCTGATGGCACTGCACCACGAACTGTTCCTTGGGCAAAGCCCTCTAAGCTCGTTCTCCTTACATGATTTCCGGCTGCCGTCGACGCTGTGTGTGTCCCATGCCCAGCTGTATCTCGAGGAGATATAGATTCTCCTTCTAGTATCTCCTCTCCAGTGTAGTAGTATCGAGCTCCAATGATCTTACTGCATGTTCAACACCCAATACTATAAATAACAATTAATTGGCCTTTTTAATTATATTAAAATCCAATTAAAATAGTTGTTAAAGTGTGTTCAGCATTTATAATTGTAAGTTAGATTTTATTTACTTGTTGCAAGAGAAATTGGCTGAGGATTGGCAGCTGCCCTTCCATTTGCTTGGTGGTGGGCCAAATCCGGCATCATCGAAGCTGGCAGATTCAGGCCAAATTCCAGTGTCAATCATACCAATAATCACATCACTCTCTACTTTTCTTCTGCTTACTGTCTCTGTGAAGCCCATGAAGTCCCATGATCTTGTTGTGTGAAGCTTGTTCACCTTGTTGGGAAACACAGACACAACTCCATCCATGTCTGTAAAAAAAAAAAAGTTATATTGCATTTATAAAATATTAAGATTTAGCATTATCAAAATATTACATTTTTTTTAAGATAATCTGGATTTTACTGTATTTTGAAAATATGCTTCTAAAGATGACCCACATGAGTGTAGCTCAACTGATTGACTCCCGCTTCAGAAAGCTGGAGGCTGCGGGTTCGAGCCTCCATGGTCTAACCTTAGTGTGTTTTAGAGATAGCAGGTTCATCTATAGAGATTTTAGTAGAATTGTGTCTGAATTTTCACACGTTAATTAAAAAAAGATGTCTTACTTGAAAGGTGAACCATTCCTAGTGATTTGAAGATACACATTACCCAATCCTTCCCATCATTTATAGTTTTGTGCTGGTAATTTTGGATTTTCGCCGTGCGAAAACTTATTACATGGTCATGTATATAAGATAAAAACTTGGCTTGGATATAGTATCGGGAGAAAATCACCTTTTATATCATACAGACAACAATATCGAAAGATAAAAAAGAGAAATCAATAAAAAACAGCAAAACAATATCGAAGTAAAATTTGTTTTTTTGTGGTGAAGAAATAGATAACAGCTTTAAATAAGGTTGAATGATCTAAATGCATAGAAGATGAAAAAATGCAAAGATTTGAATTTATCTTTTATTAACTCATTTTCTTAACTTTTTTTTTTATTTGAACATAGTTTCTTACTAGCAATCTTTTTGGCTTCTTCCTCCGAGAGTTTTGCTGCAAAGGCATTGAAGCTCCTTTTGTAGCTGTAGACAAGAGACTCGGATGCAGCACTGTCACCCAAAGACGAGTATCAGTCACATATTTCATGACTAGAATATAACAAATAAGATATTTATAAATTACTAAATTGATTGGAAATGGCAAACTAAATTTTAAAACTCGTCTCTTTTGGAAATTGAATTCTGGTAGAAATTTTTTCCTGAAAAAATGCTTCTGATTTTTTAAACTTTTTTACCATTATTTGCCACTAACTTATGTAAGTTAAACTTGGTTAACAAATGAGTCAACTCAGATTAAGTTAACTCATTTAATAAATGGATTGAGAATGACCGGCAATGGATTGGATCCTCTATTTAATAAATGGGCCAAGAGCGTCAAAACTCATTTATGTTTTTTTGAGTACTTGGATTAGGTCAACCTATTTAATAAATCAATTATCTTATTTATAGATCATATTAACTCATTTGATATTACTCAAGTTTAGTTAACTTGATTAATAAATGGTTTTGTTTAGATGCGAGTTAGGTGAGGTCAACCATTTACTAAATGTCTTTAGGGTTGGGTCAATCTATATTAGCTTCATCAGGTACTTTGGTTGGATTAACCTATTTAATAAAATGATTTAGATCATGTATAGGTTGGATTAACCCAATTAAGATTGTTAGTTTAGGTCACAACTCGTTCAGTAAATGGGTAAGTCTGGTATGATTTAGGTTGGATTAAGCTTTTGATAAATAGATCAGTTTGAGCTGAACTATTTATGTTGGTTGGATATTTAGATCAGATAAATTCATTTAATAAATGAGTCAAGATTTTGAATTGACTCAACCCATTTAATCTTAAGTAAGTTTTGTTAATTCATTTAACAAATAGGGTGCTTTTGGGCCAAGCCATTTAATCTTGGTTGAATCATGCTAGCCATTTTAATGACTAAGTTGAGTTGAGTAAGTGCATTATCAATTTATTTAAGATTGGTTTGGTTCTTCTTCATAATTTTTTTTTTTTTAAAAAGCATGGGTCTTTTAACTCTTAATCAAAGATTTTTGGGATGTTTTCCTAAGGAGAGTTGACTCAGTCATTCAAATATATATTTTTTTTTTCAGAAAGTATCTCTACATGCCTTGATGAGAAGATTTTTTAATATTTTTAAAAGGAAAAGTTGACTTTATAATTCAAATTCTAAGAAAAACTTAACCAACAAACATGTAAAAATCTCATTTTTAATAAAATAGAAAATTACAAAAAAAGTCTAGACAAACAAACAAGCCCTTGCTCTATAACCTTTAGGGAATTGGACTGGTTATAAGATGAGCATTTATTGACTTAACAATCTAGTTCAAATCTAACTAAGATTATTATAACCCACATGGTGTAGCTCAACTGATTACCTCCCGCTTCAAGAAACAGGAGGTTGTGAATTCGAGCCCTCACTGTCTAACCTTGATGTGCCTTAAGGGTAGTGGACTCATCTGTAGAAATTTTAGTATAACTGTGTCTGAGTTTTCCACACCATCATTACACTGGTCAATCAAAACCTAGCCTTATTTTTTGTCAGATCAAAGGTTTCACCCAATCCAGAATTAAGAAGTTTGGCTTAGGTCTAAAGGTGGGATAGAAGTTCCCAATACAAGAAAAAAGTCTACTGTCCAAAACCTGCCAAGGGCTTGTTGAAGAATGCCATAATGGTAGGATTCTGTAGAGAATTCAGCATTTGGAAGCTCACCCATATATACAATATGGACCTGCATATTAAAAAAAAAATCTCAAATCATCATTCAAATATAATGAGGCATTGGCATCAATTTGGTTGATTATGATCAACCACATTTATCATTATTAAAGGAAATTCATGGCATAGTTGACCTTTCATATTGAAAATGGTTTAAAACTCGTGTAATTAAAACCCGTATTTATAGAATTTACAGATCTCTAAGTGAAGAAAGAACCGATGAATAAATCAATAATGTACAATCCAATCCTTCATTGATTCTATCCAGAAATGACCCAACAAAAAGATGAAGGTAACATATACTTGGGGTAAACATTTTCATATGGAAGAATCCTTTTATCACACATGAGAATTCATTTTTTTTTTTTTTAAATTCCCTTTTATTCTTCTACTTTCGTTTTACACTTCCACTTTCTGTGTTGGTTGGAAGGGTAAAATGAGAATTTGAAAAAAAATTGAACTCCCATGTGAGATGAAAAAATTCTCCCGTGTGAGAATGTGTACCCTATAGGCGAGGCTTAACTGTATCAATGGCAGACATGATAATTTTCTACCACAAAAGGGTGAAGTTTGTGTGAACTATGAGATGGTCCATTATCTTTCTTATTCTCTTTTTGCGGTTAGAGTGATAGTGAGGAATTCAACTTAGGAAGTGATAGTCCTGAGTTCTATTCACATTCAACTTCAAAAGGCCAATCTATATAAAGTTATTCAGTTTGTGTTGGTAGAGCAGCTTGCACATGCTCTGAGAATTAGTCGAGTACTTTAAAAGGCTTGAACACCTTAGTTATAAAAAAAATATACAATGCTTAAAAAATGGCATACACCCCTTTCAACCAAAAATGATTTTTTTCGTAAACAATGTTTGCATCCTCTTTCTCCCAAGAGCTAAAAAAAAAACATATAAACTTACACAAAATGATGGAAAGTAGTTTAAAAAAAGTACAACAAATCTAATAGTTCTAGTAAGTCTTGAATGAGCCCTTCAAAAGATTGATGCAGCTAAATGATTTTTTGTTCGGCGCCGCTGAACTATATATCCTCATCTAATTCTGATCATTGAATCAATGAAAACATTTTTTTGTAAAATAGTGATTTGACTCTATAAATATAAAAAATACATGAGACCAACTTAAAGAAAAGAAAAACATGAAAAGAAAACTCATATCAAAACATTATTCTACTGAAAATTCTCAGCTAAGAAGCAAATGAGACCTAATAGTATTGAAGATATTAACCTTTCTTTCAGGTTCCAACCCTCCATACGAAGTACTGAGTATGGTCATGAAGAGAAAAATGGCTAGGAAGAGAAGCCATGAATGGTCAGCCATTGAAAAATTCAAGTATCCAACTCAAGGTGTGGTGGGTTTTTCATGAATGGAAGCAAGACTTTATAGAGGGAAAGAAGCAAGACTTTGGGTTCTCAGTCTCTCTTGAGATGACCGAAATTTTGGAATCTTCCAGCGCCGGTTGGTGGATTTTTGCTTACAAACTTACAACTCTGCCGCTTCCTTCAAATGATATATTAATTATTAAATTGGCATATTGTCTTCCTATTTTATTATTAATATTTTAATTCTAATACATGGAAACATGGCGACTTCATTTTGTAGTGATCACAAGTAAAACCTCGGATCTATGACATCCAACCACAAATATTATGGATCAAGTTAGACGTCTCAATAGTTTAAGGGCGAGACCTCCCACACAAGATGAGAATATCCAACCACTCAAACTAATTATTATTATTATTGTCTTGATTTATCGAGGAAAAGTTAAAAAAGAATAGGTGATATGTGATGGATATTAATTGTCATTTTTAGGATTGCAACTTGGCCAGGTTAGGTTGGATTTTAGGTTTGTTCGAGCTCACACTTGAATTGCAATTAAAGGGTTCGATCAGGGGTCGAAATATTGGCCGATACATATCGTATCGGCCGATATATATCGGTTTTAGAGAGCATCATATCGGCCGATATCATATCATATCGGCCGTATTATATCGGCCGATATCAAAATATCGGCCAATATTTAAAAAAAAAAAGAGGAGGAAAAAGAAAAATATAGGCCGATATATCGGCCGATACCGTTTTTTGTAACCCTAGGTTCGATTAGGAGATCAGTCCCACTTTAAGTAGAATTAGTCAAATTCAAGTCGGGACTGAATTGTTTTCATAAGACATAAGCATGATTTAAAGTTCGAAATGTATATCCGGGCTTATTCAAACTTAAGATTATTTGGGCTTAAAATGAAAATATTTTGAATTATTCTATCAAAGTATGAATTATATATTACATAAATGTTATGTTTATTCAAAATATCAATTAAGAAAAATATATTTTATAAATTATTGCTCAAATTTGAAATTTGGGTTGAACTAGGCTTTCACGTACTACGTTGAGCTTGACTCAAATTTTAATTTGGACATAACATTTAAGGCAGGGGTTTAAAATTTGACTCTAAGAAAACAAGGGAAATGGAAAACTTATTATGAGCATGTTTTGGTTAAAATTTTTATTTTCATGGAGTATTTTGATAAAAATTAAGTACGTCCTAAATAATTGAATTTTCTTTTAAAAGATTTAGAAAATAGAAGACTAATATGAAGAAACATCTAATATAAAATTCATTTATTATAATTATTTATTTATTTTTTATGATCGAAAGAATCCAACGCGTTTCACTTAATTAATCTTGAAGCATGTGAAAATTTTCCAATTCGCATACACCAGGTAATGAGAAAGTGTAAACCAGCACTTATGCTAAAATTTTAAACCCAAAATTAATATTTTAAAATTTTGAAGCCAATAAATCATGGAAAATTATTCAGACAATAATATCAAGAATTAAGTCACACGTAACGCATCAATATTTACGTGAAAAACCTTCTTGTGTAGAGGGAAAAATGGCAAAGTAAATCTAAATCAATCTAGTATATCAAATCAAACAGTACAGTATTCTTCTCATGCCCAATTAATTATTCTGAGAATACTCGAAATCAACAGGAACCTCAGATTTCAGTTTTTAAATAAGAATTCTAAAAATAAATTTGATGTCCGGCAACATCAAAGTGTCTAAAAATAAACCATAACTCAATGACAAAAGGAACAGAGCATCTAAAAAAGAAGTCACAATTCTAATGAATTTTTCGGTTTTGCCTAAGAAACAAATGAATCATTAATACCAGAAAACATGCCCTGCAAAGAATTATTCAAATGCATAAGCATAAATAGCTTTACTAAGAAGTAAGAACATGGCTGATCATCATTTGGAGATCGTTTTCTGACTTGAATAGCAGAGGAATTATAATATAATCTCATTTTACATACATTTCTGATTAGCCCAAGTTACAGTGCAGACTTTCTTTAATGGAAGTAGACAGAATAATGCAAACAATGTACAGAGAAGTCTTCTTCTTCTTCTTCTTCTTCTTTTATTGAGAGAGGGAATGACAACTGCATGTTATGATTTAGGAGACTAGTTAGTGTTCAACTATACTTGTAGATGATCTACAGTACTGCAAGTTGGGGCTTTCATCTTCACAAGCTAAGAGAGTTTGGACTATCATATCCATGGTTGGCCTTTTGCTTCTATCCTCATCCACGCAGGAGATACCGATCTCAATCATCGCCTCCGCCTGTCTCCAATTGAATTGTCCATTCAATCGGAAATCGACAAAATCGCCAACCCACAATTCTTCTCTAGACCCTATCTTCTCATTCGCCGTCCTAACGAACCTACGCAGTTCCACTTCCTCCTCTCCGTCCACCACCCAATTCGATAGCCTATTTCCATTCACAATCTCCAGTATCACCACACCATAGCTATAAACGTCGACCTTTGCAGTGATGGGAAGATTCAAGGCCCACTCTGGAGCCATATACCCCATTGTTCCCCGGATCCGAGAAAAGTTAGAACCAGAGCCATCTCTTTGAGATAGTTTTGCCAGTCCAAAATCTGAAACCTTTGGTTCAAAGTCGCTGCCCAGAAGTATGTTTTCAGGCTTCACGTCACAGTGTATTACCCATTCAAGGCACTCGTCATGAAGATAGGCGAGACCCTTGGCTGTCCCTACTGCAATTTTAAACCTTTCATTCCATCCTAACAATGTCAATGGCATTTTGCCACTACTGTTGTTGCTGTTAGAGAAGAGGTGTTTATCCAGTGAACCATTTTCCACATACTCGTAAACCAAGAGTTGGTGTTTGTGATCCGAACAGTATCCCCACATTCTCACTAAATTCATGTGGTAAATTCTCCCTATGGTGCTCAATTCTGCCAACAACTCGTCTCCTCCATGGATTGCATCTCCCAATTTCTTCACTGCTACCACTCTCTCATCGCCCAAAACACCCTTGTAAACATAACCAGAACCTCCCCTGCCAAGCTCTTCCTTGAAATTCTTGGTTGCCTTCTTCAATTCTGCATATGTGAACCTTCTGAATTGATTGGATATTGCTTGGTAACCTTCCTCCACTGACGTCACCACCCCGTGACCCCTAGAAAGGAACCACCAACCTGCTGCGATGAAAAACACCTCAATCAAACCCACTGCTGACACAAACCAGTATAAGTATATGTATTTCATGCCTCCAGTTTTCTTATACTTATCCAGAGAACCAACCATAACCTCGGCTTGACTGGATTCACATATTGGTTCAGACTCTTTGATCATGGATGATTCTGAGGTTTCTACATTTTTGGGTAGTTTTAGATATATGTTTCCAGGAAAATTTGGTGATCTATATCCATTGAAAAGCACTCTTTTAGGGAAACAGCTTCCTTCCCCTAATTTATACCCAAAACCTGCACAAGAGCAATCATCCAGGCAAATCTGCCTACAAGATTCTAATGAAATGTTGTTTTTGTAATCGAAATCATACCCATAGAAATCTACTTGGTGAAGCCGCACAAATTTTACTTGATCTGGGTGACAGCTCCAATTGGATTTCAGCTTGCAGCCTTGGCTCCAATCACTCAAATCTCTCATTTCATATCCAATTGGGCAAGAACACTTTGGCACCGGCGTATAAACACATATGCCATTTCTCCCACAAACTCCATGAACATTGCATTGCTGAGAAAGAGCCTCCCACGAAACCACCCAGCTCTTCAACGAATCCAAGCTATAGAGCCTGAGATTTCCATCGAAATCAAGCGTCAATCTCCTCCAAACCCTAGAACCCATATCGGATGCATTGAATTCCAACTGATCACTCGCCAGAAACCTACCCAATTCATCAAGCACACCGTGTCGGCTGTTATTGTAATTCGTTCTATCGTTCTGAAACACGTTATAATCTGGGTTGGGCCAGTATATGCTAGACGTTTCGGGGCCATCATACATGAGCTTTAGAACGTTATCGTTATCGAAATAGAAGCTATAAAAACCCGAAGAAAGCAGTCCTTTTGCCTTCACAGATACAAGACTCTTGGTTTTTGTGATGGGTTGAGAGGGGAGAAGAGTATCAGTAGGAAAATCAAAGCTCTGGTACAAGATATTACCATTTGGGTCTGTGAGAATGAGGTTCCCGGAGTCAGAAATCTCCGCCTTCACGGCATTGCTGGTGTTGGTGTTCCAGACGGTAGATCCATCGGCATCGGTAAGGACCATGTTGCCGTCTTTGTTGAGAGAGAGTCTAGAGAGTTGGCCATTAACAGGGTTGTCTCTGTTGGCAGTCCAAACGACGGTTTTGTTGGACGTGTTGGTGAACCAGATAGAGAAGCAGAAGGCGTTGGATCCAACCTTGTGAAATCCAGAAGAGAAAGTGGTGTTTGGGGAGATGAGGAGGTCTGCTTCATCTTCTACTGAGAGGGAGGATCCTCTACTCAGATAGCTTTTCTGGGTTGCTGAAGAAGCATTGGAGGAGAAGAGGAGAAGGAGAAGAAGGAGAAAAGGAGACATAGCTGGGCAGAGAATCGAAGATTTTCAAGCAAAGTTGGAATTGAGTTCTGAAGGTAAGTGTGAAGACAAGGCCGGAGTTTAGAGAAGAGAAATATCTGCCACGGGACAAGTGATGTTAATAAAGAGGTCAAGGGCGGCAACCTCCCCCCGCTTCCCGCCCCCCTACGGCTAGTGAAAACGACTTAATATCCTGTATTAAATAATATACTAATTTATTGAATCTTCTTAAAATAAAATAAATATTTATAAAATTATATTATAAAAAAATTATTTAAATTTTAACTATTTTATTTAAATAAATAAAACTTATAATAGGAATTAGACTACAATTAGGGGTTCAAATATATCACTTGGCCAAGATATCTCTGGAGATCATTCTCTCTCCTTTTTTTATCTTTTTAAAATATCGACTGGTTTTATTCTTTCTTAATTTTATCTGAATTAAAAAAATAAAGAATAGAAAAAAATTAAAAATATTTTTCTACAAAAAATCACATAATATCAGCCAATATCATGACCGACATTTCGCCAAAATTGTCAAATATCAACTGATATATTGGTAGAACCCAACATCGATATTTGATTTTTTTTATTTTCTTTTTAATTTGATCAATATTTTGAATATGGATGGATATATCTCAATATTTCCTTAACTAATTTGATACATATTCTATCATCAGATATTTATGGGCCTTTAAAAATTATCATCTTTGACTACAATGAACTTTAAGCACACTGTTCGCTCGAATGCAAGACCTCTGTGATAAATTTATTTAATTATAAATTAAATTATTAAATAGTTTATAGTTTGATTTGAAGAGCTTCTCCTCTATACGATGTACTATATATTTTAGCTTTTTAAAACCTCTTTTCTAAGCTGTTTTTCAGTTTTTTTAGTATTTTAATTTGCTTGTGGCTTTGTGCGGGAAAGATTGTAGAAGTCTTCAAATTTAAGAATTTTATACGTACGTCTTGTGTAGAATGGATTGTTGTTGACTTGGACAATAAGAAAGAGGTTGATTAGTCGAAGATGATGAGACGAAGGAATGCCATTAAAATTAGTATTTCAGTTGGTGTAAGATTTTAAAATTAAATTAAAGGTCTTTGATTCTATCTGTTAGATTTACCTGATACACGATATTTGTCAAAACTTTTATAATGTAATATGGCTGGAACTATGGTACATATATTATATTAGAGAGGTTATTTAATTAGAGGGTCTGGTAAATCGACGTTTAATATTATTTTCTTAAAAAACTCTTTAAATTCTCACCTATCGTATAAAGTTCTTTCGGCTGAAAATATTTTATCTTCCTTCTATTTCTGCCCCATCGACCATTGTTGTTTGAAAGCCGGACCGTTGTCCATCACCGCCATTAGATCCTCTCCTTCTGCAACCCTCAAAACTAGCGAGAAACCCTACCAGTTCAGCCAGATCTGAAAATAAATTATCCTAGGGTCATTTTTCAAAGTGTTTGTAAGGTTTTTAGTCACTTTTGCAGCAATTTTACTTTGCCAATGTATGGAATATTACTTTATAAATGGTTGAGAGAATATATTTTTTATTCTAAATATATTGAGTACTGAGTTAAAGAGATTTATTACATTTTGTATGAGACTCAAGTTGGAATCGGCTGTCGATATTATTTTAAATAGGTTATAACTTTATAAAGTAATATATATAAAAGGCTTTATTTTATATATGATTTCACCTCTAATGTAAAGTAGAGATATCCATCTTATAAAAAAAAATTATAACTGTTATGTAATATATTTTAACAGTTGAATTAATTATGATAAATTAAAATAGTTATTAAAGTATTTATTTTAAATAATAAACAATATTATTTAGTGGATTCAAATTTTTATGACCCAATTTATTGGGCTAAAAGTGACGTGAGATTCCAGCAGTTTTAAATGACCATCAATGAGGAACTGGTGAACGGCACTTGCCTTTGCCGCACCAAACTTGTCGGAAACAGCGACTATTCGTAGAAATGATGGCCCTTCCTTTAATTCGGTTTGGACCAATTAGGATAACAGTTGCTCTTCTTATTTATTACTTTTATCTAAGAAATGGAACAGGGGTGATAGTAATATGTGGGATTGAACTGCATTCATACCAAGTATGATCTTTAAATGTTAGTATGTATTTAATAAATATATGTCCTATGACGGGTGGTCACCTTAGCACGGAAAAACTTTTTTAAGAGATATAGGTTTTTCGAATTTCTCGTTTTGTCCCCTTCTGTCCGTACAGATTTTAGTGAACTTTCATAAATCAGTTGACTGGATCGGTGCACAAGACCGAATTATTAAGAAATGGAAATTTGAGGAAAGTGATCTGATCAGTGTACCGATTTGAACTCTTTCACGTCTCAAGAAATAGATGCACCGACTAGATTGCTTTCTTTAAATTTTCATTTCCAAGTAATTTGGTCAAGAGTACCGATCCAGTGAACTAATTAACTGGAAAATGAACCGATTTGTAAAAGTCTATTAAAATCCATACGGACGGAAGGGGTTAAATGGGAAGTTCACTAAAACTCATATCTCTTAAAAGAATTTTTCCCTATTAAGATGGACACCCTATATATCAAAGATATATAAGGGGTACGCGAATATATAAGTGAAATTTTTTTATTATTAAAAGTAAAATAAAAATATATCATACCACCAATATCAGCAATAAGTAATCATTTCGATGATATCTCAATGTAATAATATCAATGATATATAATCAAATTGACTATATACGACACGTGTTAATTGAAATATATTGAAAAGTATTTGTGGTATAAGCCGACCTGTTTGACAAATGCTTCATTTTAAAATTTTGGGTACTTTGTCCAATTATGTAAAGAGGATGAATTCTACTTTATACTTAAAAAATTAGTTGGGTGGATAGATTATAATATAGCTTATTAAACTGTAAAAAATGAGACATTTTTAATCATCTATCATTTCATTTTTAATATTAAAATAAATTATTGAATTAAATATTTTTACCTATTACAAATAATTAAACAGTGAATATTTGGATTTACCATTAAATGGCCCCACATGGGGGCTTTTGTGTTCAGATGCAAAAAATGTCCATGCATTACTTAGCTTTACCCTAAGTTGAATGTACATAATATCATTTTTTTTTATCCAATTTGATCTAAGATTTTTAAGATCTGTCAATTATTTAAACTTCATTTTACTCAATTCAATTCAATAAAAAATTTAATAAGAACTAGATAAAAATGAAAAGGGACAATAAAATGACAATGTTTACATATATGAGTGAGAGGTGGTCTTCTTATTAGGATTGAAAAAAATAGAGGCCATAGGACTTTTAAGCAAAAATCATTGAGAATATTAATATGTAATATATATATATATATTAAATAGAGTTGGAACAAATCAGATTAATGCAAGAATCATCAACTCATCTCAACTCTAATTTTCAAGTTTGGATTGAATCAATCAAGTAGATTATGAAAATTCTTGATTTTAAAACCTTGAGAGATTAGAGTGGCTGTGAGAAATTCACTCTAGAAAGTAGGAGTCCTGAGTTCTATTATCATTCCACCTCAAACAATCACTCTTGATAAAATTACTCGATGTATATAGATACGAAAACTTACACCTACATCGAACATTAGCCAGATATTCTAAAAAACTTAAACACTTTCGTCGTAGAAGAATACTTGATTTAAAATAAAATTAAGGTGTCATAGGCCATCATATTTAAAAAATCTGATTAAAAAATTATAATAGAGTTGGGTTTGGATTGGGAATAAAGGGGGGAAAATTCAAATAAAGATCACTTCCTACGAAAGGAAAATAAGAAAGAAGCTTGGATCGATCTCTCATTCGGTCAAACTTTATTTTCCAAAAATTTAATTCACATGATTTTCTTCAAAGTTGAGTGTGAATGTACGAAATTCAATCCACTTTCCAATGGCAAGAGTTGCAAGGAGTTCTTCCTCTCTCTGTCCTTTTTCTTCACGTGTGACATAGTTTTTATATTGGGGTTAGGCGGTCAAGTATATATTCTTCTTGTACCTCACAAACTTTTTATATTGGAGTTAGGCCGTCAAGTATATTAGAATAAGACTATTTTTTTTGTTAGAACACATGGAATTGTAAAATTTTCAGTTTACCTTAACCTTCCATATGCAAATCTTAAGTAGAATACAATTGTACGCTTATGCGGTGAATCGAGCGGTGCACCTATAATTATGAGCGGTGCACCTATAATTATGAGTTGTGTATCTATAATTATGAACGGTCCACATTTAATTCATTTTTTAAAGGGATTAGAAAGGATAAAAGATAAAGTAGACTTTTTACAAAAATTTTTAAAACTCGTGTGTCTTAAAAAAAAATCTCGTGATAGGATGGGCGGCCTTTTATAAATTATTATTATGAATTATAATTGTTCTTATTATACATGATAAATAATGAAGTGTATATATATATATATATATATATATATATAAAGAGATGGGCTAAATCACTTCACTCTAAAATTGTGTTCTTCACTTCATAAATTTGAATATGTTAAACCATATTTTCCATTATAAGAATGCGTTGTTCACCAAATTCTGCACTTAAAAAAAAAAAAAGCATTCTCCACTTCTAAAATGAATGATTGGTCAAATATGTAATTATATTTTTAGAAGTTCATTAAATTTGTTTTCTAATCATATTTTTCTTTTGGTCTTGATAATGGCTTTAATCTCACATTGCCGTTGATCCACATCTCACACCAAGTACCATCAACAATGACCTATTTTGAAGAAAAGGTCTATCTAAACTTTTTTTTTTTTTTTGTAAGGTATCTCCAAGGCAGGCCCTGGGCATAGGCGGCATAGGTCACCGCCTAGGGCCCCCAGTTAGAAAGGGCCCCCACACACTTAAACTCCTTAATATATCAGTCACAAAGGGCTTCTGAAATCTCACTCCGCCTAGGGCCTCTGAGATTTTAGGAGATCTCAGGGCTGGTCCTGGGTATCTCCATCTTATATCGAAGGAGGTACTAACCTCCATAAATGTACAAAGTCACCCATAAACCCCGTGAATCAAGATAAGTTTCAAAACCTCTCATCTAATCCTAAAAATTCAAGATAACTAAATTACTAAAAAAATAAAGCATTACCTACACAAACACAAATTTGTCTCTGAATTTATTTTCCATTACATTTTTTTTCTTTTCTTTCTGAAAGGTGTTGAATTTTCTCTAAAATAGAAAATTATAATAAATTCAAATATCTTCACTAATAAAAAAAATGATGAATATCTCATGATCTAAAGCACTAACCTCACTGAGGCACTAATCATTCCTTACATGTTGTCTGGCAAGCCAAAATAACAGTCGAATCATAGTGTCTAACTTTTGCTTCTTTTATAAGAGATGGTGATGCTTCTGATAATAATACTAATATAATTTTCACTATTTTAATTACAACAAGTGAATAAAAGAATAACAAAGGAAGGTCTTGAGTTCGATTCACGCTCAACCACTCTAGGCCAATCATCATCGTTTGAAACCGGTATGTATGAATAAGTAGATGTGCACATGTTATAAAGGATTAGTCGGATAAAACCCCCTGCAGTCCATTGGTCACACTGGGGCTCTAAGTGACGGCTTAGTTGGTCTAAAACTAGGGTCGACCTTGAGTAAAATACTTGAACACCTTTAGTCAACAAAAAAACAAATAAAAAAAAGAATAACATCAGTATATTAGATTCATGTATGTGTTGTCCCTTTCTCTAGTTTATAAGAAATTTCTTTAAAAAAAATTCATACACTACATCTTAAATTAAAATAAGTTATCATTACGGAATAAAACTTTGTATTAGAGATAACAAATGACTCCCAGTTTTATATTTAATGTACATAGTACAAACAAGTGGTCAAAGGCTCGATTTAAAAAGCGTTAGATGTCTTAGACTCTTACACCATTTTCCAACTCTTCAAACCAAAGGGGAAAAACCATGGCCAAATCCTTTGACTCACCCAACATGGAGTTTAGAGGCCCAAGCATATATTAAATTTGTTTATAATGATATTTGTTAGAATATAATTAAGATTCATATTTAGTTAGTATCTAAGTTTGTATTAATCTCTTATTAAAAAATTTGTTAGAATATAATTAGGATTCATATACTTATTTATCAGGGAGTCAACTTGCGATATCGTGTTAAACGTATGTAGTTAGATAAATGATTTAATTTTACACATTCTATTAACTCTAAAGCTTTTGACTTAAAAATCAGGCTGTGAATCGACATGTTTGAAAATGAAGAAGGAATAGGACCTGTGAGAAAGATGAACCCAAGGCTTAAGATTTCAATCTCCAAAAGCCTCCCCAATTCACTTGGTATGAATCTTTCAACATGGCCATATGACAAACTCAACTTTTGGAGTTACGTCCAAAGACTTATCGAGGAAGCATGTTCAAACTTTTTTATCCATACATGCTAAGTACAAACTATGTGAAGTAACCCTTTTTGTGTTGGGAGAGGTTTGATCCCATGACCTCCCACAAATAAGGTTGAGAATTGACCATTAAACTAACTCCTCAGGGTTAATGTAACCGAATTCTTGACCGTCAGCCAACTGTGTAGATTTGAGATTTAATTAACATGTATGTGCCAATCTGACAGTCAAGAACCTGACTCTATTAAACTCTGAGGGTTGACCTAAGGGTCAAGAACTCGTATCAAGAAGTGGGAGTCTTAAATTTGATTCACGTTCAATCTCAAAGGGCCATTCTTCATATATATGGACCTGACTGTGCAGATTTAGGAGGTTTACATAAACTCCAAGAATTAGTCGTGTGAGACGTTTGAATACTTTGGTCATCAAAAAGACCAAATGAAGTCATTTGAATACTAATAAAAATGTAATAAAAAATAAAAATGAAGTCATTTGAATATAATATGGACTTTTCTTTAGTGGGTTGGCGGTCCTTATCGTTATTTAAATTGTAAACCGTGAGCTCGAGGATAACTTTAGTTGATGAACCTTTTTAAAGTTTGTCTTTTTCTTTTAAGGATCCACTTGACTAATGAAACCAATCTAGTAAATCAATTTTTCTAATTTTTTATAAAAACTTGGTAAACTTTGTTGCGTATTTTGACTAAAACCTTTAGTATTTAGGCAATTTAGAATTATAGTGGATTGAATTGAATAAAATTAGCTAGTCTCAGTCCTTTTTAGTTGTTTCTAAAATTAGGAATAAAATTGAAGTCAAATTTAAGATGGATTCAAGCAAACTTTAATCATTACTAAATGGGTCATTTTTAGAATGATATTTTTTTTTAAAAAGAATAAGTTTATTGAATATGATTTTTTTTAAATAAATAATATTTAAAATTAGATAATTTTGAATGAAATTTAGAAGTCAAAACTCATTTTAAAACTCTAGCATTCGCAATCTTTATCGTTAAAAGAATATCTATAACTATTATATATATAATTTATTAATTTATCATTGTTATTATCATTATTTAAACTATCACAAGTCATTGAAGAAGAGTGGTAAGATTCATCAATGACAAATCCTAAAGGGTTAGCTTGACGATAAATTCCCATCATAGTTTATAGGAGGCCTTGGAATTAAACTGCCCTCATAGAAAAGGGTCATCATCTTCTTTAGTTCTGCATCCAATCCGACGTGTGTGACTTGAAAGGTAACACGTGCTCTAAGGATTAGAAAGGTGAGATCTTAAAAAAAATCATCATTAAGTGTCACTATTAAAGAAAATTGATCATACAATCGATTTTTATAATTTTGTATTTTTATATTTGTCAGATTCTCTGATTATGGAATTATAATTTATTTTGTTGGCTTTTATTCTTTCCTCTCTTTGATGAATTTTAATGATAAAAAATTTAAGCCATTTTCTCAATTTCTACCATTTTCCTAAAATCAGAATATTTTTTACGTCTCTCTCAATCGCCCAAACCCCGATCCCGCCGGTTCCCTGCCAAACAGCAAGCCTCCTCAAGACTCTGCAGCGACGGCCAGACACTTCTCCCGTCTGGATCCACTTGTCCCTGCTTTCGCGCCTCCATATCTCCTTCTCACTCGGGCGTCCGATCTCGTCACATCCTCTTCTTCTTCAAACTGTGCTCGGTCAATGATGCGGACATATGCGGGCGTGATCAAAATTTTAATTTTGATCTAGGTGAGTGCACAAGCAATTTGACAAGTCCGGGGTCCGAGTCGAATGATGAAAATTATATCTTCGATCAAGGCGGGTATTCGAGTGGAAATTTGAAGATGGATCATGGACTTTAATTTAATAGTATATTTCAGCCCGATTCCAAAATAAAGCAGTCATTGAAGCAGGTCCATTGCTTGTCAGGCCCAACAAGCCAAGCTTTGGCCCAAGATAACATGCCCATTGATTCAATGACCGGTACACGCTTCATGCAGTGGGTTGAAGAGTCCTATCCCAATTAAGATTGAGTTGTCCATCGTTGGAAACTTGGTGTATTTAGGATATTTTAATAGTAGTTGCTTAGTTAGTCCTATTTTATTTAGAACTATATGTTTTAGATTAAGAGTTTTTAATTAGATATGACTCTTATTTAGTGGGTGTTTATTATTAGGAGTTCCTAATTAGATAGAACTCTTATTTAGTATGTGTTTATTATTAGGAGTTCCTAATTAGATAGGACTCTTATTTAGTAGGTGTTTCTATTTAAGGAATTGTAATAGCCAGTTTTGAGGGGAGATTATTTTGATCAATAAAATTGTTATTTTGTTTAGCAAAACGAAGGACTGTTTTGTGAAGATTCAAGTGTAAAACGAATGACTGTTTTGTGAAGATTAAGCTTCCGCTATAATTTGAGGTTGGGTATTCTTAATCCTACCTAGACTACATCAGAAATGATGCGGACATATGCAGGCGTGATCAAAATTTTAATTTTGATCTAGGTGGGTGCACAAGCAATTTGACAAGTCCAGGGTCCGAGTCGAATGATGAAAATTATATCTTCGATCCAGGCGGGTATTCGAGTGGAAATTTGAAGATGGATTATGGACTTTAATTTAATAGTATATTTCAGCCCGATTCCAAAATAAAGCAGCCATAGAAGCAGGCTCATTGCTTGTCAGGCCCAACAAGCCAAGCTTTGGTCCAAGATAACATGCTCATTGATTCAATGACCGGTACACGCTTCATGCATTGGATTGAAGAGTCCTATCCCAATTAAGATTGGGTTGTCCATCGTTGGAAACTTGGTGTATTTAGGATATTTTAATAGTAGTTGCTTAGTTAGTCCTATTTTATTTAGAACTATATGTTTTAGATTAAGAGTTTTTAATTAGATATGACTCTTATTTAGTGGGTGTTTATTATTAGGAGTTCCTAATTAGATAAAACTCTTATTTAGTATGTGTTTATTATTAGGAGTTCCTAATTAGATAGGACTCTTATTTAGTAGGTGTTTTTATTTAAGGAATTGTAATAGCCAATTATTTTGATCTATAAAATTGTTATTTTGTTTAGCAAAACGAATGACTGTTTTATGAAGATTCAAGTGCAAAACGAAGGACTGTTTTGTGAAGATTAAGCTTCCGCTATAATTCGAGGTTGGGTATTCTTAATCCTACCTATCCTACATCAGTCCCTCTGCTGCCTGAGTCATCGGCCTTCTTCTCTCTTGTTGCTGACGCTGCTGCCAATCCGGTCGCAGGTCAAGCTCTTGTGTTGTGGTTTGCTTGTCTTCGTTAATTTCTATTTTTCGATATTGCTGTTTATGTGTGGTTTAGAAGGTGATTTTGTCCCAACAGTCTGAAGAGGGGAAACACCAGCAAGTGTAGATTTTTGGTCACGAGTTTTGTGGATGGAGGAAGAAATCTTGTTTGCACATTCAAGACATGGTGTGTAGTTTCATTATGCTATTTTTCTCAGAGAAGACAAGAATGCAGACAGAAGGAAGAAACTAGCACCAAAGAACCAAACTGAAGATCTTATTGCCATTAATATGGATACAAAAAAAATTAATTAAAGCATAAGCAAAAAAAGATAAAAATTAAACAAAGCACAACCAACCCCCTTCCCTGCAGACTGATCTCTCTGTCCTTTCCTCTTCTCTTTTCTTTCTCTTTCCCTCTGCTTTTGTGTGGAATGGAAAGGAGATCTCGAACAAGCGCCTCCCACGTAAGGTTTGTAGGTCTCACTACATGCATCAAGGTCCATTGTTGTCGCAAACATAATGGTAAGCCTCCATTCAAGACTTGCAATCTTCTCTAATGGTTGGCATCTCCGCCGTGGCTACCGAAAGTGGACCTATACAGTGTACTATTTATATGTCATGGTGAAGTATGAAAAAAGCATGGATGGACCATCAACATTGTATCAGCTCATCCCTGGCAGCTTTGATCCTTACTGAAACATCCCTCATCGTTGGTCGACCTTCAGGTGATTCAACAGCACATGACAATCCCAACTCCATCACTGGAACCAAATGCTCTGCACACTTCCCATCCTTAATATCAGGGTCTAGCACATCCATAATTTGATCTGGGATAGCCATCTCCACCCAATTTTTAAGAGTCATCTCCCCTGAGAACATTTCATCTGTAGGCTTCTTCCCAGTGAACAACTCAAGTAGAAGTGTTCCATAACTATAAACATCTCCTTTATATGAAATGACTCCTTGCAAACCATATTCTGCATTTGAGTAACACACTGGTCAATGATCTGGATTACCAACAGATAGTTTCCATTAAACAAACTAAAGGATCAAATCAACGTCTATAACAGTATTAGAATTGGAATTTAATTTCAAAAGATTAAAAGGAATACCTGGGGGAATGTAGCCGATGGATCCTTTAAGCTCAAAGGTAGTATTGAGATGATTATCAGTTCGATTCAGCAGCTTAGCGAGTCCAAAATCACTTACATGTGCAGTCCTATCCTTGTCGAGAAGAATGTTGCTGGGTTTTAGATCACAATGAACCACAGGATTCTCACAATCATGATGCAAATACTCCAAGGCTGATGCTACATCGACTGCAATCTCCAATCTCTGTATCACATTAAGATGCCCCTTCTTTGCCTTTGATTCTACAGTCCCATGTAGCCACTCTTCCAGGCTGCCATTAGGCATGTACTGTAACACCAATGCCTTGAAGTTATTACTTGAACATGCGCTTATGATCCTAACCAGGTTCCGATGACGAACATGTCGCATTGCTTCACACTCTGATATGAAGCTCTTTAATACGCCTGCCTGCTCCATTTTAAAGACTTTGACAGCCACAAGAGAACCATCAGGCAGAACTCCCTTGTAGACGGACCCGAAACTACCTTCTCCAGTCAAGTTCTCTCTGCTGAAGTCATCTGTTGCATTTCTCAGATCATAATATGTATACAGAAAAGGAGACCCTTCAAATGACACTACGCTCGTTACAGGAAGCAGAGTTTTTCTCTTGCATAAAAACATAAAGACAAAGCCGCCCAGAAGGATGCAAAACACAGCACCGCCAACTGACAGTCCAATGATTAACTTCACTTTTGATCTAGATGAGTGACCTTCAGTGACACTGCAATTGGGTAATTCCAATCCTGAGCCTTCACCACAAAGCCCCAGGTTTCCATTGAGAGACACTGCAGTTGCATTCATAAAGACTCCTCCCTTGGGTACCTCTCCTTCGAGCCGGTTCGTAGAAAGATTCAAATGGTACAAAGACTGAAGGCTCTGAAGAGAAGACGGAATCAAGCCAGATAGATTGTTGGATGAAAGATTGATAGTCTCTACACCTGTCAATTTACTGATTGAACTTGGAATAGATCCTTGCAATGAATTCCCAGCCATGTTGAGAAGCAGCAGACTTGAACAGTCACCTATTGTGTCAGGTATGTTTCCCGATAGCTGATTCTCAGACAAATCAATCCCTTGGACCGTCTTCAGCTTTCCAATCTCAGTTGGAAGTGACCCACTTAAAGAATTGTGTGAAAGATTGAAAATCGATGTGAGGGTGGGAATCGAGAATATATCTTTTGGTATTGTCCCATTGAGACCATTGGCAGAGAGGTCTAGATTCTGAAGGCGCTGGCAATTTGCTAGGCTTGAAGGAATGGAACCTGCCAAACGGTTTTCATCCAAGCGCAACCTAAATAATGCAGTGAGGTTCCCAATTGAATCCGGTATAGGTCCTGTTAATGCATTCCCTTGAAGTGTAATCAGCTCTAGCTTCTTCATATTTCCAATTGTCCATGGGATGTTGCCGGAAAGTAAATTGTTCTCCATGCCTAGCTTGGTCAAGTTCATCAAGTTCTCAATCTCTGCAGGCAAGCTTCCTTCGATTCTATTGCCTCCCATCACTAGCTCTTTAAGATGGATTGAGAGGTTGCCGATAGATGGAAGCCTTCCGGCCAGTGAATTATAGGCGATGGAGAGGATTTCAAGATTACTTGCATTTGAAAGAGAAGTAATAAAATCCAGCCCGTCATCACCATCACTGACCAGCTGATTGAACTCCACGTTGAAACGAAGAAGGTTGGCTAAATTTCCCAACCATGGCACTCTCCCACTGAAATTGTTCTTTGAAATGTCAAATTCTTCGAGCAATGAAGCATTGGACAGAGAAGCAGGTATGGACCCTGTCAGCTTATTCATACCTACTAACAACAGTGTCAGATTCGGAAATTTAGAGAACATATCTGATGGAAGACTACCTGTTAGATTGTTGTCTGCCATTTGAAAGAAAACCAGAGAAGAGAGGTTGAACAGAACTGGCGGAATGTCACCTGTTATGTTATTAGAGGAAATCTGTATATTCCTCAGAAATTGAAGACCGCCTAATTCAACTGGTATTGATCCATAAAGAAAATTTGTATGTAAAATCAAATTAGTGAGCGACGAGAAGTTTCCAAATGATGATGGGATGGAACCAGTGAGAAAATTTTGTGCAAGATTCAAGGATATGAGCTTGGGAAGCTTACTCAATTCAGACGGTATAAAACCTTCAAGTTGGTTGGCTGACAAATTAAGCCTCTCGAGCTGTGTACAGAGACTTAGAGAAGAAGGTACTGTACCGTTTAAGCCGTTGTCAGCTAAGTTGAGGATTTTCAGTTGAGAAAGACGGCTGAATTCTACTGGAACCGGACCGACGAAGCTGTTGTCCCTCAAGTTGAGGATTTCAAGGAGTGAAAGATTGGCAATGTAGGGAGAAAGAGAACCAGATAATCCCTGGCTCTCTAAGTCGAGTTCTACAACACGTTCCTGGTTTGGATCACAGGTGATACCAGTCCAATTGCAGAAGGTATTGTTGGTAGTCCAAGAGTTGAGAATCCCATCATGATCCTCGGTTACCAAGGATTTGAATTGCAGGAGGGACTGTTGATCAGTTGCACTGTCTTGAGCTGTTGAATTTTGCAATATAAAGATCAAAATTATAAGTGAGCTGATGATGGTATTGATTTTTGAATTCATGGGTGATTTTTTTTTTTTGTGTAAGAGTTGAATCTGAGAGAGAGAGAGAGAGAGAGTTGGTGATGGAGTACAGAGTGAGTTGTGAATAGGTGATAGATAGAGAGTAAGTTACTGAAATGTGAACCAGAGAGAGAGAGGGAGAGAGATGGGAACTGGTTATGGGTGGAGAATCAAGTGATTCCAGAGTGGTGAATTGGTGATGGGTGTAAATAAACAGGTGATTTGGTGATGAAAAATGCAAGCTTCAAGTTTTATAAGAGGGGGGAGAGGCAGAGAGAGAGCCAAACGCGGTTTTGGTCAACTACAATGATACAAGCTGATACGCAACCAGTACACTAATAATATAAAAAGTCTCAACTCTCACTAAATATAAAAAATTATTAACTATGAATTTGAGATCTTGAATTATTTTAAAATTATCATCATAAAGATAGAAATACAAGTCAATATTGTTCTGCCATCTCTTTGACCTCTGACGTTTCTGTCTGGTTTCCTGTTCAATTTTTTTAATCTGAGAATTGCAGATAAATGGTATAAACAAATAGGTCATGAAAAACATGTCAAATCAGCTCTTTATTTGTTTATTTATTTCCTCTTCTCAGATTCCAAACTTCAGAAGCAACCCAGCAAGCACTGAGATGATACTTTCTCTTTTAAGCTGCTTTTTTTAGTTCTTTCACAGGTTTGACTTAACCTAATGAAGATCAAACCGGCCCCACCATTATTTTCAATAGTGGGTTGGTGGGTCCCATTCAGGGGTCGAAAAATTAGCCTTACCAAGATTTCGGCCTATTTTTTCATATCGGTCGAGACTTTTTCCCTTCTAATTTTTTTTTAAAATCTCGGTGCCATTTTTTTTTAAAAAAAATCATTTAAAAAAATAAAAAAGCTGTTTTTTTTAAAATATAAACATCTATTGATAACTAAACTGATATTCATCCGATATAAACAAACATGGCCGTGATATCAGCGGAAGCTACAACTATCCGCCAATATTGCATGTATGGATAGAGATATCTATCGGAATTTATACCCTTGTCCCATTAGAGATGAGTATCCTTTTATTCTGATTCTCATAAAAGTGGGCCCACCAACCTTCAGTCTGTCTTGGACTTGGTAAGTAAAGGTCCATTTGATTGAACCCGAGTACCATTCACGATTTTCAGCTCTATGTTCATTTTTCATACACCTTTTGTCAAGTGTCAAGTATGCATCATCTTACTTTTTGTTGGGAGGTCTAACATGATTTTTCTTATTTGTGTTGGATAAAAAAGTTTTAAAGAAATCGAACAATTATTTTTTTATTTTTTTAAAAATAATAATCCAGACATAACTATGAAAGTCAAAATATTAATATGAACCTCATATGGCTAAATATCGGTGCATTGATGATACATATGATATAAGTGATATATCAATGATACATGACTATTTTAGTTATAAAAAAAATAGTCAAAAAAAAAATATATTACCATCGTCATCGTCAACAGCATCAGTCAAGATCTTATTTATCTGGGTCGGCTTTATGAATTCTTCTCCTTAATTGACCATATTATAAATTATACACTTAGTCACTCTACAATCTAATATGTTTTTTTTAATCTCTTCTCGTTTTCAAAAGTCGTCATCTCCTCCCAATACCTTTGATGTAGTCTAAATAAAAATATATTGTGTCGATGATGTATTGGCGATATATCATTGATATACATTGTCCCGATAATATCTTGGCCCAATATCGATGATACATGACTGAATCATTCAGATACGAAACGTATCAGCTAAAATATATCAAAGAGTTCAAAAATAACACATCAATCGATTTGTATTAGTCAATATTTAAACCCTTGCTTTGTTAAGGTATATAATTCTTAATTAACTTGGAAAACAAAATCCACCGAGCAGCCTAAATGTGTTGAGTTCAATGAAGGATTATGAATGCATTTTAGAGGAACTCTGTTGCTTCTAAAAAATAATGATCCAAAGATCAATGGTTGAAATGAAGTCGATATTGAATAGATATTTAATCCAATGATGAAATCAACTCAAAATGACTCCAAATCGGTAAAGATCCAATTTATAAAAAGTAGATGAGTACAAGAGAGGATGAGCGTTTTTTGAGCCCTTGTGAGCCCATGTGGGGCTGGGCTCTAAATGGATATGTTGCAGAAGTGAAAAAAAAAAAAATTCCTAAATTAAAATGATTAAATGTCCATTGATAATTGATTTTTTTTTTTTATGCTAACGTGGTATCAAACTACTGAGACGGCCATGCTTACAATATAAATATATAATATTGATTAGTTAAATGAAGTAATTTAATTTTAAATAATTAGATTAAATTATTTTAATGATAATAAAAATTCTGACAACTTCAGAAAGAAATAAAAAATGTGACAAATGTTTTTAAAATCCTATGTTGACTAAATTGTAGGTAGTTGGCAATATATTTAATCGCATCGTTTAAGGCCTTCTTGTCCTGTTGAAAGAGACGGAGACAAGGGACACAAGGTTAGGTGGAAAGGCCTTTCTTTAATGTGAACCAAAACCTACCAATATGTTAATCTAAACTAAACAATCATAAATGAGTTAAATCAACTAATACATGACTTAAATTTTAAATAAGTTAAACAAATTCAAATATTTTACTAAATTTAAATGGGTTGACTCAACTTGTCTTGCACCTAACTAAATCATATATTAAATGGACTTGAAATAACTTATTTATTTGAGAAATTGTCTAACCCAAATTATCCTAAATTGCTTCAATCTGATTCATAACTAAGATAATTCAAATTTTTTTTTTTTTGAATTTACATGTGGAAAACTGCTGGATACCTAGCGTAAAACCTCCACGGGTGGACCTCTACCCTTAAGGCACACCAAAGTTAGGTCATAGGAGCTCGAACCTGTGACCTCTCACTTCCTGAAATAGAAGGTAACCAGCTGAGTTACACCCATGTGAGTAATTTATTTACTTAGCTTATTTATTAAAATGAGATGTGCACCTTAACATAGGATCTAGAGCAAAGAAGAGGTGATGGGTTCCTTGAATGTTCTTTCCTTGAATATATTGGCTATAAAAAATCATTATGATTGGACTAATAAAGTCATAACTTTTGAAGGACATAAAATTCAATGATTAAAAAAATAATTTAAAATGGTGAAATTTTGAGAGCTTTAAAAATATGACTTGGTCAATCTAATCATGGTAATTTTTGTTGACAACATATTGATTGAAATACCCCAATGGTGCCCTCATCCTTCGATTTGATAAACCCTATATCTAGGTGTGCACGATAATACCGTGTGACCCTGTGCATAGGTGAACCTTTCATTTTATTAAATAATATACCCAACTAAATACTTACAAATCTCAACTCATTTATTAAATAAGTTGACGCATCCTACATCAACCTAAAAATGTGATTTAAATTCAGGCTTTTAAAGCCAAATTGAGCTCTCATATTCATATACTGGGCCTGGTTCAATCCATATTCTAATTTGAGCTTCATATTTAATAAGATATGTTTAGATATCATAGATAAGATCCATGTGTAGCTGTGTAAGCCTAGCAATTGCTTAGATGAGAACGGTCAAGATGTGAAGTTGATGTTTGATGGTTTAAGGCTTTAGGGCAAATACAAGAGCAAGTTAATGCTGATTTAGATATTTTTCTCTTGACTGCTCTTCTGCCCACCTTTGAACATTGATTTATTTTCAACACAGGTGATATTTTGTGCTCATCTTCAATTGGTGATATTTACATTTCAATGTCAGCTGAATTTGATTTTTTTTTTTTTTTTAATTTACGTGTTGAAAATTGCAGGAAATCGAGTTTAATTTAGTAGGATGTGATTAAATATTATGAATAAGAATGGTGGAAAATAGATAAGTTCGTGAGATCTTCTTTCCTTTCCAATGCCAATTAAATTTCACTCCAATTCTAAACAAATGAAATTCAATTGGAAAAATACACTTAATCTAAGTTTCTCTCCGAAGAAAATAAGATAGACTTGAATCTCATCAGGAAATTGACACCTTGCAACATCACCAATGAAATTAAATTATATTAAAACTAAAACAGTTTTCCGTCTTGTGTTTTAAATTTAATTGCAAACTGAATTAATGAATTCAGATCCGTAAAAAATTGGGGGAAGTTCGATCAGTAACAGCCAAAAAAAAATTAAAATTTTGCAGTAAAAATTACCCAAATCGAAAGGAATTTACAGCAGAAGCTTGAATGAGTTATAGAAATTAAAATTAATAAAATTGCATAAAACCCATAACTAGAATTCAAAAATAAAAATATTTACTGAGACTCTTCTCTTTTCTGTGTACAATGCTTGTCCTAACCTCAAATTTATAGACTTAAACCAACTAAGAAAGAAAGAAAATTAAAGAAGAAAATCACTCAGAATCTGCTGGGCTTGGACCCCTAGATCTGCTGGGCCTTACAATAATTTGGGACTTTCCTTTTCTCTAAACTCCTGACTTTAAATCAGCCAACCCAATGATGCCAAGTGGCATTTATTGCATTATCAAAATAAAATAAAAAGCACAAATACCTGGAAAATCCTGGCTGCAATACACGCCCAAACAGGTTGCCGTTTTATTGCATATTCTCTTCCTCATGTAGCTGGGCCCGTGGGCCAGATTTGGATCAAATCTAGAGTGTTTGGAGTTTGGACGTCCCTCCCACAACGGCGTTCATGAAGGTGCTGATTTGAGTGGATCATTTGCCCAATTGGTGTTTGTATTGGCTGGCCGAATTTCATGGGCTTTAAGTCCTAAAATGTCTCCCAAATGGACCCAAGCCTAAAACTGTTTCAAATGGGCTTTAATTCTAGTACAAATGGGCCCATATGTTGTGTTTGAGGCCCTCTCTTTCCTCAAGGAGAGGAAATTTATCATAAAGGCTTCATGGGCTATATTCTTGTCTAATGGGCCTTCTCCGATCTTGTCCAGTTCTAATTAATTAATCACAAATGATTATGTGCTAGACTTATCACAATATCCCTATAATTGATACGAATGCAAGTCTGAAATTGATATGAAATTAAGAGGGGTGCATATGTCTCAATAATTAATTGGGTAAAATTTAGTGCGACTGAGACATTCGAACAGTTTGATCATAAAAAATTACGGATAATGATTTTTACACTTCTATTTTCTCGTATGATGCAATCCTTTAAAATGAATTTCTAAATTTGACCTTAGTTCTCTCTTCTCTTCTCCTTTCATCCTTTTTAAAAATAAAGATAAATTTAGAAAATAGAGGTACAAATATCACTACCCAAAATTATATACATACACGATGGTGTACACATGTGAGATAAGTGGAGCCCAAACATTATCATTATGTGATCTCTAAAGGGACCCACCGTTTACCCTGTAAGGAGTTTTTACTCGATCGAATATCAGTCATTTCTTCTTTGTAGGTTTTGGTTCTCTGCCAATATCATTTCTGCAAGTCTGCAACGACGAGGCAACCAAACCAAGCAAAGAACACGATCAAGATTTTAAGATCAAGCAATCAATTCAATCCTTCTTCCAATCTCTATATTTATTAGGTTTGTCTGATAAAGAGAGAGAGAAAGGGAGAAATGGATTGGGGGAACGTTACAGCGGAAGATCTGTTGGAGGCGCTGCGAGAGGTGGAGTGGTCGTCTCCTCCTCGGCCGCTGACGGAGTTCTTCTCTCGATTCACCGTCCCTCGTTCCTTTTCCAAATGGAATTCCCGCCTCAAATGCAATCTCTACTAGTAACTATCCACCCCTTTTCCGGCTTTCTTCTTTTCATGAGTTGTATTCTTCCATTTCTTGTTGATCGTCTATATACATCGTATCTGACCATTCAATTCTGTAATTTTTCGCTCCATCTTATTGACTTGCTGCTTTTGAAATCCATAGTTATCTTATTTCCTTCTGTATTTTTCCCTGCTATGTGGAAGTTTACTTCATGAAATATCCCTTGGGGATTGTAGCTGATTTTTAGTTTTTTTACTGGGATGGAGACGTGAAGGCAAACTACGATTGGTTTGCCTTTTAAGAGCCATAATAGATATCCAATTATTGCAGCTGCTATATCATAGTGAATGTACCCCGAAGCATCTTCCAATTGAATTCCGTTGCTCTTTTTAGGGTAACTGTTTGAAATTCAGTTGCGATGTGTTGTGTTGCTACTGATCAATTGGATTCTTTGGAATGTGAACTGTATTTATTTTTTAATTAAACTGCTTCTTCTTCTTCTTCTTTTAAAAGAAATGAGAATATGATTGTTAATAGGGTTGAATAGAAAAGAAGAACTTGAAAATCCAAACCAGATTTGTCAGACAAGGCATTGATGGTGATGATGAATTTGAACTAACTAATTTGGTCAGAAATTCTGCTTTCGTTTGTATTTGAACATTTGATTGTATAAGTTGTTGTTGCTTCTTGATTACAGAATTTAAAAGCATTAGCTCTCAAAATCCTATCTGATTTTGTTCAACCTTGCAGAAATTGAATTCCATTGCTCACTTTTGGGGGTAACTGTTTCTAATTCCATCGCATTGCACTTCTTCCAATAAATTGGATTGTTTGGAAGACATTGTATTTCTTTTCTGATGAAAATGCATCCTATCTTTTCTTTTCTCTTTAAACCAGTTCTATCTAATCTGATCAGGTTTCTCTTCTTAATCTGTATGACATCAGTTTGTGGTTGTGGAAATTAGTCAATTTTCGGGACTTGTTGATGTCCTGTCATTGAAGAAATATCTCATCTGATGCAGAATTGATATAAACGAAATTGAGCAGCATGGTGGATCAATCATATGTGGCCTAATTTCCACTTAAATATGATCAGATCATTATTGCTACTGAATGTTGTACATGGAGAAGGTAGATGGATAAAATTGCTCTAAATCAAGTTGCCTACTATAGATGCTCCTCCTTCAATTATAGGATAATAATGTGTAGTTGGACCGTTTGTCATCCATGGTATGCCTTCCTCTCGTACGGTCCTAACCATGTTTTGAATATGATGGATCATTATTGCTATTGAATGATGTGCATAGAGAATGTAGATGGATAAAATTTCTCTAAATCAAATTGCCTACTACAGATGCCCCTCCTTCAATGATAGGATAATAATGTGTGTGGTTGGGACCATATGTCATTCATGGTATGCCTTCCTATCGTACAGTCCTAAGCATAGTTTAAAAACTTGGGCGAGTAAGTCCATGTTGACTCGACTCGATGGGATTTCGAGTCAACGAATTTTCTAAGCTTTTTGTGAGTCGAGTCAAAAAACTCAGCCGAGTTTCTCAACTTAATAAGATTTCGAGTTGAGTCCAAGTTTCAAGTTTTTCAACTATGGTCCTAACCAATGTTTTGAATATCAATATCAGCTCCATTAGTGATCTTCTAGAAAACCAATGTTCCCCAATTAGACAAACGATATTGGGCAGTACTTGCAACAATTAAAAAAAAGGTCAAATCTGTAAAAATCACCAAAGAATAGAAATTTGTGAAAATCCCTATAAATCATGTTTTCATGTGCTGTACAGATAGGTAAAAAATTGATACATAGCAGCATAGGTATCCCTATTCATTTAACAAAAAGAAGAGAAATATATGTATATGCTGATATTTAAAACAATGTTCTTAAGTGTGTACAGGTGGTCAGCTATGCTTGCATAGGATCATTTCTTGTACAAATGATAATGTAATGCAAGTGAGATGTTTTGAAACTGTTGATTTCCAAGGTTGCATTTATCCAAGGTCCTTTTAATACTTTTAATTCTCATGTTTCTGTCTGTTTTTGGTTTATTAATTATGCTTTTATAATCTATGTATGTTGCTGAGTATACATGTGTAATTTCATTACTTCTTGTCGATCAGATCTTTCTTCCTTTTGTTGTTGATCAATGATTTCCCTGTGGTAACTCATCTTTTAAATTAATACATTCTAATGTCGTTTCTGCAGCTATCGAACCAATTACTTCATCATGATAATTTTCATTCTGGGTATGTGTTCAAAAACTTGTATTAGTGATAGGAATGTTGTTGAATTGATTGATAATTCTTCTTTGTGTTGCTTATTATTTACTTTCATTATTGTTTTTCATTTGCAGGGATGGGCTTTTTTAGGAAGCCCCTGGCCATCTTTGCTGCTGGTTTAGTTGCCCTAAGCATTGCTTTCTTGAATGATAGGTAAGCTTTAAACACTTTTTTCCCGTGACATTACGTTTGTCAAAGGGTGAAGAACAATAGCAAGGTAAAACATTTAGTGGTTTACATAGGGCTGTGCACGAGTCGTGTTCGGGCCAGGTTTTATCAAAAAAAAAAAAAAAAGCCAGAGTCAGTTGGCTTTTAAAGTCAAAGCCCGACCCTGCCATTTAAAGCTCGTTTATTTTGCACCTGGCGTCATTTTTTTTTTTTTTTTTAAACTGGATTTTATAACTTGAAAATTTAACCACACAGATTGAAAGTATACTTAAAAATACCTACAACTAGTTAAAATTTCAGTCTAAAAATCAATTTCTAGACATTTGATCGTTATGCAAATTTGGTGGACGTCCTTGACAAGTTAACATCTGGTGATTTGACCGTTAAGATTGAGTGGCTAGAAATTGATTTTTGATATGAAATTATATATAGATGGGAGGCAGTAAATTATATATAGATGTAAAATTATATGCCATCTCCTACCATTTTACTGTTTTAGCTTCACAGAATTGTTGTACAAATTACAGTTTTGCAGTTACTTTTAACGAGAAGGTAACACGAACTGTGAGGCAATTTTCTCCACATTTAGCGGCAAAGATGAGGCCCCCAATATCGTAAGTGCTATAATATACCATAGTTTTCTGGACAAACATTTGTTGACTTTTGGTAACTGCAGTTCCATATTATGGTTAAAATTGCTTGCTTTTGCCATTATTTGCAGGCCTGTTATTCGTGGGCGTCCATCAGCAAAAAGACCAATTCATATATGCGGGCGACCTCGTTTGATGTTTGTCTTGATGTTCTCAGGAGGTATTGTCACTTTATTTTATTTATTTTTTAATTACAGTAGATCAAACTTCAATCTATCGATGGATAATGGAGTAGCACTTATCATTATTGACTTGATTGAGATACTGCTGTTCTTTCTGCAGCCAGTTGTATACTGTGGTTTACCTCTTGTAGTCTCCTTACTGTCCTTTTGGCATTTGTCACTGGTCTACTCGGTAAACACTTCCCTCCAAAATTATTGTACTCGGCACTTGATTTATTTTTGTGTTAGCCCTTACCAATTTTTCATGTGTTATTTTTATAATGATTGAATATTTGCAGCAACAATCCTTCATGCAAGTTTTAGAACACCTAACCTGAAAGCCCGTCTGAACACGTTCCGTGAAGAATTTCGTGCAGTGTGGCGTAATTACAGTGAGCTATAATGCAGCAACAGCATCCAGTGGAGTTCATACGATGTGAGTGAACTGGGAATAATGTCTTGCCTTTAATTTTATTTTGGTGAATTTGCTTAGATAAATGGTAATCAATCCAATTTGAATTTGTTGTTTCTGTGATTTGCAAGAGCCTCTCTGGCTTCTTTTTGAAGTGGATTATTCTTTCTATAATAAAATTGTTGTTTCTCATGGCCATACTTCAAACATTCGTGTGAGGTTTTCACTCATTAAAATGTACAAAAAAAAAAAAGATGAAGAGAAAAACTGTTCGTAACATTTCATTTAGTAGTATCATCTCAAAACTCTTGGAGGCTCAAAATCCCCAAAAAGAGAACTAAAATCAACATTCAACATCATTTTGCTCAATACTTGAATCAACTGTCCCCATAGGATATCGGTATGCTATTCATGTCATTCTTCCAGTTAACTGTATTTCTAATTAGAAAATTGAACCTATTCTATTATTTATTTTACTAATATTCAAAAGATTTTTTCTATATATCCCTCTAACTTTTTGAATGATAGGAAACCTTTGTAACTCTATCTCTAGAAACTGCGTTCAACGTTTGTAACTTTGTATACCTGATAGCATTAGGAGTGGATAATGTGGTATTACTGTAGTACCTGCGTTAGTTTTCTGGTGTTTTTTCCCAGTTAATAAAATAGATGTCTTTAGCAAAAAAAGGGTTCATATGCCTGAGGATGGGACAAATCCTTATTTAGGCTAACCCTCCAAGTACCTATTGTGACCATTAAACTACATATTACAATCCTGATATTATATTTTGAGAAATAATTAAGTATGGAATCAGTCAAAATAATGACCGAGTATGATAACGATGATGTTGATGATGACAACGATGATGACCTGATGATAATGAATTACTCCCTCCGTTCCATTTTAGTTGTTTCATTTGAAAATTTATATTTTTTAAGGAACTCTCTAATTAAGGCTAGCACTCCATGTGATCTCATCCATTTTCAACACATTTTATGTTAAATGAGACAACTATTTTGGGACAATTCTAAAATCCATATAGGACAACTAATTTAGGACAGTAGGAGTATAAAGCATCTCTTTTTTCTTTTTTGATCAGATTATTCTAATATGTCTTTATCCTTATTTCTGCAGGCCATTGATATTTGGAAAGCATTTGTACATGTGTTCTTCATGTTGATGGGCTGAGCCTGCTATTCCATAAGCGAGACCTTTCTAAGGCTGCAACTTTGTATAAACTTGTAAATCTTCTGGAGTTGTTAGTTTCAATAGAACGGTTGGCATCGCCTTAACGATGCATTTGTTAAGGACATCCTGAGTAAGCTAATGTTCTCAAGTCCTTGGGCCTAATTGATTGTCTGTGAATAGCTGATCATATATTGCTTTGTGTTAGTGAAGTGTTAATCATACTCGGGTAAATGTCTTGATCTGTTGCAGTAATTTCATGAGGCCATTGATCAAAGACTATCTTTTGAAGAATCTGATATTCTGATATTCACAAATTTTTTCTCAAATCTGCAGACTCTAGAATCATGAATACTAGGAATTTTACTGCATTAAGGAGCTGTTTGCTCTTTTACTGCAACACAGCCTTCCTACACCAAAATTGTTGCCGTGTCATGCAGGGAATTGGTTTCTATCCATTAGATTAATGGAAATTGCGAGGGAACTTGCATTTGATGCACAAAAATACTGTAGTGACGGGCCATTGTAACTCTCAATACAAAAGGGTGACTTCCTATAATGTTATACGTTTTATTGATAGGGAGGTTTGCACATGCTCCAAGAGGTCTGAACACCTTGGTCTTTTAAAAAAATAAGTGTTCCATGCGATCCAACCTAAAGAAGGTAAACTGATTTATATGGTAAATGTGGAAATTTAATTGTGTCTTGAGTGCATTCCAACCTAATGAAAATGGCAACACTTGCTAAGTAGTGGATAAAGATAGAAACGTTGGTTGTTTTCCCCTTTTTTTACACAAAGGGCATCAATATATTTTTCTACCACTTGTATTGTAACCCGGAGTATAAAATGTGGCCGATATGTTGTGTATCAAACAGTGTCATAGAAAAATCAAGATCACAAAGTATCAATGCGTGGTGACAAGGTTTGTCACGCAACATATTTTTTACTCCAAATTGTAACATGTTAAAATCATCTAAACTACTTAAGATGTAGCTCAACTGGTCACCTCCCGCCTCAAGAAGTGGGAGGTTGCGGGTTTGAACTCTCATGACCTAACCACAGTGTGCCTTAGGAGTAATAGAGTCATTCATAGGAGTTTTATTAAGACTGTGTTTGAATTTTCCACACGTTAATACAAAATATATATATATCCTGTATTGCACGCCAAGCACTACTTTTTGTAGAAGGGGATGAGATGATATTTATGGTAATGGCCATGGAACGCACCATCTTGTGATGGCCCACATCATTGCTGCTCCGACTAAATTACAAAACCATCCATCGAAATTTGATATTTGATTGATGTTTGGGATATTTCAACGTATATTTAGGGCATAAATCTAGATTTTTTTCTCTTGCAAGGTGTGTGGGCAATTGATTCAACATCAAATGTGTGACCGTTTCTACTCATCCGAGACATTGTCCCATCAAAATTATTGTGAACAAGATTGTCCCATCAATAATAGGTAGTGCTGCCTATATGTCCAACAGTTGATCAAACATTCAATAATCATTTGTCAATAATTTTTATCTATCTGGAATCGACTTTATGAATTATTCTCTAATTAAATATATTATAAACCACAACCTCAACCACTTCAAATTCTGACATGTCCTTTTGTATCTTTTCCCTCTATATTTTTTTATCAAACATTCAACGTGAAAACAAAATGTAATATTCTCAGGCACTAAATCACAAGGTAATAATGTGCATACCTAGACATGGAGTCCAACAAATGAGATTGTGATTTGTTTAAATGGTATTTCCTTCAATATACTATCTATCAAAAGTCTCTTTGATTGGATTGGTCAAGCTATATTTTTAAAATTATCAAGTTTTCAATATTTTAAATTATACTTTATGGACCTTTAATGTTATCACTTGATCAATCCAATCAAAGTGATTTTTGGTGAACAATATATGAAAAGAAAAATCATTCCAAGAGGTCCGTCCATCACCATTTCATTTGGTGGGTTTCAAACTTAGATGCACACGATAATACCGTGCGACACATTCAGGTGAACATCACATTTAAAGAAATAGGCAGAGCAGCAAAAAAAAACATTCAACCTTTAAGAGGCAAAATATACGTGGGGTTCCATCAGATCAACTCTCTTGTATCAATACTAACTACAGGCCTCAAGGCATTATGTCCTTGCATTTGGGTATAATTTCTCATTTGCTTTAACACCTGACGGAAAATCAAACACATCTGAGCCGGAGGAAATGGGAAAATGGGTATGCATTGTGCATTTTTAACCTCAGCTTCCGTGGAAAACTTTTTTTGCTAGAAAGCATATGCACTCCCCCTAGGAAACAACCACTGCTGAAATTGAAGTTGTTTATGGGCAATTCAACGATCATACTCATGTACCAAAGCTACGGTCTCCTGCATCCCCGAGTCCAGGGATTATAAACCTGAAATTGCAAGAGTCAATATGAATCAAAGATAAACACATTCACACTACTATGAAAAATGTAAACACTAATTATTTATGAAAAATCACAGTTGTCAGTACAAGGATTTATGCAGTATCTACAGTTTCTTAAATAGAACAACAATCACCCATGCACCCCTCGTAGTGCACATGGGATGGGGTCCCCTCCAATCATGTTGGAATAGGTCTGTCAAAAAGGTCTAATCTTTAGTATATGGCTCACAAAAAATCACCTTAATTAGATCAATCAAGCTATGTTTTTTAAACTCTCCAAAATTTAATTACATTGATTTTTTTAATCCCTCAACTTATATGTAAAGTGCGATTTTGGGGGCTCCATAATCAAAACAAACCCACACATGGGACCACCAAAGACAGTCTCATGGGCACACAGGTGATCTTCTCTCATAAATATTGGCCCTAAGATTTCCTCCAAGGAAAAGATCGTTTGGCTTCAAAGACCTTAGGTGCCAATACTTGTCCACTCTTTTTTGAGAGGTATATCTAGCTGCCTTTTCACTCCCGCTCATTATATCATTTTCTTTTGGAAAATTGACTGTACCCAGTAAATGGCTTGGACAATGATTAAAGTAATTAAGGGTTAACCTTGTTTCTCATAGGGCTTTGCAAGCATGGTAGATCATTGTACCATTGGTTCTATGGATCACCAGATGGCAGTAACACATTCTACAAATTCAAGACCCAAGGACATGCATCCAACTCATGATAATAGTTCCCACATGCATTTTACATGGACTGGTATTTATATACATATGTTGGTCAGTGACATACCCTTTTTCGTTGACAGTAGGGTCAATTGTTCCAGTGTACACATGAAGTCTGAAAAAAAAAAGGAAAAAAAAGGTAGTTGAGGCCTCAAAATGTACTTTAACAAAATTAACCATGTTCAGTTAATATTTTACTTACCCAGGGAACCTCTCACTAAGCTTCTGAAGAGCAGGAGGGGCAGCAACAGCTGATACCTGGAATGCATAATCAAGTGATCAATACATGTATAAATGTGAGAATGGATTCCAGTTGACTACATATTTAACATCAACAGCCAATACCCTTTTTGGGTTTTACATTTTGGTCAGCTGCTATACATTTATCTACAATAATAATTCTCTCTTTTGTTTATATGTTTTGATTATTTGAGATACTAGCCCAAGCCCTCTCACTGGGTTGCACTCTCATATATGTTCACCCTTTCTTTCTATTGAAAAAAAAAAAGGTATTACTGTATTATTTCAGAGAAAAAAAACCCCTCATAGCAACAACTTCCAACAACAAAGCATTCGAAAAACTTCGTACTTATTTCTAAGGTGGCAAAGTATGAACAAAGGGGGAATTGGAGGACAATGAAATTATATTTAAACTTTGATTAAAAATCACCCAACAATCATAGATCATGGAGCAAAATTTTACACACTGTAAATATTTATGACAATAAAAGCAACAATTATTTGAAAATAAAAAAGTCAAAAAGGTAAAAAGATAACCACTTTGATCTGTGATGGACTGATAGGCACTGTGCGAAACAACATAAACACAAGTATGGTGTATATCTTAGGTGTTAAATAGACACGTATATAGATGATTGGGTCCATCATTTCAGATTCTGTTCAAACAGATTAATATAAAAAGAATGATGATAGCCAAATTAAATGGTTTTGTTCAAACAATGGATTCAAACTTCTATTCATATTTTGTCAAGGAAATCTAAGAGAAAAAAGTTATAAAATATTTGTACAAGAAAAATTTGCACAGGTGTAGCTCAGTTGGCTCGAGCTTCTAGGAATGGACCAGAGGTATCAAGTTCAACTCTCTTTGGAGTTACAGGATACTTGAGGCTTGCAGGTGGTTTCAGAGTTACCCGAGTGTGTGTATGTGTTGTGTGTGTGATAAAAGATTGAAATATTAAGATTACAATTACAGGGAGGCTGATGTTTGAACGATGAACATGTCACTTGAAACCACCTGCAAGCCTCATCATGTCTTCAACCTTAAGGTTAAGAAGTCACCATCAGAAAGTTCTTGATAATTTCTCTATCACGTAGACAAAATCAGACATAATTTTTTATATAAATATCAAACATACTATGTGATTAAAAAACTCTGCCAGGTACAATAGGGGCAAATAGGAAAATTCTAGTCATCGTTGTTCTTTTTTCTTAATGATGCAAACAGAAAATTAACAGAGATCTTAAACATAAATCATCAATGTCATATTTACCACTTTCATTTGTTTGTTGTCAGCTCCACGTTCCTTCAGTAAGTCTAATGCTGCAACTATTGTACCACCTGAAATCAGGTTTGAAAACAAATTGAATTCAATTATGGTTTCAACTTTCAACTTCAATCATTTTAAGGAAACCTGAAATATCAGAAAATTTCATGCATGTTAAGCAGCACATAAATAACACAAATGCTCAGATGGCCAATGAGAATCATTAAGAAAGAAACAAAATGAATACATTATCAAATTGAGATTTAACAGCTGGTGAATTCAACTATTCATAAAGATAAAGATTGGTGGATTTCAATCCACCTAAGTACTCATGTTGTCCTTGCAAGAGATGGAAGTATACCACACATTTAGTTCCCCCTTGATAACTGAAGTCCCATCTGAAGACAGTATGCCTGCCCACGTGTAAGTGTTCAAAACCTTTAGCTCTTATCCGATCCTAACAGAAAGTTTGATGGCAATTCATTACTTGTCATCATTAGCCTTTTTTTAATATCACGGGTATCCCCACCCTACAGTGGAGGTAAGACTAATTTCATTGATACATGAAACCACCGGCAAGCCTCATGTATCAGTAAACTCTAGGGAGAGTCGAACCCGAGACCTTTAGTCTATTCTTAGAAGCTCAAGCCAAGTTGGCTACACCCATAAGGGTTGTCATCATTAGTCATTTTACCATCACAGAACTCATTACCCTTGATGTAACTCATTGCTTTGGAATCCCCTCAGAAGAGAGCAACCCATTGCTTTGGATGGCATCTTTCCACATCTTGATGCTTATAGGGTTGCAACCAGGCAAGACTATCTAGGATCATCCAACATCATTCTACTTATTTAATGAACTAAAGCTCAAACCCTGAATGTAGCTGACACAGTCCAAAACATCGGCAAACTATTAGACCGACTTAATAGTAAATATGTTGGAGACTTACAACATAGACCAAGGCCCAACCCACAGCTATTAAGGTACAAAACAGGTGTAGCCCATCTAACAGGCCTAAAATCTTGCCCTAATCAAACCATAGCAGCTTGCTCTGCCCCCAGCTCATTTTTAACCTACTACCTGTTTGAAAGGGCCTAATCTTGTGATATATTATCACTCCAGATGAGGTAGTGGCTAGCGAATCAAATAAGAATGGTTCACTCTTAGAACCAATACAAAATTCATTCTTACGAACAATTTATCATCCTAGTGAAGCCTTTAGACAACCATCTGCTGTAAGCTTTGTGAGTTCTGGTTTCACAGAAGCCATGTTTAGGTCCCTTATGAGCAAGCATATAATGGTTGTAAATAGGAAATTTTAGGCAGCAACTCCACGAAGTTAACAATAGTGGTAACATCAACATGGGTCAGATTATCCAATACCCCCACGATTGAATAACTTCCCCATCCAAAACAAAAAAGGGCAGAAGTTTAAGTCTCTCACCTAGGCATCTTGAAGTTACTACCTTTTTCTTTTAACTTTTCATGGAATATAAGTTAGCAGGCCTCTTTTAAATATAAGCAATGGAGACAAGTAATAAAATCATGACATGTGGCTATTGATGGTACCTACAGACACCACCAGACCCAAGCAAGGGTTTTGAACTAGTTAGATACCAAAAGTCAGTCTCACTGATCATTTCAAGCCATCCAATCTACAGCCACAAAATGAACAATCAAAATGAAAGCACTAGAATTATCCATTTCATGACCCTCGATTGAATTACTAGAATGACCAATGGAGAACTTTTTGGTACACAGTGAATCAAGAACCCCAAGTTGTTGATGGGCCAGTGGACCGCACCCATTTCCACTTGTCAAGAATGGATGACTGATCTCCTTAGTATACTCTCTATACTTTACCTTTAAATATGTATCTATATATTTTACCTATGATTCCTAGCTACAACATCTCGCTACTTTACCTATAGTGAAGGAAAGAGTTTTAGGTGACTGCCAAATGAATCTTGGCCACTCACTAAAATATAAAAATTATTTAAGATTGATTTTAGTGAGTTGGAAGGATTTGGCCAGACTAAACCTAAAAAAAGGACTCTAAGCTCATAGATCATCAATTGCAGAAAGGCTTTGTCGTTTTTCACATTGCAAGATCAGCCAACGCCAAAGCTGATAGATTGGCAAAGGAGGGAGTGGGAGTTTCTGGCCAATTTCATTTTAAATTGGGGTCTGGTGGGGGTTTGCAGCTTGGGTGGCTGCCTTTTGTTTTCTGCTGTTTCCCTTAGAGCTTGTCATGTGTTTGCGGTGGGGGCTATATGCCCTTGATTGCATTGTTTTCCTACTTCAACAAAAAGTTATCTCTCAATTAAAAAAAGGGACTCAAAAATATAAAAAAGAATTTTATCCATGGACATGAAGAGTTGGAAGGATTAACTCTATCTTATCACATCAACAACCATCAACAACTAAAAAGGAGGAAAAAATCGCATAAAAATAGCTAAAAATAAAAAAGAGGATCTTAAGATTGGATTCAGTCAGTTAGAAAGTTAGGATTTCCTTTCTCATTTCAATACCTGAAAAATAGAGAAAACTCGCACAAAAAGGATAAAATAGAAAAAATGGTTTTCTGAATCAATTTGGTGAATTTAAAGGTCGTGAGATGCATAGGGAGAGCACGATTTCTTTGCTCAATGTCCTTAACAAAACCATGCCATGAGCAGTGCTTGCATACTCTTGAGAAGGTGAAAAAAAAAAGATGAAAATTAGGTTGTAGCATTACCCAAGGTAGTAGCATGACCTTTAATTTTTGGGAACGTATGTCACTCAACTTGAATTTTTTGAATTGGTCATTTTTCCCCTAATTTACTTTTATAAATAGATTTTTGATTCATTACTGTTAGGGTATTTCATGCAGATGTTAAAACTTTTAGCTAATTAGTATATGATTGGACATTTAAGTAGATATCTCTTCATTGATTGATTATTTTAGTTACAAAATAAATCAACAGATGACCCTATGCAAAATAAATACTGGAATTTTTTAATCCAAAGTTAAGTCTGTAAGAATTTTTTGAGAAAGCAAGACTCCTTTTGATCTTTTGGCTCTTGAGATGTAAGGAATTTGAAGGCTTAGGTGTCAATGACCTCCTTAGGACTTTGTCAGAATGCTTAAAAGGGGACAAAAAGCAAGCCTAGTCATCAATGATCCCAACTGTCAGAAGGGTATTTTAAATTTAATGGAAATTGTACTGCTAGGGAAACCCTTGACAAGCAGGAATAAGAAGAAGGTTGCTTCATAATCATCTGGCGTATATGCCATTCTTTTTTTTCAGAACCAGTGGGGGTTAGGGATTCTAACACAAAACTGTTAGCATCAAGTGAGCAATTTCTCTGTGGAGAAGAGGGCAGAGGAGACTCATTATTGAAGGAGATTCTTCCAATGCCATTGCTTACGCATTTGGTAAGAAGAGGCCACCCTGGAGACTCATTTGTGTTGTTATAGATTGTCTAGGAATCAAATTATTTTCATTAGGCAAGTGAGGACGTCAACTAATGCAATGGCAGCTGAGATCAAGCTTGCAATGAGGATCATGGGTTTGTCAAGGATCAATATACACCTCTTAAATTGTACTTATATTATACTTGATGGAAATCAAGGTTACCATTTCAAAAAAAAAGGAAGGTCACCAAAGTTTTAACAAAAACTGTAACATCAGTTTCACTGTATTGATTTCAACACAAAAAATCACATTAGAAAACATTTATGTACCTGTAGCCAACATAGGATCAACAACAAGTACACGAGACCCCTCAGGAAGCTTGTCAGGTAATCTACACAAAAGGGAAATTAAAATAGGTCAACTCCAACCACATTTGAAGTATCCTCTTGCTACAAAGAAGAGAAAAAAAATCCTATTATGATGGTACCTTTGCAAATTTAAAGCTTAAAAACTATAAGCACAAAGCCATAGAAATGGCAGGGAGCACATATTCTTACTTGTTCAAATAAACAGACGGCTGAAGTGTCTCCTCATTTCTGCTTATCCCTTAAATTGAAAAAGGAATCCAATAATAATCAGTTTCAAAGCTATATATTCTGTAACACATGCATAGTCCAGCAAAAGCAAGCAAACAATTAAATAAGTTTACACCAGTCCCCACAGGAAAATGCCTTCATTGCAAATTGGCCTTACACAGAGTTTGCTTTTACAGCAAATATAGATAAAAGAAAACAAAATAGGAAAACAACCTTGATCCTTTGCAAAAAAATACCTCAACTTTGTGCTGCTGTTCATTTTCATTGAAAATAACCTTTTCAATAAAATTGGCAAACGTGACCAAAGGGGAATCTAGAGAAAAAGGTCAACTAAAAACCATCGTAAAAGCCATTAGTCTCATCTATTTAGGCTTGCAATGCATAATTGGAATTGGTAAAACTAATTTTCATGGGAAGATTACCTATCTAAAACCCATATGACAGAAAAGGCACACGACTTAACATTAGTCTAAACCCACCTGCTCCATCACCCTTTTACATAATCTTGAAAAATCTGCAATTTTTTAAGTATCTTGAAAAACTTGCTTTTAGAATAATAACATTTCTACCCTCACCTTCAAAATTGAAACTGTAGTTTACCAGCCCATTCTCCTCCTTATCCTTCTCAAACCCTATTGGTTGGGAGGGCATCCATTTGTTGTTGTTGTCATTATTGTTGTTGGCACAAATTTTGCCTCTAAGACAGGGCTTCATGTATCCTTCGTTCATGTTAACCATTCAGCTAATGGCATGGCAGACTACTTTGTCAAGTTGGGAGTAGAGAATAGTTTCTCAGGAGTCTTCTTCCTTTGATCTTCGAGGACGGCCATTTGATTGCTTTTCATCGGAGGGAATGTTTAGATAGTATTTTTCTTATTATACATTGTGCTTGTATTTTAATTTCTCTTTCTTTTACTCTTCTTGTTGTTTTCTCTTCTTTGGTCTAATGCTTTTAGATATTTTTATTGTATTTGTACTTTTTATTCTTGAATGAATTACCATTGTTACTGCTTAGGAAAAAAAAACATCTCTATACACAACCATAGGCTCCAATGAGTTGATTAATCCCAATCAAATGGAATCCACTGAGATGAAACAAGATCTTTGAAAGGTTGGGTTGATTTGGACGTTATATGGTTCCATTTATCAAATGTGCACCATGGGTGACTCAGAAAGGGCTCAAAATTATCAATGACAAAAACTGGTCCCATAAATGCTCTCATAGTGATAGATTATGAATCCAATATATGGATCAAATGATACAAAGGAAGAGGCCTAATACATGCAGTGTGGGGCCCAATTTCAATGATCAAATGACCACAAGTCATATTGCATCTTAAAGATCTTCAAGTAAGCTTTCCAATGCCAAGTATTTAATGATTGACAAAACCAAGAACTAACCTCTAACTTGCAAAGTTATAGAAGATCCCTCTTAAGATCAAAGTTATCAAACGATTGTACATGTGATATCATCTAGTATAATATCAATTAATCTAATTCTTGCAATTGCTTAGTATACCCTCTATAGCTTCTAGGCTTTATTTCTTGGTTCCAGATAGGGGTAGCAATTTCGGACTCAACCGACGAACCCAACCCAAAAATTTTGGGTTCGTATTTTGAAAAAAAAAAAAAAATTGAACCAACGTGAAATAAATTTAGGTTGGGTTGGTTCACTTATGTTTTTAAGAAAATATTATAGTTTAAGTATGAAAATAAATAACTCTTCCAAAATATCAGCTATTTAGAAATATTATATTAAACCATTTAATTAAGGTAAAAATAGAGAATAATTTTTTTTTTTGAAAAAGGAAAATAAAAAATATTAGTGGTTCATAAACAATTTAACATGTCAAATATATGTTATTTAGGTTTTGACAAGTACTAGTGTTGGGTGATGAAAAAAGATAAATAAACACGGTTAGAACAACGGAGATACGTATGCTATATTGAATGAGTGGTTTAACCCAAAAGGAAAGAGTTGAAAATAAACGCATTAGGAATAGTTAAAGATGACTCTGATAGATGACAAATTGAAAAAAAAAAAAACTCAGTTGAGATATTTTGGCCATGTTAGTAGACAACCAAATACAGCTCCAATGCGTAAAATTAAGAGGCTACATATCAAAGACACTATTAGATTGTAGAGTGACTGATAGTATGGTTTATGATAGGGTCAAATGGAGAAGAAGAACTCATAAAGCTAACCCTAGATAGATTGGATATTAGCTATTGTTGTTGATGATGATGATGTTTTTACAAGTACTAATACATATTTAATATTTTTAAAATAATTAAATAAAATGAACATGGTTTGCCCAAGTTTTCAAGTTGACCCACCAAGTTAACATATTAGTTCGAATGAGTCAAATCTGACTTCTAAGTTTTACAACCTTGCCATTAGCACTTGATAAATTTCATAGCACTATTTAGGCTCTTTATACTCCATTAGTATTTTCAAAAAAGAGTTGTTTGGAGACAATATTTCCAAAAACTTTTCATTTTTTATCCATTAAAGATTCCCTTTTGACACTTGAATTATGGAAAATACTTGGATTTGTCCATCTCTTCTTTAGAATGATAAAGATGAGGCCTTTTCCAGATTAAGGTAAAAAGTTGGGCTTTTTACATAGTTCCTTAACAGAAAAAACACAAAATCCCCTAGTTAAAACCCTCATAGAAGTGAAATAAGCAAGAGAAATGGAATTTGGGGGAAAAAAATCAACATATTTGTAGGTCATCTCAAAACAACCAACTCCTAATATAAAAAGATCAGCAAGGATCAATATGATAGCCCTTTGCATTATGACATAATTAATGCATCTCTCTTACCTAGATGATAAATTTTTGTGGCTGGCAAGATCGTTGAAGCATGCTCCACTAGAGCAAGACCAGCTCTCAGAATGGGCACAACCTGCTATGCTAAAACAATGTATCAGTAGAGGTCTAAAAAGAACTTTACACCTCTGAAGCAGGAAATTTTCGGCCACATTAAGAAAAGTAATGGTGAATGGATAAGATGAAGAGAACTGGTGGATTTACAAAATTAAGTACCTTGTTCTGTCTTTAATTAAAAATAAATATTTTAGCCACCATTTTGTGTGGTATTGTAAATCTAGTATGAAACAATAAATAAATAAATGTGGTAGACAACTAATATACATTTACTGGAAACTAACCAGCACAGGCTCCCTTGGATCAATAAATTCAACAGAAGCAACACCCATGGGTGATTGTATTTCTCCCATGACAGTTGGCTGCAAGCAGTTACATAACATGGTTATAAGTACAGAAACTCAGGGAAACAAATAATAAAACAAAATAGAAGGAAATATGTTCTAAGTAAATCCTAGATGAATGGTGTTCATGCAAGGTCAGATTAGAAAAACCAACTGGTCACAATGAACTGCAGTTTACAAATAGATGAGCACAATCAGTAACTGAAGGGACATAGAAATGAAGTGCTATAATAATTAATAAATGTAGATAGACAGAGCAATGGTCTGCCTGGAGAAATAAATGCATCTTATTCATTTTTAAGTAAAATTTTGATCTGGTGAATTGACTTACAGTCCCCAAAGAATCCAAACTGAGAGCAAGTTATGTTTAACACACTGAAAGTGCTAGAAACAGATTGGAAGCAAACTGGGGTTGCACCCTGTTTCTCTAAAGGAAGTTTGAAGTGCTTACTTTTAATTTTTCCCTTTCATATGTAATGATTCATTTTTTTCCCCTGAAATGGATCCTTTTTATTGAATGATAAGAATATGTTTATTCATGCATTGGACACATATTTGATTCATCACCAAATAAATTATAGGTTTACTGGATTACTCTCAGCTACCTCTTTAGCAGTGAATGAGCAGCGGTAATTTAGTGTTTCAACATGTTTTAATCTCTGTACTTAATCAGACCAAAAGATATTATGGCAATAACAAATTGCTCACTGGAAATAAAATACCATTTGCAATTTCCAAAGCAAATGGCATGCATGGAGTAAACCTCAACTTACCAACCAATCCCTTGAAGCTTCATAAATAAGCAACCTCCCAAGCTCTGCCATTGCATTCTCTGCGAAAAAGAATCACACAAAGTAAGAATCATTGCATAAGCAAACCTTGTGCACAAAAAATGAATAAGGAGTGCCTGTAGGTGATCAAGAAAAAGAAGGATGCTGATGAATGCAAAAAAATACAAAGATATACAATTGCCAATTTAAAACCATTTATCTTGTTTATGTTTTCTTCCCCCTTTTTGTCTTCCGGACATTGACAAGCACGAGGTTACCAGGTTAGAAGAGTATCTTTCACTAGCGTTAACTGCTTCCAAAAGGACATAAATTTGGTTTTCCAAGATGTGGGTTTTCCCCCAAATCTTTCAAATGATTTAATCGCCAATGCAAAGAGGGGGCTCAAAGTAGGTTACTAGTAGAGCTCCATTCTTACATCCGAGGATCTAAATAATCTGATGCATCAACCTCTTTGTGAAGAAGTCCAATCAAGCACCGGACATACAATTTTTCTGTCACTATTAGCAAAAAAGGCCAAACATGGATACTGAAACAACTAATGCGTTTCAATGTAACTGCCCATTACTCTAAACTACTCCAAGCATAGATTCTCCTGTGGAGCTCCACCAATGATAAGAAATATAGCCAAATAATCACTTAACCCTATCAATGAGATCATCTAAACATCCCATCCTATCAATGAGATCATCTAAACATCCCATCAGAGGATCTTCACAAATCAATGGCAGAAGCTTATCAATTTATTCATCTGTCAACTTCTACACCGTCAATCAATATATAGGAGATACAGACATATGGAGAACTCCAAATGCCCCAATTGATAACCAGGACATACACAATCAAGAAGACATAGCATGGTCCATAATAAATTGGAAATAAGATGATTGAATAGCGACAAAATCCAGATGGGTAGATTTTTAAGCATTGACCATCCTTAATGGGGCCATCAAATTAATAGTGAAGCCCTTGAACTTAGCCCCATTTATACAAAACCTGAAATCAGAGTCAACCATACATGTTTGCAGGCCAAGCATCATAGACAACAACAACATGATCACCATCATCGGTGCCCAACTACATACTCCCCACCTCCCAAGCCTCATCCCATCAATCTGGGCTGGGGTCACTCTGTAGTTCTGCTTCTCCGGCGAGCCTTATCAAAACCATGTTATCTAGCACTTCATAATCTTGATATCATTTACCCACTGCAAGCCTTTGTCTGGATGCCATTATTCTAGTTTCTTGAACCTCTCATCCTTCAATTCTTCATACCGAGGCTGTCACAGACTTTAACATCGTGCCTAAGCCATCTCAATTGGCATTTCTTGATGTTCTTAACTATTAGAGCCACCAATAGATGTGCTCTTACATTTCATTTCTAATTGCATCAGCTTTTATTCTTATGATTCCCTAAATCAATCTTAAACTTAACAAATTAAAATGCACATCTTTGATGCATGTACTTTAGTCTATTCCATTGCCAAAAATCTCACTCCCTACAACTGTAAAATTTAAATGCCCCATATAAAAATGCCCTTCAATTGAAGTGGCACTCAATTTCTCACATAACACTCCACAAGCTTTTTTAATATCATAATTCTCCCTAGTCTACTGACACAGTACTTCGATGCCCATAAAATGCATACTAGTTCTAAAAGATGGGATCAAAGTAAGAGAAAGAAAGAAAGAAAGACGGAAAAACACTCAAAGCTCAATCTCTACTCACTGAATAAGGGACAGGGCGTTTGTTCATTTCTGAGAACTGAAACCCAGTGCTTTATCAACGGATGCGGCGGAACAAGCACCTGTTTTGAAATCAAAACCATCAATATTCCAAGACCACTCAATCAAAACTGGAGACAAGGCTAGGGACTAGGGACAAAAGAACTCACCAACATTCTTTCGTCGGTGACCGCCGGCTTCTCCTTCACCGCAGCTGCAACTCGTCGTTTGACTGTAGAACGAGATTGAGACCAAAAAAAATGCTGCTTGAACAGTAGTCAACAACGTCAAGATGGATTTTCAATATAGATATAGATATACAGAGAGAGAGAGAGAGTGAGAGAAAGAGAGCAAACCTTCTTGGGAGTGAATTTGGGATATATAGAGGAATGGAGATAGGAGAGGCAGACGTATCGGGAAGGGCGTGTCGGCGATAAATTCGCCGAATCAGGAAAGAATTGTATCGGGGCATGGATGAGGCCAGCCATGAGGAAGCGAGAAATCAGTGACAAGAGACAGCATGATTGAGAGACATTAAATAAATAAATAAAAATTGACCAAAGAGATGCAAAACTTGATTATGATAAATTCTGAAGTTAAAAAGGAATATCAATAAAATATATCGTTTTGTTAAATTCAAAATTATAATTAGAATTTATTAAATTTCAAAAAAAAAAAGATATATACATGAGCCTTATTATCAACTTAAAATCATCGTAAAATTATTTATATACCCCAATGGTTCTACATTTGAGGCCCCTTCAAAAGAGTGAGATAGTGATGTCTTTTTTTTAATAATTATGTTGAATTTTTAAAATTATAATAGCAACTTTCAATTTAGAATTTTTAAATATTTTTAATTATTTCATATTTTAAAGTCCTTATCAGTGAGTCACAACATTTATAGTGACAGATTATTTTTTAAATCCTATGAGACTTGCTAATTTTGAGTTTTTTATTTTTAAATATTATACCTCTTTTTGCATATGTGAGAATACACATTAAATAGCATTTGTTAAAAACACTAAATAGAAAATATCTTTTAATAATATTAATTTTAGAACACTAAATGAGTTGTTCTATAAGATATCAAGACATTAAGTACAATTTTGGTAAAACGAATAATGCAGCTCTTTCTATATCAACTCACAGGTCTTTCCATATCACAATATTTTCACAAAATCTTTCTATTTTAGATATTAATATTTAAAAATAGTTAAGTCCTTCAAATCCATCAATTTAATCATAATTTTTTTATTTAGTTTTTAACTTTTTTATATTTTTTTTCTTCCACCGAGGTGTGTGTGGGTGGATTTAAGAGGAGAAAGCCTCTTTCTCAAGCAAGAGGTCTTTTGGGCTTGAAAGTGAGTCAGGTCCAGATGCAAAATCATGCGGGTCAGGTGGACCCAAAGTGAACAACATCTTATTAGGAGTCGGGTCGTCATAAATGGTATAAAAGCAAGTTTAATCCTCTGCCTAAGTAGCCCCTCTGCCTTCGTGTTGTGGTCAAGTTGAGCACGACTCTAAACTTAAGAGGGTGGATTGTAACGCCTCCACCCACCTTTACATATGAGAAAGAGTCCCACATTGCCCAAGGAGGTGAGTATATAGGTGGATTTAAGAGAGGAGAGCCCCTCTCCCAAATAAGAGACCTTTTGGGTGTAAAAGTGAGTTGAGTCCAAATGCAAAATCGTGCAAGTTAAGTGAGCCTAAAGCGGACAATATCTTACTAGAGATCGGGTCTTTGCAATTTAATATTGCCATCACCACATGTATCTCACTGCATTGCGTCGAGGGCAATATTTTTTAAGTTGATGAGTGTCATGTTTTGAGGCCCATCAACATATCATTTTAATTCCATTCATCTGATCTATCTAAATATAAAGACAATTTTTAAAAATAATTTTTTGATATAAAACCTCAAAAAATGATGATTGAATCTAGAAACAATTTTTTTAACTTAAAAAGACCTTGAAATATATATATATATATATATATATATATATATATATATATATATATATATATATATATATATATATATATATATATATATATATATATATATATATATATATATATATATATATATATATATATCCTGGCTTACTCATCCATTTTTGTAGTTTTATATCAAATAATAAATTTAAATTTAAAAATAAGTTTTTGTATTTGGATAAATCTACAGATCATTTTTTGAGCACATGATGCTTGAATTGTGCAGCCTCACAAATCATTTTTTGAATAATTTGACTTACTTTTAGGCTAAGAGTTCAAGATCTCCAAATGAGTCAAATACAAAAAATCCAATCTTAAAAACTTTTTTTTTTTCATTTTAAACTATTACAAAAAAATTACATATTTTTAGATATTGACATGAATACACGATAAAAATATAATAAATTAATACAAATCACCATATCTAATTCTCAAATCTCTATTTCTATTTTAGCCAATTGTTTTTTCCTTTCTTTCGTGTCCATATAATTATCTTAGATATCGGTTAAAAGAATTAATTAATATTCATTGACTAATTGCTTAAAATTATCTTTTTCATATTACACGAAAATAAAGAATAATCTAATTCTTTCAACCTTACCAAATTAAATATTTCAAACTCAACAATTTAAATCCTATTTTTTTTTCTATTTTACCCATTCTTTCGAAGTACAGTATCTTTTTTTTTCCTTTATTAATATGAACATAATTTACAACCATTTATAAATGAACAATTAAGATTTGTAAACAATTACGTTAAATTATTTTTAATATATAAACGAATAAAATAAAATTATTATAAGTTGAAAGTGAATTGCAAATTAAAATCCCTACCAATTCCACCAATTCCTCACAAGGACTAGTTCTTGCCTGCGTACAGAGGCACAGACGACTCTTTGCCACACTTCGCTGTGGAAAATGAATAAATGAATTTCGAGTTTTCGACCTCATTTGCGCACATCAAACCCCGTAACGCTTTCGATAGATCTGAAGCCTCTTCAAGCCGATCTTCGATGTCCGTCAGAGTCGGTGTCTATTCTCTTCATCGATCTCTCCATTTTTTCATTGATTCCGAGCAATTTTAGGCTTTCTGCAATCGTTTTACAGCATGGTTAGTGGAATAGTGGTTGAACATGTGTCTCCGATCTAATCCCTATTTAATAGTCTATTTCAAGCTGGATTTGTATTGGTTTGGGAAATGAAGTCGAATCGATCTATTTCAAGCTGGATTTGGAATTTGAATCAATCAATTTCACGCTGGATTTGGAATTTCCTTGGAAAATGAAGTTGAATCAATCAATTTCCAGATGGATTAATTTTTTTTGCGAAATGAACTCGAATCAATGCGTTTCTGTTAGAATTTGTGTTGAAATGGAGTCGAATCTTTTGTTCGTCTCGCTCTTTCCATCTTACTTTCGTAGAACTTTATGAAGACGCAAAAAGAGGTGTTGATGTGAGGGATTGACATTTTTCGATCTAGAACCGGAAAGAAGGACGTTCCTTTGGAGCTTTGTTGAATTAGATTCTGGTTTTGGAGTGTAAAGCACGTGAGTAGAACTCATCCTTAAAAATCAGAAGGAGTGTCCATGTGTTTATAAATCTCACATTCCAAAGGTCACTGGCGATGTGGGACTATACCAACACTCTCCCTCAGCGCCAGGGGTGGAGACACTCGGCTCTTCCCCTCCATGCATGGCTGGAGATACGAACCCGACCCATCCCTGTGGTACCCTTGTGCTGAGACCATATAAAACACATGAGTGAAACTCATCCTTAAAAACTGACTATTAAAGAGAGGGTGCCCATGTATTTATAAATGTCACATTCCAAAGGTCCACTTGCGCTGTAGGACCATGCTAACATGAAGTATGTTTTGATTTTGTCTGAGAGAGCATTACATGTAAGATTGCAAAATATATCTGGTTTTGCTATGTATAAACGGTGTTGAGAACTGGAGACCTGGGAATGAGATTGTTGGTTTGACTTGTTACGACTTCTTGTCATAAGGTTTTTTCATTAAAACTTGCTTCTACTATTACCATGTATGGTTGTTAAGACTTTTCTCTGTATCATTGATAATAATGATAAAATGGACATCTATCACCATGTTTAGTTGTTAGATTTGTTCTCTGTATTATTGATATAATAGTAAAATGGACATCTATCTGCTGAGATTAGCATAGAGTATAAGCATATAAAGAAAATGTTTATTGTAATTTGGTCAGGTCTGAGGAGTGAGGACAGTCTTTTTGTTATTATTAGATTTTTCCCCCTCTTTGGATGGGTCGTAGGGTACAAAGACAATGCTACAAGCCTACTATTTAGTGTGGCTCCAGAATCCTTATTTTTGGTTTCAACAAGTTGCATACTCAAACAACTTACTGTAAAATTTTCAGTTGTCATTTCTGGTCCTTGCAGCATTTCTGAACTTCCATGAAAGTTAAATTTGCATCTGCATTTTTCTTAGATTTTGTCCATGCATACCAATTGAATTTTTTTTTTTTTGTTCTATTAGAATTTTTTGTTTGATTGGAAGCTTCAACATTTTATTATTGTTCCATGGGATGCTGATCATACCATGTTTAGGACAATAGTCATTCAATTGCTTATTGTAGCTCATAAACCTTTTGAAATTCTTTCCATCTGAAAAAAATTCCATTGGGTGGGTGGCTTGACCCTTTATCGAGATTCCATTTTTGTTGTGATTATACATTAGCTTGTATATTAGGAGCATTAGTGATGTGGCCATCAAAAGATATGAAGATCCATTAGAAGATGGAGAGGCCCATGTGAACTTACTTGAAGAATTTTCAATCTAAATTGATGCAAGAATCGATAAAGGAAAGAGAGGGCCTTACAGGCTTTCTACTTTCACCCAATTTGAAGCTCATATGATTATGTTATGGGTCTAGGCCTGCCACATGGTGTTTTAGGCCTTACAAGCCCATGTTAAAGGCCCATATGCTGCTAGGAAGCCTTGGATACGAATTCCACATCATCATCTATGTAATTGCCTTGTTGGATGTCACAGAAGATGGAATCTTGCAAAGATAGTGACACTTGATTTGGGATATGTGAAGTCAATCTTGACTTGATAAAGGGCATACATTGCTTGCAGGGAGAATGCTCGTTACGTGCTGATTGTGATCTCATCAATCCCCTTTGTTCTATTTTGTGACCGTGTATGCCTTTGTGTGACTGCTTGTTTATCCGTTGCATTGGACTGTGGTGCAAGTGAGGATGAGTGGAGGAGGGGGAAGCAGCAGCAGTGGGGTTTTGGGTGATGAGAATTCTCCTTTCCATTTCTCATCCGATCTCATTTCTGCCCAAGATCGCAAGGACGAAGCCCTAGCAGGTACTTCTCCAATACCCCACTCTTCCCGTTATTTGATTTTGTAGTGTTTTCTTCTGGAATTTATTGCCAATTTAGTGTTGCTGCTTTCTGGGATTCTAGGGTTATTGGTTTACTACGCAACTAATGGACTTTTGGGTAGTTTGCCATTTTTCTTCATTTACACTGTAACCAGTGGAAATGAGGTCATCCCACTTTCTCTCATTTTCCACTAAATATGATAGTAAGAAATTTTGAAAACAGAATATGGGGAAATTATCATCTCTTAAATACTGTTTTAGCAAAATTTTCCACTCACAGCACGGAAGAATCACAAGCATAAAAATTCTGACCACACAGGGCAATTGTGCTTCTTGTAAGAAATAAATTGTCTCCTGTTTTCTGTTGAAGTTCCAATTGGATAGGAGAATGGCAAGCATCACTACAAAAGGTGGAAAATGCTGAAAACAAGGCCGTGTTGAAGATCAATTTGGAGTTTGAACTAGTTCTGCTGTGATTTTTCTTACTTCTTAGTCCTTTTCTGTTGGTAACAGTTGTCTAGTTTTGGCATTACCGTGTTACAGTTCTGAAGTCAGAAGTGATGGCTGCACTTCAGAAGGAGGTGAAGTCCTTGGATGAAGACAATTGGAAGTTTTCTGGTCCTCGCTCCCAAATCCATCTTGTTTCAAAACCAGGTGAACCATTTAACTCAGTCGTCTTTGTTTATTGCGAATAATGAGGAACAATGAATATTGTTGTCCTTACATCTTAAGCTAAAATTTTGTTCTTTTCAAGTCTATAAGATGGGCACATCCCTTCAACCGCTGTAATTATGTGAAATCATACAACTTATTCCCTGTTTCAGAAATTCCCAAAATGTGAATGGCATTTTTGTTTATTAAAGATCTAACTTTCATTGACAAATCATAAATTGTATATGCAACATCATCACTTCCTAAGTTCTCTCTCCTGTGCATTGACCTACTTATTTTTTTCGAGCGGTAACAGAAAAGTTTATTAAAAAGAGAGTACAAAAGCATCTAAAAAGGAAAGCAAAAGGAAAAAAAAACAACAAAGGGTCTAAAAGGATTAGACCGAAAGCAGACATAAGAAATCACAAAAACAACAACAAAGCAACAAAGTAAGCTCAAATGAAGAAAACGCCTGCACAAAGACCGTCAACCCCCAGTTTGGCGAAGAAATCCGCTACGCCATTAGCTGAGCGCCCAACTTTAGCAAAAGAAACTTCCATGCCTTTAGCCAATTCTCTCACCTTCCTAACCACATTGATCAATCTCCTTGGTGGACGCTGCAATCCCGATGCCCATTTGAATGCATTTGCTGAATCCCCTTTTATAATCAAATTTCCTTGACCATAATCCTTCCAAATGATTAAAGCTTTTTTAATGCTAAGAATTTCAGCCTCATTTGAATCCTTGATACTCACCGATTCATTGAACATTATTGAGGTTTCTCCCATATCGTTTCTCAACAATCCACCAATTCCTGCAGGACCCGGTTTCCCTATTGAAGCGTCGTCGACGTTGAACTTAAAAGGTACCCTGATGAGGAGGTACCCACTTCTCCACCGGCTTTGCTATCCTTCTTTGAACCTTCATGCACCCCTTCCATGATAAATAAAGTTCGTTGATTTTTAGTCCCTTGAAAATGGGATTCGCCAACAATCACACGAACCACCTCCACTTAGCTATTTGAAAAATGTCATCTTCATAAGTGGATAATCCTTCAAAGAGTCTTGCATTTCTCTCCTTCCACAAAGTCCACAAGATACCAAACTAACCCCATTTTCACATTTTTGTGGGTCATACATTACAGCACGTTTGCACAACTCAAAATAAATCCCAATAAAATTTCTATTAATTAACTTGGGAAAACTTTAGCCTGCATTTATATGTCAACAATGTCATCCATAATGGCATTTAGGACAAAATGTTTATCACTATCTAAAAAATGTCCCATCTAAATTTTATCTGAAGCATTAGAGACTCTTTGCTAAAGACAAAGCCTGTTTTGAGTGTATCCCATCTTGTATCCACATCAACTTGATACATGATTGTGTCTCTCTCTCTCTCTCTCTCACACACACACACACACACAACAGATGATTGTGTTATTTAATGTAACATCTGTTCATGGTCATGTTATTCAATGGAAAATAACCAGGCCTCTATCTAAGTGGTTCAATATTCTTCTGGAAATGCATAGCTGGAAAAGGTTTTTTTCCCTACACAGTAACTACTAACTTTCTGACTTCATCTTTCCCAAAAGGGTAAGGATATAGGCAAGTGGTTAAAAATCACAAGGATCTACTGTGATTGACAATTGTGGTGTTTTTTTTTTACTTATTATTGTCCTATAATTCTATTTCATCTGAAGATTAGGATCTCTCAGAGAAAAAAATACCTAAAGATTCAATTAGGACTAAATTACTAATAGTTCGGTTATTTTCCTTGTTCATCGACCAACTGTTCTTTGAGTTGTGAAATTACCACATAATGCTGACAGGTAATGTTAAGTGATAAACCAAAAATGACAAGACCGACCAAATCAGTGTTGGCATTGATCTGAATATGAAAAATAAGTTCCTTCTCTTTTTCTCCTTAAAAAAAACTGCCTTGGTTTTGAAAGTATTTTGCCATTGTTTTCACATTTACTAATTATTTAATTCCCATAACAGCTGCTACCTTATATTAGTTTGTTCACAGAAGTGGTAATTTTTTGTGGTTTGCTTTGCTTGGTTTTCTTATCTGGGACAGAGTTTAAGGGCCTTAGAATGGTAGACTTCTACACCTCTTGAGAGGATTGCCTGAGTTGAGGGCCAAGGAAGCCTGGTGTCCATGCCACTTGCTCTCCCCCTCAACTGGACACAAGCAAATTTAATGTTGATATGGCACCGAGGGAAAAACTGGGTCCAGCGAGTACAGGCGGAGTGCTTCGCAACTGAAATGGCAGAACATTCATAGTTTTCTTTAAGTCAATATGTCGAAAGGATTCAAATGAGGCAAAACTTATTAGTACTAGGAAAGCATTGTCCATATGGTCTTCATTGGTAGGGGGGAAACATATCATTGAGGGGGACTCTACAAACGAGATTAAGTGGGCAAAGGGGGTTAAAGGGCGCTTTGTTTGGATAGAGAGATATCTTTTGCATTGGTCCGGAGATCAACAAATGGAGTAGTTGTCTTCTTTGTTAAGAACGGGGTGGACTCCATTATTACTGGCATATTCCACCTTTGATAGCCCTTTAGGCTAGAGAGATTCGCTGATCTGTTCACGCTGTGTTTTGATATGAGGATTGATGTATTTTCTCTTTTTCTTTCTTGACATCCTTTGGGTTTGTCCTTTCGACCCATCACTGCAGTCTCACATACCTATTTCTTTTCATCAATATAATTTGTTCTATTTGTTACCACTCAAAAAAAATTTAAAGAAAGTTCTGCTTGAGTATTTGGTGGCAGAGTTACTATTTGAATAATCAAAGATAAGCACCCAATATTTTCAATTTTTTTATAGTGAGTCGAGTTTTATCTTATAACTGATCAGTTTTCTGCTGTCTCTATAGGTGGCTTTCCATGCAAGCGTATTGATACTGCAAAACAATGAACTTTCAGTATTTTGGTTTGAGAAGAAGAATTGAGTGCATATTTTGTTGTGTCACAAATCCATCTAATTGAATGTTTTCAACACTGGCGGCCTTCTGTTATAAGGATAGGGATTTCTACAAGAGACTTCTTTGAATCCTATCTTAATCTTTGATCGCCTTTTGAAGTTGCATGTTAATTGAATCTTGTGTGCTTGTAAGTTGTGAAATAAACTTGCATATGCTTATAGTGTTTTTGTTTTTCTTCTCTTTTCTTTTTGTTGTAACCATTAGCTTCAAATGCATCTTCATCGTTGGATTAAACATGATAGGCCCATATCTTTTAAAAAAATAACAAATCAATGGCTAATATGATTCAACAGGTCTCATTTTTAACACTACGGTAGTCCTCATGATAATCTATCCATCTCTTTATTTTTGTGAACATCAGGTCGGATCCACTATCTGACACAGTCCGTCAACCCTCAAAAAGTAGTAATTTTGTTTTCTCCTCCCTTTACTTCCTGATCTAAACCTTAAATTGTTTTGAATCTTGTCTCCATTCTAAGTATTCGCATCTCATAGATGGTTTTTGTTTCGTTGCTTGCTCAACATTTATGCTTCATATTTAGTAGCTAAAGCTTTCCATTTGATTGAAGTAGCACCACTAATCACACAAGATTAATAACTACTATTGTATATATGTAGAAAAGGTCATTGTTCGGACAAAATGTCTATAAAAAATCAATAAAAGCTATGTTTTGGCAAAAATAATGTTGGATTTATGGGTCAAAGCCTTTTGGACCTGAGTTGTCTGATAGGCCCAAGCCCAAGGTCCACTGGGCCCAATCTGTTATATTTCTTTGGTGGAGCCTGAGGAGGCCATCCCAGCTCGAAGGGAGAGCTGTGAGGAGTGAGAGTGTAGGCAAGAAAATAGAGAGAGATGTGGGAAGATATTGAAAGTTTTGATTCAAGGTATCCTGAATGGCATTGTCATAAATTTGTATTTTGTATTTCTTCTCTATAGATAAGATCTACACTCTCCCTTAGACGTATACTAAGGTTGGGCCTGAACCACCTATATCCCGTGTTCCTTGTGTGTGTGCTTGATCTGTGATTGAATGTGCGTGAGTGAGTTGGGTCTATTTTCCAACAAATAAAACTTTTTGGGGTTAGATCAATAGTTCATCTAACTTGAAATTAAATTGGATAAGGATCCCATTCACGAGGGTTGTTGGGTGTAAAATATATGGTGTGACAGATATCAACATAGAAGTAAGAAATTTCCTGTTCATGTACAGAGGATCCAAGTTCATTGATAGAAGTGGATGCTTGATCTTGATAAGTTTGAATCCAGGTTTTTCTTTAATACTTCGATAAGTTTTTTTAAAATAAAGTTTGTTTTTCAAGATTTGATATAAATCTATGAAAAGATATGTATAGGTTTGGAGGTCCTTTTAATTTAAGAAATACTATTTTTTAATTCAATCATCTATTTTAAAACCTATTATTAGATAGGCTGCCTTGGCTAAAGGCATATGCATTATACCATAGATGAGACTCCACTCTTTCATTTGGTGGGGTACCCATCTGTGAAATGGACCTTTTGATTAATAAATTAGGCTTGATATCTTCAAAATGATATTCACTTTTGGATTCACATAGTTAAAAATATAGAAAGAAGTATCTATAATAATATAATATTATTGGTCCATGTGGGTTATTTTTTAATAATTGTTTCCAATTCAAGTGGGAGAAAGAGGTCATTTCTTCATAACATAATCATTTAGCTCTAACCATTGCATTAACAGCAAATAATAATGTAAAGATATGAAGGAAAGTGACTTTTTACCCAAAGATTTAAATATCGATTGATTTGTACATATTATATCTTGTTTTGGATAAAGTTCTAATGATACCTACTACTTTTAAATTATAGAATCCGGTACGTGTGGATAATCTGATAATTAGAAGTTAGGGTTGGAGTAATAGTCAAGAACCTATTTTAAGAAGCGATAGTCTTATTTTTACTCTACTCCAAAAAGACATTCTATGTACGATTATCCGGTATGTAGAATGGGAGGCTTATACATGCTTCGATCATTAGTAAGGTGTTTTAACATGCCTAGATACTTTAGTAAAAAAAAAAGATTAAAATTTTTGCAAAACTGTAAGAGAGCTTTAAAGTCTTTCTATTAAAGAAGACATTGTTAAATTCCAAGTGGGACATATATAGAAAATGAATAAGAGAGTATATAAATAAAATTAACTCAAGTCTAATTATTTAAGTTTTATATTTTAAATTTTGTAATTTCGATTGGTATAAGGCAAATTTTTTTCTCCATCTCACCAAGTAACAACAGTTAGATAAAGAAGTTTTCCTTGAATTATAACATTTATAAAGTTTTCTATAAAGGTTATTAAAAATTCAACTAAAAAGGGTCATTTTGAAGTAGACCCTTACTCTCCAAGCTGAGTATGGCCCCTCATGATACCAAGTCCCCTAATTCCCCCCCTAATTCCAAATCTCCCAGCTCTGCTGAGATCCCTGTCTTAGTAAGGACTGATGCCGTGGCTTCTAAATTTGAAAAAAATGGGAACCATCCAGTCATTTGGTTTGAGGAGGAGGTTGAGGTGGCAAGAATGGAAGCTGTAAAAAAAAAAAAAAAAAACAGTCGGAGTAGGAGTGGACGCTGCCTCTTTTGACTTTGGGAAAGAATAAGGCTGGGTTCCCTGCTCACACAGTGGATGTGTCGGTTGCCAAGACAGGTGGGAACGAGTTTTGGCTGGTTGGGATGGTACTCTAGCCTTGACTTTTCAGCTGCCACTGTGTTATCTGAATGATATCACTCGTCTTATGTTGAATACCGGTCATTTTGATCATCGGTGGACGATGCAGTGGCCGATCTCTTGTCCGTCTTCTCAGGTGGTGATAGATTGCCAATCATAAATTGAAAAGAGATCTGAATGTCAATCTTCTTTTTTGATCGGTCCGGCCTTTTGGACCAAGTTTGGGATCAAGCTCTTTTTTGTTACCAAGGCCTTGATGTTATCTCTGAGTAGATCCAGAGACTTCAATCCACTGCTGGTCTCGGTGCTGGTCTTGGTGCTAAACTTTTAGTCAAGCATCAGCAGTGGCAGATGAAAGAGTGCACTCAACTTGCTAGTCAAAATAATCTGCATAAGCAGGAAATTTTACAATCTTTCAAAGAATGGGGATACGCAACAAGATAGCACATATATTCTAGAGATAGGAAAAGCTCTGGGTATTAAGTTTGACACTGGCAATCTTACTCTTTCTGACTTGTATTGGGCTGAAGATTTGGATAGAGTTTCGTCATTCAGATTCTTTAAAAGGAAAAGAGTGGTAAGCCTGGTCCATCTCAGCCAATAAGTTAGAATGAGAAAGAAATTGGAGATTCCAGGTGTTTCCCTTTGATTTTTCTCTCGGAGATCATTTGGGGTTTCAGAATCACGGAGATAAGAGGTTGTAGCTGAAAGGAAAAGATGGGCTTTTGCTGATATTATTTTCATCTATTAGGTGATCATTTGGTATTTATGTGTGTTTTGAGTGACTTGAAGGACTTTTTGTATATGTTGGAAAGAGTTTTCCTTTATATTCTTTCTCTTTTTATTTAATAAAAAAAAAATCTTTACCGCTCAAAAAAAAAAAAAGAAGAAGAAGAAGAAAGGATTTCAATCTAAAAATGGAAAATCCTTCAAAAAAAATTCTCTCAACGTAGATACGTCGTTGATGAGTCACATTCAAATGTGATTACTTTGCCTTAAACAAGAGGATAAGCAATGATTAATTATTTTTAGATTTGAATTAAAATAAAACCTAGCCCATCAATTTTAAATTTCAACAAGTGGCCTTGATAGTGTGAGGAAAGAAAGGTATTAAGTATTAACTAAGAAGGGTTAATGGGTTAATATATTTTAAAAGATGAGTTTGGTTTGTGAAAGAAAATACAACCAATGAGAGATCCCATGTTTTGATAAATCCTTCAGACATTAGTTGGCTCCCATGTGGGGATTAGTATATTTTGCAATTATGAATTATAAAAAGAAATCATCAATCAACACGTCTTTGTCATGTGTTTACTCCAATCAATATCAAAATTAAAAGTTATTTACATTAACTTAATGTTACCATCACATAGAATCTTTTAATTTTTAGAAAATTAATAGTACATTTATGAATATTTGTATAGACTCTAAAATAAAATTTATGAGGTGTTTTGATAAAAATGGAATGAGAGGAAGTTCTATTAAGTTTGTTCATGGGCTTATCATAAATAAAAAGATTTTTAACATATGTAACATGTTGAATTGAGATGGGATTAAATTTTAAAGCCCATTTAATTAAATGAGTGGGATGCTTTACAAATACAAAACTCGGATTTCACTCGAAATTCTATTGAGTCAATCAAATCTGAATTGATTTGTTCATTTATTAAATGGATCTAACTTTTTTTCTTTTCTAATCCAATCTATTTATCTATTTAAAATCATTTTTTAAAACAAAAAATATTCTTTTCACGTTTCAAAAGCTAATAATGTACTAAATGTCAATTTAAGTTCTTAATGATGCCAAAATTATTTGATCTGATCTGAACTCATTTCCATTTATTATATAAGTTGAGTTAAGAATTGATTATGATGATTGACTAAATTATAACTCGACCCAATCAAATTCAACTCAATCCGACTAAAATTACACTAAAATGAGTTAAAAATGCGAGTCGGATCAGAATTCAGATTAAGTTGGGTTAGAATTCAGATTGGGTCCAGAATTTCGAGTCAAAAGTTCAGGTAAAGTCAGGTCAAGTTTCATATTTTATTAATTCAAGTCAGGTTGAATTTTAAGAAATCTGATCCGATCCAACCCTAACATAAACGTAAAGCAGATAGCAAAGTAGTAGAACAGAAAAGAACAAATTTAATGAAGTTAGGATGATGATGTGGTACATTTCTTCCGACATTCATTGACAAAATGTGATCCATCTATGGAAGTTTCTATTTGAAAAATGAAATATTGTAGTTGCATATGTGGTTGAAAATATTATTACATTCATGAAGAAGTAAATAGAGATTTCTTATAGAAAAGTGATGGGAGTTGCTGTTGTTTTCATAATTAAGAGACACCAATATATGTTTTCAATCACGACAAGAAGAAGAAGAAAACAAAATTAATGTCGTTATTATAAAAAATAGCAATATCCCAATGTCAGAGCTTTTTTAAAGGCAAGGGAAGGACAGCAATGACGAAGTGGTATTGTACCTTTCAATTTCCCATCAAACTCTCTCCACCACAACAAATAAAGGAATTACTCACGTCCCATCAAAAGTTAACCATGAATTTAATCATATGGCTGAGATTTGATATTACCATTACAAATAAAACAGCTAATTTTTTTTTTTATTTCTAAATATTATATTTCTATACATCTTTAGTATCCATAAATTTAATTTGTTGATTTAATTCAATAAAAAAGAGAGCATCTAGATAACATCTCTCTCATCACGTTTCTCTTTTATGATTGTAAAATTAGTTTCACCCAAATCTATATAGCGCGTAGAAATGAATAAATTTCACAAATGTCATAACCCCTCTCCACCCACCCCCGTCCCCTCTTCCTTCCCCACATTGTATCACAAGCTCTCTACTGTTTTTTTTTTTTTTATGACCAAGGTCCAGCCCTCTTAGTGCACCCGGCTAATTCTCAGACTATGTGCAAGTCTTCCTACTCATACACATTGGATAACTCTATAAGGAGTGGCCCTTTGGGGTAAAGTAAGAATCGATCTTAGGACTCCTGCTTCCTGAAGCGGGTTCCTGACTATCACTCCAATCCCTTCGGATTTAACCTTTCTACTATTTGTAATCCATCTCTCTCTCCCAAAATAAATACATATCAAACTAATACCAAATTGTCAATACATGAAGGCTGATACGAGTGAAAATGTATTAGTCTCATCCTAAATAACCACAACATTATCAGTAAAAATCTATAAAAAGTAAAAACTTAGAAGACAATTTTTATCGAAACTATAAAGCCATCACGAAAATAGTAATAATCATCTAAGTCATTTATTCCATTAATTTGGAACAATCTCAAAAACAGTACTAACATAATTGAAAGCTCAAGTATAATTTGATTCACTCTTGGATATTTTGGTTACTTCAGCCATGGAAATGAAAACTACAGGAAGTCAAGACACAGGCTCCATTATATACTTCTTACCTTCTGGATGACAGCAAGCTTTCATGGTCTCATATTTACTCGACTTGTTGCACGTTCAGCAGCTTAGAATTTCTTGGCAAAGTAAGACCTGTCTGACATTCTGTGGATTCTCTGTATTAGGTGCTGCAATATAACAATTTCATGGAATTGAAATTTCATTCAGGTGAGAAAAATGACATGAAATTCTGTGAATACTGTGGCATGGAAGAATTCCACATGATTGTAATTCATACGGCAAGAAAAATGAAATGATTTTCTGCGAGCATTGCATGAGAATATACATCGGTTAGCCATGTAGCCGCTGACTCGCTACCATTCAGCATAGACAAGATATACAGAATGTATCCTGAAACCAATCACCAAATGCTTACCAATGTACCAATCCAAACAAGCCGAATCCATATTAAATTGCAAAAGGATCCACAAAACAAGCACATATATACACTGAGATTACATTAATCATTTAAGTCCAAGAAGACTCTAAACCAACATATACACCATTGCAAGGAAGCATCAAATTTCACAACCAGGTATGTTTCAAGTTTCCAGCTACAGAGGCATGCTATCATATACTTGGAAAAGAAAGAGGTGGAAATAAATAAAAGAAATACCAAAAGAGGAAAAACTCGCAACCTCAATAGATCATATAATTATCAGACACCTTCCTGATTTCAACACAAATGAACTGCAACCATAGTTTAAAAGACCACTTGATTACATAACAATCTCTGGCTTCAGGATGTTGGATTTGATCTCCTTGTGTGGAAGGACAACACCTCCATTGCTGTAAATCTCATCAGACACATGCACATCCTCTCCAAGGATAGTCATGTTGTCTATACGGGCCCATTGGCCAACAGTAGAGTGCCATCCAATGATACTGCTTGAGATACAAGCGTGCTTCTTGATGCGAACACCACGCATCACTGTGCACCGTGAGAGCCTCACCCCAGACTCAACCACGCAACCCGGTCCAATGGCCACATCAGGCCCAATCAGGCAGTCCTCACCTATAACGGCAGTTTCATGCACCAACACATTCCCGACGATGTGGAGTCCAACAGCCAGTTTAGAAGGGGAGTTCTTCCGCAGAGAGGTAAGATATAGTCTGAGGCCTGTAATGTAGTCCTTTGGCTGTCCAATATCCATCCAGAATCCTGGTAGGACCATGGCATGGAGCTTTTGTTCTGCTGCAATCTTGGGGAAAACCTCCTTCTCAATTGAAGTAGGCCTCAGTTGAATTCGATCAAGAACAGATGGGTTCAACAGGTAGATCCCAGCATTGATCTTGTTACCCACAAACATTTTTGGTTTCTCTACGAACTTCTCTACCTTGCCAGTCTCTTCCTCCATAATCACAACGCCATATTTTGATGGTTCATCCACCTATTCAACAAAAGAGAACTTCTCTGAGTTCCATAAAGTGACTGATGGTTTCATCAACCAGCCAGTGCATGTTTGCAAATTGATGGTTGTCAAAATTTCAAGTACTTGAAATTGGAAATCACACTTTTGTATATTTACTGTTGATTTCACTGATTCGAATTCATATCATTAACTGGAAGTGATGATGACTTGAGAACAAAAGCCAGAAACCCTCCCAGCTAACATGCTTCCCATCAACCCCACAACAAAGGAATAGCTGTCTGTTTGGAAATTATTCAAACTCAATTTCCAGTTGGGCCATAAAAAAAATGAAAGTTTGGGAACACAGCCCCACTCCTTCAACCTGAGAGAGAGAGAAAGTAGAAACTTATTTACCTTTGTTACCATAATAGAGGCCTCTCCACCATGAGCTTTGTGGAATTCAATCATTTCCTTGAGAGGGTACTCACTGATAACATCACTGTTCAGGACAAAAAATGGCTCATTTGAGTCACCTATCAGCTTGTCCCTTGCTAAAGCCAGGGGACCTGCAGTACCCAGAGGCTCAGTTTCCTGAGAGCAGGTGATCTTTATACCAACCTTACTCTCAAATTCCTTCAAGAAATTGAGCATAACCTGTGAAATGCCAAGACCAGATAAACAAAAGCTGCATAGGAATTCAAGTGCAAAATGATATAGAAGAGTATTATAATAAGCCAGCAGGATGAAATTGTAATTGAAATTTCCCCCTACCTCTGGTTGGTAGTTGATGGCCAGAACTACTTCAGTTACTCCAATGGCTTTAAGCGCTTCGATCTGATTAAAAAAACAAATCAGTGTCACTATGTAATTCAACATCCATGAAAATATTCTGGGTAGCAAAATAGCAGTAATAAAATCACTGAATGTTGAATTGCCTCATGTCTGAACGGAGATGTCAGAGTCCCATTCTCAGCAAATGTTTAGTTTTATCTTCACTTTGATAATAAAGACATTATTTCTGAAGTCCTTCATATTTGATCCAATCCACAGGAATATGCTCAGATCTAATTATCAGTAATTTCCTTGTCATTTGCTTTGAACAAAGGCGCCTTGTTCCTCAGATATCAATTCAGGTAGAAGCAAAGCCAGCCGATTGGCAATCATTTTCGTAACGCATTTTTTCCCATCTTTTTCGGAGAAAGAGTTATTTTTCTTGGTGAAGATTTATGAATTACAGAAGTGCATGAAGTAGGCCCTTTTCCAAGTAAATAAAAAATAAATACACCAATGAAATCCTTTTTTTTCTTCTGAAACATATGAATGTTGAGGAAGATTAAAGGGTCATGTATTCAATAAAAATTAGACAATAAAATTTAAGGAATAACTCATCCAAATTAGATGTTTGGTGAATATCTCCAATTTTGGCAGAGAGACACAATTTGGAAAAATATACCTGATGAAGAATCATAGGTTTGTTAGCAAAATCGACGAGGGGCTTTGGAACACTCAGTGTTAAAGGCCGCAGCCGCGTCCCAAATCCTCCAACAAGAATGAGTGCCTTCATTGTGAAATTAAACCTCTTTGCTCTTGATTGAACAGATTAGTAAATTGGAAAATGGAGGATCTAAGCAGATATCACCTGTAAATGCATGCCAAAACAGAGAAGCTCATCAAACTATAAAAGTAAAGCTCATTTATACAACTTGATCTGCAATCGAAGATCATAAAGAGAATAAGTACTTATTCAAGCCTGGCGAAGCCGTCAGCCTGAAAATCTTGTTGTAAAATTAAACAAATCACAGATCCAACCATATGCTAGAAGGAGAGTGACTAGAGCTTGATACTTCATAAAGTTGGAATCAATGATCAAGGGAGAGCTCCTAAAGAGCATCGAAAGAAGTTGCTTGAATTTCTAGTCAATCATTACAATTCTTGAATTGCCATTACATTGGGTTACAAAGAAACACAGTTGCTAGAATAAGAAACTTCCTAAGAGCAGAGTTAGCTCGAAACCCAGTTGTCTGCTCCTCTTGAAAAGCCGTAAAAACCCCCCTTAATTCTCGTTTTCTGATATCCAATCAATAGATAGAGAGGAAGAGACAGTCCATTAGAGAGAAAGAGTCGATTGCAGAGAGAGAGAGAGAGTCGATTGCAGAGAGAGAGAGAAATACCAGCGAGAGAGCGAAAGGGCCACGACGACTTCGGCGCTGGGTTTCGTGCTATGAATACCTTATTTATAAATAATTAAGGGTCCCCGTTTATTATACACTCATCGGTCATGTGACTGATTACCATTTTATCCCTCTCTGTATTTTCATTCGTTGTAACGAATTCTTATTTCATTTCTCTATTTGTTTTGGATAGATTGAAGCAACCTCATTCAATTTGATTCGTTCGAACCAATCTCCTTTTAAAATACGAATCTCCTTTTAAAATAATTTATTTGAATGAATAAATTAAGTGAATAGTAATGCGGATTACTGTTCACCCATATTACTATTCACCCATGAAGGGTGAACGAATTCATTGAATAAGTGATTCATTCGAATAAATTGATTTTTTTTTAATTTTAAATTATTTTTTAATTACTTAGTATTTCAAAATTTCTCAAATTAAATATCCAGACTAATTACGATAATCTGATAAAAGTACTTTAAGACTTCAAGGTGTTTTGACACTCCTAAATATTTAAAACACAGTATTTTACAAATAAAGGTATTCCTAAGGTGTGCCGAAAACACATTTAGGAGTGTCAAAAGACCTTGAAGTCTTAAAGTATATTTATCAAGTTATCGTAATTAGTCCGGATATTCAATTTGAGAAATTTTAAAAATACACGGTGCTTAAAAAATAATGTGCATAGTGTATTAAATAATAAAATCTCTTTTAAAACTTTAAAGTTATTTTTAAAGCATTGTGTATTTCTAAAATTTCTCAAATCGAATTTCCGGACTAATTACGATAACTTGATAAAAATACTTTAAGACTTCAAGGTCTTTTGACACTCCTAAATGTGTTTTCGACAGACCTTAGAGATATCTTTAATTATAAAATACTGTGTTTTAAATATTTAGGAGTGTCAAAAGACCTTAAAGTCTTAAAATATTTTTATCAGATTATCGTAATTAGTCCGGATATTTAATTTAAGAAATTTTAAAAATACACAATATTTAAAAAATAACTTTGAAATTTAAAAAAAAATCAATTCATTGAATGAATTCGTTCACCCGTGAAGGGTGAACAGTAAAACTGGTGAATAGTAACTGATGTTACTGTTAATCCTATTTATTCATTCGAATGAATTGTTTTAAGAGAGAGATTCGTTCGAACGAATCAAAATTGGATGGAGTTACTTCTATTCGTTCGAACGAATCAAAATTGGATGGGGTTACTTCTATTCGTTCGAACGAATGGAGAAATAAACTGGAAATTCGTTCGAACAAATGAAAATGCAGAGGCAAAATTATAATTAGCATCCACACCCGAAAATGAATGTGTAGAGGCAGAAAATACAGGTGTGTAAATGGGGACCTATAATTAAAATACACGTTTTCTGTTGTTTTAAGCTTTTCATTGAAAAAAATACTTTATATGTCCACCAATTATTAAATGTCTATCTTTTGTATTCGCACTGGCGTTGAAATTCGGGCCGGTCAAGTGATTTTAATAAATCCAATTGAATTGTAAAAATAATTCTGACCTGAATTGTTAATCAAAATTGTTCAAACTCAACTGGATCTAAATTGTTGATCCGATTCAATTCAAGGGCTAAATCGATTGCTAGTCAAATTCAATTTGAACTATATTAAATTTTTTGAGCAGATTGAATTAGATTAATTTTAGAAATATTTGATCTCAGTCAATTAAAATTTAATTCGAGTTTTTTTTTTCAATCTAGTCTTACTTTAATTTTAAAAATAAAAGACCTAATCTATTTAATTTTTCAAGTTGGATCATACGGATCAGATTAAAACTTGACCCAAGTTCCACCTCTAGTTGGGAGGTGTAAGAAATGGTCAGATTTAAAATTTGTAAGTATTTTGATGGGACATATAAGAGAGGAGAGTTCACTCGATCATTAAAATAAACAAATGGTTAAATAGATAATTATATAATTTATTAAACTATTTAAAATGAAGTTTATTATATTATTCTATTTTTTTAAATTATAACAAAAATATTAAATAAATAATTTTATTTATAATATTTAATATAAAATAAAGATACATTTGAATGAACATAAAATCAAATTGAATACAACTTATATGAAAAAGATCAATGTTTTAATTAGATTAAATTTACCAAAATTACTTTATATAAAGCTCATATGTCCAAACAAACTACCTACCTAAACATATTTTATATTCACCGTCTTTAGTATTATATAAAATCTAGACACAACAAATGCGTGCCTAAAACATCTTCAAATATTAATTATTTATTTGATCAAACGTTCTTAACAATGAAAATATATAAAAATAAAAAATAAAAAAATTTATACAATTGTATGAAATACATATTAAATCATTTAAATTAGATATAGGTAAAATTGCATCACAATCAATCATTTTATTCTTATAAGATAAACCTTTAAAAATATATTACTGACTCATCCATCATTTGTACGGTCCTTCTTGTGGCCCATAATATTTTTCAAAAGTATATCTTATTGAGGCTATTTTGCTAGTTTAATTCTTTTAAATAAAAAATTGTATATTCACTTTTTTCTTTTTTCTGAATTTTGAAAAGTTCTAAGAATTTTATATTTGGGGACCCACAATATTACATGTTCCTATTTTAGAAGTGCTCTAATTGAAATCTATGAAATAGATGTTGAGTAGGATAGAAAGATTTTTTTTTTTTTTTCAAACAACTCAAAAATGTAACCCTTATTTTATAATAAAAAAATAATAGGATTTTTTTGTCTAAATGATAATAATTGGACTTCTTTCAAAAAAAAAATAAATTTCCTTTTCTTAACGAGGTCATAACTCATTTGCTTCTTACATGTTATCAAGTGGATTTTGAACCCAAGATCTTTAAAATTAATTATATCAGTAGAGATTTTAAATCATAAATTAAAGAATTTTTATTTGAATTATTATGTTTTTAACTTTTAACCATTAAATCCTAGTTTAACCAAAGGTTAAAAAAACAGCCAATGCAACACATGTCAACCAAGATGTATTGGTACTGTACTCAGTACTGACGTCACATAATGCTAATCTGACGTCAAATGCTCTAAATTTAATCCTGCATGAGCCGATACAGCTGTTATGAATGTTATGGCCATTTAAAAAAAGAAAAATAAAAAAATGACCCTTTGGTATAACTTTAACAAGGCTTAAAATAAGATCTTTCAAATTTTAAAGGTATTTTCTATTCTAACCTCATTTTTCTTGTATGTTTGTCTATTTTAAATTATTTTTATTACTTTTTCTAATTATTGCTTTTATGCCGAAGGTGTTCGCGTCTCTTAGAGCATTCAAGTACTCTTGAGCATGTGCAAGTACACACACTTGATAACTCAATGAGAAGGGCCCTTTGAAAGAAAAATGAGAATCAAAGTGAGGACTCCCGCTCCTTTAAAGCAGGTTCTTGACCATCATTCCACTCCAACCCTACTGATAATGATGAAAAACAATATTCATAGATTTCATTTTTATAAAAAAATTATAAATAATCAAATTCTATATAAATAATTGTGCAAGGGAAGAATTTTTTTTTTAATAGTTATCTTTTCCCTGCTACAACTTCTTGGCGTGGACTTTATGTATGTCAAAGAGGGAAGAACCAGAGCCATGGAAAATCGATATTAAATAGCATAAGAGCCCTCAAACCAGCAGATATATGACATTTATGTCTAACATGACTCGAAACCAAACATTTGGACATTGCAAGGAAGCATCGAATTTCATAAATTTGTAGTTACAACCTTCTACACAGCTACAGTGACAAGTTATTAGTTATTATACACTTGGAAAAAGATAAAGAAATAGAAAGAACAAATGCCAAACAAAAATAAAGATCATAATTTCCTAACCTCAACAAACAAATGAATTGCATCCAAACTTTCGAAGATCATTCTGAATCACATGACAATCTCGGGCTTCAAGATGTTTGACTTGATCTCCTTGTGTGGAAGAACAACACCTCCATTGCTGTAAACCTCGTCGGAGACATGCACATCCTCTCCGAGAATGGTCATGTTTTCTATACGGGTCCATTGGCCGACGGTCGAGTGCCATCCAATGATACTGCTCGAGATGCAAGCGTGCTTCTTGATGCGAACACCGCACATCACCTGTGCACCGTGAGAGCCTCACCCCAGACTCAACCACACAGCCCGGTCCAACGGCAACATCGGGTCCAATCAGGCAGTCCTCACCTATAATGGCAGTTTCATGCACCAAGACATTCCCGACGATGTGGGGTCCAACAGCCAATTGAGAAGGGGAGTTCTTCCGTAGAGAGGTCAGATATAGTCTGAGGCCTGTAATGTAGTCCTTTGGCTGTCCAATATCCATCCAGAATCCTGGTAGGACCATGCCATATAGCTTTTGCTCTGCTGCTATCTTGGGGAAAACCTCCTTCTCAATTGAAGTGGGCCTCGGTTGAATTCGATCAAGAACAGATGGGTTCAGCAGGTAGATCCCAGCATTGATCTTGTTACCCACAAATATTTTTGGTTTCTCTACGAACTTCTCTACCTTGCCAGTCTTTTCTTCCATAACCACAACACCATATTTTGATGGCTCATCCACCTATCCAACAAAGGAGAACTTCTATCAGTTACATGAAATTTCAGATGGTTCATCAACCTATTCTACAATGTTACTGAGTACATTGTTGCAAGTTGGTGGTCATCAATTCTGCATGCATTTGGAGGTGTTGAAATTGGAAAATCAAATAAAGTTATATCTATTCTTCACTAAGACAATTTGAATCCATACGATTTACCGGTGATGATGGACAAGTTGGGAAAAAAAGGGAGGAACCATCCTAGATATTGTGCTCCCAATGCTTTCCCATGACTCCTACTGGACGAATAGCTGTTGTATTGCTAAGCATTCAAACTCAATTTCCAGATGGGGGGCATTACATAATAGGAACTTCTAAGGTTTCTTCTCTTCAGTGGAAAACCGGAAAATACACAATAGAATTGATTACTGTAATCCATTAGCAGTTAAATTGATTTACTTCTTTTCTAGAAATAATTATGAAGCAAATTTGTGTGCTATGGCATCAAATAATCAAAATTAAGAGAATGGACTTCCACCCTCCAACCCTCAACCTCTGAGAGAGAGAGAGAGAACTAATTACCTTTGTTACCATAATAGAGGCCTCTCCGCCATGAGCTTTGTGGAACTCAATCATTTCTTTGAGTGGGTACTCACTGATAACATCGCTATTGAGGACAAAAAATGGCTCACCAGAGTCATCAATCAGCTTATCCCTTGCTAAAGCCAAGGGACCAGCAGTACCCAGAGGCTCAGGTCTCCTGAGAGCAGGTGATCTTGATATCTAACTTGCTCTCAAATTCCTTCAAGAAATTGAGCATAACCTGTGAAACACCATGACTAGATAAATAAAAGGTACATAGAAATTCGCTTGCAAAATGACATAAAAGAGTATTATAATAGACAAGCAGGATGAAAGGGTAATTGTCATGTTCCTTTACCTCCGGTTGGTAGTTGATGGCTAAAACAACTTCAGTTACTCCAATGGCTTTAAGTGCTTCAATCTGATTAAAATGAAAAAAACAAAAAAGGATTTAGATAATCATGGTTATTATGTAATACACTGTCCATAGAAATGGTCTGGGTTGCAAATAACAGTTATAAACCATGATTAGGGAATTTCCTCCTGTTTGTATGGAGATGTCAGGCTCTCACTCACAGCAATTGTTCAGTTTTATCTTCATTTTCGACCTTCATATTTGATCCAGTCCATAAGAAATATCCTCAGTTACATAAAAATATAAATTGTGTCCTTGTCATTTTGCAGATAAAGCATTTTTAAGTGATCTTTTGCAGACAAATGATGGTTTTTTTTTTTGAAAGGTAGACAAATGATGATTTTTGTGGGTATAGATTTGGAAATACAGAAGTTACCACTGCTTATCCAGAAAGAAAGAAAAAAAGTATGCCAATATAATCCTTCTTTCTGAACCATAATAAAATTGAGAATTCAGATAAAAAGGGTCATTTATCCAATAAAAATTAAATAATAAATCATTGGATTGAGGGGTTTGGTAAATATCTCCAATTTTGGTATAAAGACACAATTTGGGAAAATATACCTGATGAAGAATCATAGGTTTGTTAGCAAAATCAACGAGGGGCTTTGGAACACTCAGTGTTAAAGGCCGCAGCCGCGTCCCAAATCCTCCAACAAGAATGAGTGCCTTCATTGTGAAATTGAGACTCTCTGCTCTTGATTGAACTGATCAATGTATTGAAGAATCGAGTATCTCAGCAGATATCACCTGCAAATAAATACAACCACAGATTGGCTTATCAAACTACAAAAGACAATGCTCGTTTATGAAACTCTAAATAATCCAACAACATAACAAAAACAAGAGATCATTCAAGTCTAACACAGATGTTTCTTGTTGAGCGCCATAGAATACATTGCCCCATTGAGAGGATATGATCTACTACTGAGTTTGAAAGTGCAAGAATGATGTAGAATGCTAGATCTCAAATGGACCCCACATCCTGTCTTAATCTTCTGATAATAATTTTGCCCAGATTTTTATTTTATTTTTTCTTTATTTTACCTTATCTTGCTTAATCTCGTAATTAGTCGTGTTTCGAATGTAATTAGTTTAATTTTTTGCATTTTTTCCTTTTTAGTATAAAGCCCTCTCAAGGCCTAGATGTGAACAGCAGAGACCTAGAGTTCTCTTTCCCTTTCCCTTTCTCTCACACTCTTCTCCGGAAGACAAGTCTAGATCGATCAGCGTCCGGCATTTTCTTTCGATCCGGCGTCAAAGTGGGCTTGGAAAGATATAGATATATACATGGGAAGACTTCCTACCTACAATCAATATGACAGTTCTAATATACAAAACAGTTAAAAGGCATAAACTTCATATATAAAGCAAGTAACCTTTGTATAATTATATAGTAACTATAATACAATATATTATAGAGGAGATATGGGACAGATGTAGCATATGCCCAAGCTTTAAGTTCAGGAGTCCCACCCTCTGATCAAAAGAACTGAATGAAATGAATAGATTATTGCGAGCACTATCAAACCGTTTATAAGAGTGATCACCGTCTTTGACTTTCTAAGATAAACAACAATTGACTGGATAAATATTTTTACCTATCAGATTCAATGGTGACTACATAAAAAGGACATCAGTTTCAGTTGGATCTAAATTTACATTAGAAAATAATATTTTTAAAGGTATAAATTTATCATTTAGTAGGTCCCACGCAAAGCCCACTCCTCCTCTGGGGGCAGACTGTCTGAACGGGCTGTTCTTATTTTTCCCTGAAGATCTGTTAGTCAAAAATATTTTTATAAACGAATTAATAAAAATAATGAAGCTAGATCTGAAGTGCTAGTATTACGAAAGGAACCAGAAAATTTTCTGATGGTGGTGATGGGTGGGTGGTACATCAAGCAGATTTCTTCGAGTGGAACTCCAGTGGGGAATGTACAAAGTCCGATCTATGTAAAAGGGGTTACCTATATAATGTCTCTTAACACTAAGGTTTTTTTGTAAACTTTGGGAAGCATGGCCATGCTTTCTGCTACGAAGGGGAAAGAAAGAAGCTAAGTTTTGGAGAGAGGAAGGGAGATATTAGACAAGATTTCGCCTTTGACACAGTAAGGGTTGTATTTGTAAGTAAAGTCACAGATTTGAGTTATAGCGACATTACATACGCAGTCAATTCAGAAGATCCAAAAACAAAAACTGTAAATCCAATTGCCAATGCCAGAAAGAGAAAATTCTTCAAATTCAGTTAAGAATTCCGGACCTAGATAAATACAATGAACGGCATTATAGATGATGATGAAAATAAGAGAAATCAGAGAATGATCTGAGAGATCTGAGAAAGAGAGAGGAGAAAAGAAGAGATCTATAATTGGAGAGAAGACAATGGAGATAGAGAAAGAGAAAGAGAAACGAGAAATCGAACCTGAGAGAAGTAATGATGCTGCAGCTCCACCGCCGAGAAGCATAAGCCGGTGCCGGAATCGTAAGTCTCCGTCCGTATATATAAGAGACGGATTTGAAATCGTTTGTAATTTACATCCTTCGTTGGATTTAGGAAGTGGGTTGACGTCCGCATGGGAGAAGGCATTCTCCCTTGCTTGTCGTCGCTGGATTAACAATAGAAAAGCCAAGACTTCCGTATGCCTTCGAAAAGTACACGTTAGTTTAATTTTTCCCATGTGAACATTCAATCTCTGATTCTTCTCTGGAATATTTTACATTATAAATTTGAAATTTATACAATTATTAGGAGGGTCAAAGTATGTCAAGTTGACTATAAATAACTATAAATTTATTTCAATTTTATCCAACCTCATTAGATTATTTTTAAGTTTATTGGCCATTTCCTACACTTTACAAAAATAAAAAATGAATTAAAAAAATTAATGAATTTTTTTTAATCAAATGAGTTGGCGAGTGTTTTTCAATTTTTAATTTTTTAAATTAATTTATACAAATATTAAAAGTTCTTTAATTACACAAACCAATTATTTTTTTATTCTTAGACCTGCACTAATTTGACTTGTCATAGGTCTTCAATATTAGGAAAAATATTATTGTATTTTTTATGTACAAAGAAAATTTTATATAAAGTATAAATAATACATACGTCTAAAACTATTAAAATATGTATTTTTGGCATCTAAGTCATTGATATCCATTTAGTATATGGGGTCCAGGGCTTCTTCTAGAACCCATTGAAACCCTATTGAAACCCTAATTAAACAAGTGGTTAAAACTTAAAAGGAAGAAAAGGTAAAAATGAGAAGCATCAACCACAAATGTTAATAATAACTCAACTTAAATCCAACCAATTTCAATAAATTGATTTAAATTCACAAATGATTGATCAAACAGTTAACAATGTATTAAAATTATAATTAAAAACTAGTTTTTGAATGGACTTTGATTTTTAACTTAAAAATTGTGAAAATAAGTCTGTTCGAATCTGGTTCATATCCACTCAACCTTATACATGTAATTCGAACTTATCTTTATCGATGACCTTAAATATGAAAAGATTGTGACCTATCTAATTTAAACTCATTTTGAGTTGTTTTCACTGTTGAATTAAAATTTATAAAATACAAGCTCTATTTTACTGTTGATTTTTTTATCTTTAAATTTATGAGTTTTTTAAATTCAATAAACCTAATTTATTAGGAAAAGTATCCTTCTAAAAATACAAAATAATGTCAAATTGTGAAGCCATTTGCTGAATTTTCAAATTGGGTTTGATCAAGTCAAGAAATTGCCTCCAATACCAATCAGAATTGATCAAAATCTGTCAGCTCAAGTTAGTCCACGCAGTGGTTTTTATCCAAATATCCATTTCCATAGATTTGACCCAATTTTGACATTAGTGGGTTTGGTTATTGTCTGCCCACCTTTTTCAAAAGTGTGTCCAGTTGGGATTAACTTTTCCAGGGACACACATGTGGTGGGCCCCAACTAAATGAATGGTCATGATTATCACGAGAAGTGGCACAAAAGGCAAGATGGAGGAACCTTGCTTGCACTTATAACATGAAATTAAGGTTGAAAACTTGAAATTATCTAGAGCTTTTTTTCTTTTTTTCAAAGAAACTCAAGAACAAAGAGTAGTAATATTAAATCTGAAATGCCTTTCTACCTATGGTAATTTTTTACTAAAATATGTAAGAATGATTAAAAAATTAAAATTCATATTAAAAACATTAATTTAACTTAACCTGCCTCAACCCAAAACATCTAAGTTGGGTCTAGTTCAGTAGAGGAGTCCTAGGAATTTTCACATCAACAAACTATTTTTTTTAAAAAAAAAATTGTTGGGTCTTTGGACAATACCTTATAGATTTCTTCGTAAAAAAAAGAAGAGAGTTAAATCCTATACATAGATGAGAAAAACATTGGAGCAACATTATCAAAGAACATTAGTATACAATGTTGTAATTATGAAAATCATATATTTAAATTATATTAATTTTTATAGATAATTCAAATTATATTATCACTTAAAAAATTAAAATTAATATGAGAAAAACAAACTTAGATCTAAATCGCACTCATTTTCCATTAGCCTATCTCTATCTTGTACCTTAAGATATCATTTATAAAGGTGGAAATTGAAGTTTGAATGCATTGTGGCTGAAAACCTAGCACTGCATATTATAGTGTTCTAGCTTTGAAACTATTATATTTCAAACCAACGTAGAATTCAGAAAATGGGAATAGCCACTCAATTTTCTCATGTGTTCCTCTGCACGAGGCAATAAGTCAACATGAATTTTTTTTTTTTTTTAATACATACATGGTTAGGTCAATTGCATGTTATGTGACTTGCAATTGCAAAAATAATGCTAAACAAGCAAACTTCTCTCCATTTTAGTAAAATGCAAGTTTGGTACACGTGCACCATCTACGGCTAGGGCTGCAACTCGGGTCAGATTCCTTAAAATCCAACCTGATCTGAGTTGATATATATATGAAATTCGATCCGACCTGACCCGACCCAAATTTCACAACCCGACCTAACCCGAATCAACCCGAAATTCTGACCGACCCGTATTTTGAACCCATTTTAGACTAATTTTAGCCAGGTCAGATCGGGTTGAATCGGGTCAGGTCAGGTCGGGTCAGGTTAACTTATAAAATCCTCAACTTGATCCGACCTGAATTGTCACGCCCCGACCCGAAGGGTGGGCCCGGAACGCGACTGATTTTTTTTTGAAGATAAACTAAACCATAAGCATTCTTACTGGGCCGGATCAACAGTTGGGTCCAGAAGTCACACATGACCCCATCATGTGGACTCAAACATGTACCATATGCCTGCCCCATAAAAATAGACATAACAATATCAACACATAACATGCTTAATCAAATCCAACATTGATTAATACAAGCATAAGAAAATCAACCATTGATTTCAACATTTCAAAATCATATCAGAGTAGCTACAGAAATGCAGCAGTTTAATACATCACATTTAGACAAATTAAGTACCACACCCGGTACTTGATAAAGGTAAACGGTTCCAAGAACCAACAAGAAAATATAAGGGTATTCCCCTTAGGGGGAATCCCGAAACACCGCCTCAGCTTATCCACCCTAAGCTTGATAAAGAGGGTCCTCCTCCTCGGGTTCATCGCCTGAAAGGTGAGTGGTGTGAGCTAACTAGCCCAGTGAAGGAAATATAACAATGCACATTAAGTAAATAGAAAACAGGTTAGCAACAGTTCAATATCACATGCTTGATAACAATAAGCATAATCTCAAGTAGTACATCAACATCATCAATCACTGCCATTATCCACCGTAACCTCTAGGCACCTTATTGACAACAATAGTATTAAGTCCCGACACGGTCAAAATACATCCTTACAAGTACATCTCCGGCACTCCCATGGCCGGTACCGACACCCTCAGTAACTGTCATCACCCATGACCAGTAGACGTAAACCATCTCCCATATGGCCGATATTGATTCAATAGTCCAGGTATGTGGAAATAGTCTTACAAACTCTTATGATCAACATCATATCATTCTCAATCATCATTAGCACTCTTATCATAGTGCATCAAGTCTAGGCCAACATCATAAGCACTCTTCACCATAGTGCATCAAGTCTAGGCCAACATCATAAGCACTCTTACCATAGTGCATCAAGTCTAGACCAACATCATAAGCACTCTTACCATAGTGCATCAAATCTGGGCACATGAAAATCTATTTACAAAATCTGCAGAGTTAAGTTCCCTCACCGTGATGTGTGGTTTACGCGATCTCTGTCCAAACACACAAGTGCACAATCAATATACATAACAAATACGTTCTTATACGTAGTATTTGGAAATCATACATTTTCTCACAAAATATCCAGGGTTCATGGAAATGAGTCTCCTACTTGGTTTCTATCCTTTTTAAATCATCCACAAGATAATAATATAATAAAAAGGGGGCTCAGTTCAAAACTCATATTGTCTTCTGGGCATTGACCAGATTGACTTATTGAGTTAGGTCTAGATCCTCGGGTCATTTCTCGGTTGTCTTCTGGATAGGACCAGAGCTGACATTTTGAGTAGGCCTCGAGGTCACTCAGTGCTCGACTATAGTGTCGTCCTGAAAGTGAATCACTCAGTTCCCGACCAATAGGGTCGGACTGGAAGCAGATACAATAGTATTTACACTATAAATAATAAGAGAAAGGTGTTAGTACATTTTTAATTAACAAGGGGGTACTAATCATAATACATCACTAATCACATTAATACATCAAATCAGAACCATCAAACAATAATTTATCACTTGAAAACTGGTCCCTTGGAACATCACATCGGAACTGGGTACAGTGGTTTCGGATCATCCGAACCACACTAAACTAAGTCACTGGCCTCGGAACATGGGCCTAACTTCGGATCAGTCCGAAGACTGGGTCTCGGATCTTCCGAAGTCCATCCGAACCCAAAAATCCGAAAAGAGTAAGTCTCAGTGGGTCTGAAGCCTCGGAACGTCCGAAGGTCTGGGCTCGGAACATTCGAGAGGGTTCAGGTCCTTCCGAGCTGGGCTCAGTCCTTCCGAGCTCTGCTCGGTGCATCCGAAAGAGGTTTGGCTCGCCTCGGGCGCACTGGGCTTCGGGTGAAGCTCGGAACGTCCGAGGGTCACTGGCTCGGACCGTCCGAAGATCAGCTCTCGGACCTTCCGAGAGTCGTCTTCCCCAACTGTTTGCACCAGTAGACAATCACGACGGAAAAATAGTGAAATGCGATTCCAGAAAGGGAGGGCTTCCCGGATTCGTTTTTCACATCCGTCTGGTCTGATGGACTCCTCTGGGAGTCCTCTTTTCATAGGGAAAGGTTTGGAGCTCAGAAGCTCACTTGGCCATCCAATTTTAATGGTAAATCCTCACGGGTACATGAAACCCATGGTTTTCCTTAAAACTTTAAACTGGTTTTTCTCAATCAAAAAAGGGTCAAAACTTGGTTTTCTTGATTCTAAACCGGTTAGGATTTAAAAAGTAATGTAAAGGATACCTTTGCTGAGGTTCCTGGGCTGAAATTCGGATTTTTGAAATCCTTCCCTCTAAGCTTACTGTTACAGGAAAAACAGAAGCACAGCAGGGGTCTCGGCCTGGGTTCAACAGAGAGTAGAGAGAGAAGAAATGCAGAATTCTGCTGGGAGTTTCAACCGATCGAAGAAGCCTTACATTTATAGGTTTTCTGGCCGGAAATCCAGGGATGGGACGGCACGGTGGGAGGTGATCATCATCGCCCGATTTCGGGCCGAGCGGCCAGAGCACGCCTGCATGGCGTTGATGATTTTTCTGCTGTTTGCAGATCAGTCCCCAAACAGTTTACAATTTGCAGATAAGTCCTGATTTTAATGAAAATTGATTTTAAAACTAAAAGTAATAATTTAAAAACTTGATCCAACCTTACAGATGGGTTGAGTTTTGAAAACCTTGGTCACCATAAAAATTTTAGAAATTATCTCTTACTAAAAACCCTTGATTTAAATAAAAATCATATTTTACCCACAATTACTTAATTAAACAAATGTAAAAATAACCAATTTGTAAATCTCATTTTGAAGTGAAATGAAATAACTAGACCATTCTTAAAATGGTCTAACACCAAATACCATTTTCAAAATTTATCTCCTTCCCGAAATTATTTAAAATAAATAAAACTCCCTTTCGGGGTTTTTGACTGGGCGGGATTTAAAAGTCAATTTCTGAAAATAATTTCATTTTAAAATCAGATATGTAAATCCTTCATTAAGGAGAATATTATCCACCAATAATATACACATAAAAATATAATTTATAAAAAATACTATTGAAAGCGATAAATTACTAAAATACCCCTCCAGCTGAACTGGGCTGGATCACTGAGCTCTCGAGCTCGGATCGGGCCAAACTTGGGCTTCCCTTGAAGCCTTAGCCGAAATCCTCGAGATTAACCGGATAAACAGGAATTAACAAGCTAAAACACGCCTAATCTGAGGCAGGATATTACATGAATTTCACGTGGGTTTTTATATTCTCAATTCGATCCAACCCGCTGATCCGAAATTCTTAACCCGACCCGAGTTGCAGCCCTATCCACGGCCATAGATGATAATATGGCCCAGTCAATACAATTATATCTCAACCATTCTTTGTTCTATATAGTTGATTCGATAATGTATTGATGACATTATAACAGGTATTGTTGAGATGTTGTATATCACCACTTTATTACTAATACGGTCCATTTTTTTTTGTTCTTACTCCATATGATCATGTATCATTAATATATTATCAATACGATATCTATTACTAATAGACCGATATTTGGCTATATTAAGTTTGGATCTATATTTAGATCCTTGTTTAGAAGAACCATATACATAAGTGAAATTATCACCCACATATTGATATGTAGGGTATTACTCTACACACTTAAGTATAGAGTTCACTAAATAAGATCACGAGATGTCTATTACAAATGTCTTTCATTAAACATGTAGTCTATCATAAATCACATTAATTTATATTAATTGAAGATTTTACGCTAGGTATCTTGTGATTTCTCACACATAACTTAAAAAAAAAGGACGTAAAGTTTAATGATTAAAATATATTTTAAATTAATCAAATTATGAAGAGGTGAAAAAATGTAATTTGATTAATTTAATTAAAATGATTTTTAGTAAATTATATTAAAGAAAATATATTTTGAAGGGATCATCATGAGCCAATATCAGAGCTTTCAATCTTTGGTTAATATGATCCCCCACGCATCCTACTATCACGGTGGTCTCCCTGTGGGTCTCCCCTTCTTCTAGAATCTTCATTTAATATAACAGCTTCTGTTAATCCCCCACGCATCCCAATTGTAAAACAAAAAAAATTACTATTATCATCAAATTCTTTATCTTATGTATTTTAAATTAATTTTAATTTTCTACCTCTTAGGTGAAATTTGTGTCAAGTTTTGACTCGATCCATATGATCCGACTCAAATTTTGTGTGGGTCTATTTATACAATTTTCAAATTTGAGTTAGATTGCATTAAAGAGAAGTATGAAATTTGAATTGAGATTAAAAAAATTGAAACTTTCATCTGATTCCGATCCCAACCCTGACCTGACTCTATACAGGAGTTAAGTATAAAAATATAAAAAACTCTAAACTACAACTCAATCGGCTGCTACCCTCCCTTCATTGTTTTGCCCTCTCTCGCTCTCTCTCTCTCTCTTATCTAACCCAGCCGTTTGGTTGCCTTAGGTTTGTTCTCTCTCTTTCGTTCTCCCCCGTTGGGAAACATGGAGTCTGACCTTGGACGCGTGAACCCACTCACAGGATCTTTTCACCCAACCAAATCCCGTCGCCTGAGCAGGGCCGTCGTCCCTCTCCTAAGCAGCACCTGCGCAACCTCGCCGCAGCAGGTTCTCTCTCTAAAACAAGTCGGGTTGATCTTCGGGCTCGAAGTCGGGTCGGGTCGGTTGGGCACCCAACTTGAGATTATCAATTCGGGTCAAGTCGGTCAAGTTCAAACATTTTTGACATGAGGTAAGATTGAGTTTATCAAAACTAGATCGAACCCATTCGAGTTTCGGCCCTACTCTTGTCATACTATATATTTGATTTAAATGAATGATTGGACTGCATAGTGACACATGCAATATTTTTCTTTGTATCCTAGTTACAGACGACTACACACTGGTTAATTAGAAAATATACATGCTTTCTTAAAATAAAATTATATTTTGCAGAAAAGATATTTTTAGAAACATATTCAAATAACTATGTGCTTTCCATCTGAACTCACTAAATTTTCCAGTATAGGTGGTCCTAATGGATTTGAATCCAACTGCCTGCAGGGGCCAAAACCAAAGAAATGAAGGTCTGCACTTGGAAATGGAGGTTCCATTCTCATGGTATGCAGGACTTTTGGTAGGGGAGGTGATCATTGGACATTAAAATGCCCTTTCAAAGGTCTATGCTACTAATTTAAGAATTTGTTGTTAGGCCTTCCACATCTGAATCTGCAGCTCCTGCTCTTGCCAGTATGGAGAAAAAATATGCACATCCTGGCATGAAATCAGGAGCAAAGGCGAGGTACAGGAATGATAATAGCACAGTTTCAAGTAGAAAACCTTTCAGAAGATGCCCATGAACCTGACCTGTTTGAGCTATTCCAGCCATTTGGCCATGTGATCCATGTTCATGTTGCCCGTGTGAGAAACACTAGCATTAGCAAAGGCTTCGGTCTTGTTACTTTTGCTGATAGAGAAGATGCTAAGAGGGCTATCAACAAGCTCAATGGGTATGGCTATGACAATCTCATTCTCAGTGTTGACTGGTTAAAGCCAAGATCTGATTAGGAGTTTCTCTATTCATGATGGGAATATCTTTCAGCAACGTATAATGTATTAAATAATAAAATCTCTTTTAATATTTTAAAGTTATTTTTTAAACACTTTGTATTTTCAAAATTTTTCAAATTAAATACCCGAAATAATTACGAAAACCTGATAAAAATACTTTAAGAATCAAGGTCTTTTAACTTTTCTAAATGTGCTTTTCGCACAGCCTACGGCCTACGGATACCTTTAAATATAAAATACTGTGTTTTAAGTATTTGAGAGTATCAAATGACTTTAAAGTTTTAAAGTATTTTTATCAGGTTATCGTAATTATTCTGAATATTTAATTTGAGAAATTTTGAAAATACACAATGCTTCAAAAATAACTTAAAAAAAATTATTATTTAAATAATCAATTGATTCGAATGAAACTATTGTTCATTCGGATGATTGGGTGAACAGTAACACATATTACTGTTCACTCAATTCATTCAAATGAATTAAATTTATACGGGGCATTCGTTCGAATGAATCAAAATTGCGGGAGTATGTATATATTCATTCGAACGAATGTTAAAATGAACTGGACATTCATTCAAACGAATGAAAATGCAGAAGTATCGTAGTAATTTGTCACTCGAATACGAAATCGTATGTCTAAAGGCAGTTTTTCTGATTGTCTGAATGTCGAGCCATTTAAATTATTGGGTAACCTCTTTGAATAAGATTCTCATCCTTAACAATTTAAATCTATTAAATTTAGCCGTTAGCCCCTTATTAATGTGTCTTTTGTGCTGCAACTGCGAAGAACCCGTTAATCTTTTCTACATCCAGTAAACCTTTAATTCTGCTATTCAATCCCTGTTCTCCCTTTTCTCTATTAATTGGTTCTTCCGTCTTTTCTGGGCCCAGATGCGTGGACTTCAGGGCCCTATTCATAGAAATTAGTACCTCTGGGTTGTTGTATTGACAGGAAAGGACAAAGCTGAAGAAATAGGTCTATTTTTATGACAAAGCTTACTTGAGACAGCACATAATCAACATGATTGAGTTCACATATAACTGCAAATTGTATGTGTATTACTGCAATTTGTGCTTTTAAGGCAACAAGCGATGGTGTCATCAAATCTGAGATGAAGCTCCAAAGTCCTGTTGGGCCCAAAAGACTAGTTAGATAGGTGGAGTTCTCCAGCCCCTTATAACTCCTTATTTTCCCCTTTTCAAACTAATGTGGGACTCGTTTGCAGCCCTAACAATCCTCCCCTCAAATGAGGCTCTCCGACAGATCAAACATCGTCGTCAGCTATCTCATTTGGCTAAGGGATCTTGAGTCCACATGTGTTGGCTTGAGGCCCAGTTCTAATACCACTTGTTGGGCCTGAGCTTCCCGATAGGTGGAGTTCCCCAGCCCAGGGATTTAAATCTTGGCTGATACGATAAGTATAAACAGATTTCTTCTTCTTCTTTTTTTTTTTTTAAAAAAAACAAATATCGATTGTGGACCCAACCCGATATTTGTCCATATCGGACAAATATCGGCCTATATTAATATATTTAATTTTTTAAAAAAACAGTCTTTTTTATTTTTTGTAAATGATTTTTTTCAAAAAAAAAAAAATTGAAACGAGAATTCACCCGAGATCTCGACCGATATGAAAATTCGACCGTAATCTTGATCCGGCCGGATTTTCAACCCTGCCCCAGTCCTTTATAACTCCTTATTTTCCCTTTTCCAAACTGATGTGGGACTTATAAAAAAAAAAAAAATCTTATTTATATAAAAGGGAAGTGTATAAAACTATAAATTACAGGCATCAGCATCTTAAAAATGACCATCAATTTAAATTTGAATAACATTGTACTGAGGCCAGAGGTCTACTTGTAGGAAGGGTAGACGGTGAAGTAAGTTTGGACGGAAGAAACGGAGAGTATGTAAAGAGCAGTGACGAAAGAAATGGCGGCCCAAGGACTGTGGAAGTAGTTATTGCTGAGGGAGTAGATGCTCCGCCCCACCAACGCCCGCCACCTGATGTTGCAGAACTCTTCGATGTTCCTTTTGACATTGGAGTAGACTCCAGGGTTGGAGACGTCCATGTCCAACACCTTGAACAGCTCCACCACCTTACTGCTGCCTGCCGAGCGAGTTGGTCAGAACGCCCTCCGACACGAGCACCTCCACGTCCTTGTCGCAATTCATCAGAGAAGCCATGAACCCCATGTAGGAAACCACCCCATAGTCCGTCCGGCCGCGGTTGGACAGCTCGTACGCGATGAGGTTGAAGAACATGGGCTGGGTGTTGTCGTCCACGACGATGCGAGGGAGGAATAGCTTCCCTGCGATCAATTTCTTCTCAAATCTCACATCCATGAGGCTGTTCGTTTGGCTCCTGTAGAATCCGATCCCCGCCGCCTTCAGCTCAGTCGCAGAGCGGAAGGTGTAGGCAATGTCAGCGTACGATTGATAGCCATGGATGGAGTCGCTTCCGCCGCGCTTGTTGGTCCCCAAGAGCTTCATCCTCAGCTGATCTAGGATATGGAATGGCTCGTCTTCTTCCATCTGTGGAACCGTTTGTTGCCGTCCCACCCCCTGCATAGCCTCCTTGACAAATAATTCTACTGTGTGCCTGGGTACCTTTAGCAGTCCAAGCACGAACAGCCGCACGATGGGAAGGAGAAACATGTTAGAAATAACACGCAGAAAAATAATCACGACACGATAAATAAAGCACACCGAAATTTACGTTGTTCAGTAAAGGCATGTCTGTATCCACCGGAGTTTAAAATTCAGTATCGGCCGATATATCGACTGATTTTTTTTCTCAACAAAAATAGCTAATATTGAAAGATATTGTGATATTGGCTCATATGATACTATGATATTCGGACCCCTAACATCAACAAAACGTGTACCTTTAGCAGTCCAAGCACGAACAGCCGCACGATGGGAAAGAGAAACATGTTAGAAATAATATGCAGAAAAATAATCACGACACAATAAATAAAGCACACCGAAATTTATGTTGTTGAGTAAAGACATGTCTACATCCACCGGAATTTAAAATTCAGTATCAGCCGTTATATCGACTGATTTTTTTCTCTCCTTTTTTTTAAAAAAATGGCTAATATTGAAGGATACTGTGATATCAGCCCATATGATATTACTGGCGATATTCGGACCCCTAACATCCACATAACGTGTACCTTTAGCAGTCCAAGCACGAACAGCCGCACGATGTGGGGCAGATTGCGTGCCCTTGTATTCATTGGCATCACCGTGGTCGCTGCTTCTCCAGCTGCCATCGCCTGAACTATGTTTCTTTCTACAAGTGCGTTCTTCTGTGCCATCAACTGGTCCAGAACCAAGAAAGGGATCTGATTCTCCAAGAGCATGATATCCCTCAAAACCGCCGACAGCGGCTGGACATTGGACCAAAGCTCGCCGTCCCACCTCTCGTATTCTAACACATTCAACATGAAATGAAGCAGGAAACAGCCGTCCAAGAACATCATCTGGGTGAAGGCCTCCTGCGAGAGTCCCCTCACATAACCCCCGTAGCATTTGATGGCTTCTTCGGAGACTTGTCGAACAGCTTCGTAGAAGGGGTATGCATTTCTTCTGTCGGAGATGGAGCCGGTGAAGTGCCTGGCTGCCATGCGTTTGTAGGGTTCGATCCAATGGAGATGGGGCTTGCGGTGGTGATAAGGACCGAGCGACACCATTGATGGCTCAAAGTGGGACGTGAGTTTTCGGTGTTCTCGAAGTTTCTCAGGCACCCTAGGCATGGTCAGCTTTTCTGCCATGGCAGCTTGTCCATGTATCTCATCCATGTCCCAAAACAGCCATTCTAGGCTGTGGCTCGCGGCGGTCGGATAATGAGGTGGACGATGATTCACCACTTGTTTTATCTCCGGCCATGCTGCTGCTGCCCTGCTGCTTTCGACGGCCATATATCTCTCTAACTACACAGAGATTAGAGCTTGTTTGCTGCTCTTGTGAGTTTTGGCCCAAGTGGGAAGTGTTGAAAAAAATAGCAGAAGCCATTAAAGTTGAAAGCGCGTCTTTCTGGTCTCGTCTAGACTTGAGCATCAGAGCTGGGTCGCTTCCTGAAGATTTCCTGAGATTCAAAAGGTCCAAAGTAGCTTAGACCATTTTTTGAATTCAATTCAGAAGAAATTTTAAAATTTGTATCGATTCAAGACCAATGAGCTAGTTGAAAGCGCGTCTTTCTGGTCTCGTCTAGACTTGAGCATCAGAGCTGGGTCGCTTCCTGGAGATTTCCTGAGATTCAAAAGGTCCAAAGTAGCTTAGACCATTTTTTGAATTCGATTCAGAAGAAATTTTAATATTTGTATCGATTCAAGACCAATGAGCTACGTCCCCATCAATTGGGACATTTCCTAAGCAGTGGCTTGACCAACCATGTTATGTTCCCCAATAATTCAATAGATTTTGTGATACCCACCTCCTTCCCAAACCAATGTGGGAAAGTGTCCCACAAGAAGAAAAGAGAAGAGGATATAAGTGGTGTACCCCTCTTGATTCAAGTATGTGGTTTTTTGGGCCGGGCCACAAAATAAAACCGTATGGGTTTGAGCTGTGTGCGAGATCCAAAGCGGAGAATATGACACTGAATCAAGCTCTAAGCCCTGTATTAGGTCGGGTCGTTACAGATTTTGTATTGCCCATGAATATATTAGTCAATAAATTACAAATATTTTAAAGGTAATCATTTATATACTCAACTTTCTTTTAAAGACACAATTTCAAAATTTTAAGTAAAATTACCATTTTGTCTCTTAGTTTTGCGTGAAGAAATCATTTTTAAAAAAAAATTGAAAAACAAAATAGTAATTTTCACACCAAATTTTGAAATCGTCTATTAAAAGAAAAATAGAGTGTATAAATCACCATTCTATTTTAACCACTTTAGAATTTTAGAGTATATATTAGGATGAATAAAATATTCTTCACTTTATTCACATGACATTTTAAAAAAAAAATGTAACAGATGATGAACTCCAAGATAAAGATGAGAGGCCATCTCAAAGGCAATAAGACCTACCGATCTTGGGACGAAATTCTCGCAGGTAACCTAGTTCGTTGTATTATAAATTACATTGTTTTTTAATGACTGTACATATACGCCGGGTAATTTAAAAAGAGTGGAAGTGGGAAATTATGGGTTCGAGCCTTTGTATCTTGATGTGCCGCATGGGTAATGGATGCATATGTGGACATTTTACTTTGGATATTATTTAGTTTTTCACACATAAATTCAAAAAAAAAAAGAAAAAAAAAATAGTTCTTTAGGGTGAAGTGGAAACCATCATTTCAACCCATTTGAGTTTTGCATTAGAAATTACATGAAATTATATGAGATGTGCTGAAATATTTTTATGCTAAATCCAAATATCAGATGCACATCTTGATGAATTATAACTTTTCTATAATTAAAAAGTAAAAATTAGATTTTATCGTTTTAGTTTTGGCGTTCGATTTGGGTAGAGAAGATGACATCTTAATTCTATGCTCAATTTATATTGAATTTGATTTATTATTTTAAGATTATTTTATACTCATTCAGTCCAAAATTAGTTGTCCAATATGGATTTTAAAATTGTTTCAAAATAGTTGTCTCATTTGTATTAGAGTACTATAAAATGTGTTGAAAATGGATGAGATTACATGGAGTGCTAGCTTTATATAGATAGTTTTTTAAAAAACACAAATATTTCAAATGAAATAACTAAAATAGGACGGGAAGAGTATTTTCAACTACTTATGATATGCTCTTATTTGAATCAAGTCAAGTTACATGTCAACCTTTGTACATAGTGGCTAATAGACAACTTAAAAATAATAAAGTTTAATATATTTTAATCTGTATAAACCTACAATTACTCGAATTATATATATACTCTTCATTATTATATCATTTTTTTATTTCTTTTATTTAACTCTTCACAATGATATATTTTTGTTATTAAGACTTATTTTTATGAATAACTCTTCAGTTGAAGTATATCAATACAATATATAACATCAAATTAGTTAGGATAATTATATAAATTAAAATTTTGAAAAGAATATTAAAAATTTAAATTCATTTGACTTATTCAATTATTAAAATATGAAACTTATTTTACAAATACACTGATAGTCACAGATTTATATAAAATGGAGCAATACAACATTATAAAATATATCACTTTTAAATTTTAATATTGAAATTTTTTGGAGCAGGTATAGAAAACACCTTTAATACTTTTTAAATATAAATAAAAAATAATTTTAATGAATTACTCATCATACATTTTAAAGTAAATATTTTTATAATTTAAATAAAATATTAGAATATATACTGTTTAAAAATTAGAACATCTAGCTTAAGCCATTAACTGCTTAGTTTTTTCTAGCAACAGTAAAATTAATTTCGAATTTCAATTAATGGCCACAGAGGAATCTTTGACTGTGCTTGGAGTAAATTTTCAAACAGACGAACAAAAGGTGAGATTTTTAATTTTTTTACCGTATACCTGAGATGGTGCACTTCACCATCCTGATCGCCGCGCTGCTTCTGCAAACATGTGCCTCCGGAGCTTTTTACCGGCGCTGCCCTGACTGCGGGAGCAGCCTAGTACGATACCCCTTTAGCACAGCTCCGGGCTTCGGAGAACCCAACAATAAGGTCCGCTGCGACGAATCAACACCGTTCGATTCGACGCCCTCAACGGCTCCTCTTGCTTAATCTCATCCATCCTGATGCAGGACAGATCTCAAACAGATTCCATATCCCAAAAGCTGCAACAGATCCTGAGAAAAGATATGCAGCATCTCCAACATTTTGCCATTTTTAGCTTCCAATGAAAAAGTAGAACACAAAAGAAGGCCAACCAGTGTCTTCCATTACTTGATTTCCATTTTTTTTCTTAGACTTTGTTTCCTTTTGTTTCTCTTTATACTGTGCACTGAGTATTATTACATGTTAGTGGTTTCATTTCTTGTTATAAAATCACATCTTGCCTGTAAAACAACAATAAGAAACAATGAATTGAAATTTCTCATTTTCTCCGTCCTCTACTTCTGTTCAGGGACGGTGTTCCCTGAAGTTTCTATCTTACCTTCCCGACGGGCGACCTCTTCTCCGACGGTGCTCGAGAGACAGGCCCCTGCTTCTTCCTCTGTCACAAATCCAGATTTGCACAGCAACGTTGCTTGCTGCCTTCAGCTGGACTTCATCTTGCACTCCACCAGCCAGCAGGACTGCCCTGCTACTGACCAATCCAAACACCTCCTGCTTCCATCAACCAACGCCCACTATTCTCAGCCACCGTTCCCTGTTTGGCGTTTCCAAACAGTGACGCCTGCAACAAGCCAGATTTGATCCCATCTCTGCAGCCTCTTCATCCTCGATCAACCTTCGACCCGACCCAAGCTACCATTTACAACCTCTTCACCATCGCCCTACGCCGATTCACCATCCAGACGCCCTCAACCCAAGATCCATTCAATCACTGTCTACCCCTCTCCATCTCCATTCACTCTTTCCATTCTTCCTCTCTCTCTCCTCTCTCTCTAACCTTAGGTCCCCCTTTGCCTACCTACACCCCAACCTGACCTTTTTCAACTACGGTTGATCCCTTTGACTATTTGACCACTCTTAGCACTAGTACTGACCCATTTGACCAACCTTCAACCCGTTTGACTACTGTTTGACCGAGTCAACTTACACATACGACTGAGTCACTCGTTCAACTCACCCGATCCTGTTCCATACTTCGTCACATCCCGAGATCCAAGGCATCCAGCTCAACATAGGTCCAAAACCATGCATTGGCCTATGCACATAAGCTTTTCCAGAGGTAAACCCAAATATTAATCTCAGAACTGGTCTTTTAATCCATAAATCATGTCCAACAAATCGCATGTATATGGCTATGATATGATGTTTTTCAGTTTTTTTTTTTTTTGTCATTATTTCATACTTTCATAGCCTCTTAGCACTATAGGCACTATGATTGATTATTTTTTTTTTCCAACGATAAAAAGAGAAAGAAAATACAAGATAACATTCTTTAAAAAAATTGATTTTTGAGCAAGCTTTTGCTGTGGATTCAATGCCGATTATCCTCCAAAGCCTGATTTATGCCCTACATTGTCACTGAGGCTAGCCCCCATCCAAGTAGCTTCTCTTGAAGCATGCCATGGTTTTCATGCATCTAACATTTCATATGACCATACCCTGTGCTTGTGTAATTTGTACTAAAAAAGGTTTTGTCTACTGCAGATGTGAGAGAGTCCCAGGCACTGGGAAATTGCGGTGGTTCAACAAACAAAGCTCCTCTTATTGCAGGTAAGGGACAGTCTCCAGTTTTTATTTCTAAAATTCAGCCAAAGATGTTTGAGTACTCACGAGAATAGAATCAACCGTCTGCACGAAACACATCAAAAATAAGGAAAAAAAAAAAAAAGAGCTTCACTACAGGATACAAACACATTCCAATAAGATTCAACAAGATTGTTACTATTTTTATAGTATGATTATAATATTTAATTTACCTACATTTATTTTTATAATATCTATAGGAGGCTAATTCCTTGTTTGGTAGATTATATCCTGTTTTGAGTTCAAACTTAATTCTCTTTATATTGAACGTTGATCCAGGTACTTATGCAATTTTAGCCTGAATAGTCCCCATCTACTTCCTCAATGCTCATGACGTATTCAATCTCCTCCACAACTACTTTCATCAGGTAGCCTGTTTTGTCTCTGCTCTTCCAAGCAATCCATTGCCGAAATCCAAATGCCTTCATGGTGTCCAAGGCCACCTGACTTGCGCTCTCCTTGGAGTACTGGGTCAACCACATCCATCAGCTTCTCCTCATCCACCTTATGTTGGACATAGACTGCGAGATTCACATTGTCTGCTTCTCTATTGAAATCAATTGTCTTCTTCGAAGTCAAAAGCTCCAATAAAACTATTCCAAAGCTGAAAACATCGCTTTTATCTGTCAGCTAGTAATTTTGATAATATTCAGGATCCAAGTAGCACAGAGTCCCTGGGGCACATTTGGATATGTGGCTGAGATCAGTCTCAACCTGTCGGGAGAGCTCAAAATCAGACACCTTGGCATTGAACTTGTCATCAAGGAGAATGTTGCTTGACTTCACATCACGGTGATAGATTGGGTGAGACTTGTAGAGGAATGGAGATATGCGATGCCCTCTGCAGTTTGGTGGGCAATTTTGAGGCGTCGTCGCCAGGTAAGAACATTAGGTCTAGCAACACGGTGAAGGCCATGGAGCTGTTCGAACTAAGGTCTCATTGGGTATGTATTCAATAGACGACCGTGAGGGGCTGCTCAAGATCAACACAACAAACAAGGAGTCGAACAAGACTGCGATGGTTGCCTTGTGCAAGAATCTAGACCTCATTGAGAACCTAATTGGTGAATAAGGTGTTGCCAAGCTTAGCACACTTGACAGCAGCAATGGTACCATCGTCAAGTATGCCCTTGTAGACCTCACCTCACCAAAGCCAAGGAGGCGGTTGCGGGAGAAGTTGTTGGTGGCTTTCAGTAATCTCCTTTCCTACTGAAGTTCTTTGCTGACTTGCCGACCATTGTCGGCGAGCATGTCTTCACGTTTCTTGGCAAGTCGCTCTTGCATATGTCTGATATGTTGGTGCTTCTTATAGATAAGAATGCTAATAGCAGTTGCAAGGAGCACCACACCCAACCTGTTGTTAAACCTATCAACCTCGCAGTGGATGAAAACTTTCAGATCAGACTGAAACAAGAAATTGCCTCTCTAAAAGGCCAACTAGCTTCCCTCAAAGCCCAGAATGCTGATAGAAAGTCTGCACTTTGGAAGAAGGTACAAGATTCTATCAATAGTAGCAATTGATCACCACAAAAACCAATGATCCAGAGCATTGTTAATGAAGCAGCAGTTGAAGCAGCTGATGAGAGCTTGTGCACAAGACCCGATTCTCCTGAACTGCTGACAAGAAGAAAGACAGCTCCCAAAGTTCCAAACCCACCTCCAATGCCTTCTGCTACAAAACTGCACCACACATGGCAAATGGAAAGAAGTCAGCGCTGCCACTGCCGCTGCCACCGCCGCCCCTCCAACTCTTCCATCAAAATTGCAAGACTGGGATCTCAGGAATTCCCCTTGTGGCAAACACTAAGAATATGATCAGAGAAATTGAGAACCGTTCAGCATATCTCATGGCTGTAAGTATAGCTAGTAATTCATCTAATTCATAATTCAGAGACCCAAAAAACCCTGATTCAAATTAATGCCAAAGTCTGTCAGACCCAGAAAATTCATTGAGTCACTCAAAAGAATCAACCAGGAAAAAACAATCTTATATGCTGTAACTAGAGTTGTAAATTAGCTTATGAATATGACTCAATTTTAGGATGGTGAGTGGTGACTTAAACTGAGCCAAATTTCTGAGTCATGAATTTATTCAGTGTGCTTTACAATTATACAGGTTGATTCCTTCTGAGTTAACCTTCTTAACGTATCCATGTACTTGATTACAGATAAAGCCAGATGTTCGAAAACCAGAGAGATTTTATTGGATTCTTAACAAGTAGAAAATGCAGTCTATACTGACATTTCAGATGTGGAAGCATTTTGAAATGGCTGGATGAAGAATTGTCCCACTTGGTAGATGAAAGGGCAGCCATCAAGCATTTTCGACAATGGCCCGAGTGAGAAGCAGATGCAATGCATGAAGCAGCATTCTGCTACCGTGACCTAAAGAACCTTGAAATTGAACTCTCATCCTTCCCTGGCAATCCTTACCAGCCCACTGCAATTGCACTAAAACGGATATAGGCATTGCAAGACAAGTGAGGATTTGTGTAGGATATGTTTCTTGAAATGGACTAAATTCTTCTTGTCCAATGCAGGTTAGAAACTAGTGTTCACAACATAAATAGGATTAGAGAGAGCTCTATCAAGAGGTACAAAGAATTCCAGATCCCTTGGGAGTGGATGCTTGATACTGGAATTATCAGTCAGGTAAGTACATTTTTACTTTTGTTTAATAATCAGTACATAATTCAAACACACAAAGTTGCTGTATATGCTCCGTGCAACCTAACACATGCCCACAATACAATTCACTAAATAGATAGCGAATGGCACCGACAACATCATTTTAGTCATGAACAAGCTCAAGGATGATCCTTTATAGACTCAAATTTCAGATCACTAGTCAACTTCATGACATACTTAGTTGATAGCTGCAGTTTGTATCTTAGCATATGTCAGAATGTTAGGACTTTATGCAGTTTTCAATAGCACAATGGTATGTGGATGATTTGTAGTATATACAACAGAATTAGAACTTCTTGGACATTATGTCAATGGTAGAGAGAAGAAAGGATTTTTTTCTTCCTTTTTTAGTAATTTGGTTTATCAAATGTATAATTTAGGCATTGATAAACTGCTCTGTCAATGCTAATTTCATTGCCATCCTCTATATACAGCTCCAATAGCCCATCTCAATGTCACCAAAATGTTGATGACACCAGATCCAGCTTGGGTCCGTCAGCCGCTACTAGTTGTTTGATTTTTAGCATGAACTTGTTGGCTGCCCCTCTCAGAGGGGGGTAGTATAGCATCCACCTTCTGGAATCCAAACCAATCTAAAATTCAAAAAACCTGATTTAGTAGGCTACCAGATATCATATAATCAGAGTAAATGATCATAACTGGATGAAACAGGTCTCTGTAGAGTATTGCTCAAACATGAGATTCATTTCAATTCAATTTGGAAGATTCTGCATGTTATCAATCTAATGGTGAATATCAATCTGATTGTAGTGATATCTTGGTACATACCTTCCAATTCAAGGGGATTGCAAACTGAAAATGCAATTTGTACCATCAATTAACTGGATGGAAGATCCCAGTGGAATCCAAAAAACCTTTCATGGATCAAAAACCAAGGCCCCATCATAAGGGTAGGTGCACCAAGAAACTGTACATATTCGGCTGCATCAAGGACTCAGGGCCTTACAACAACTTACAAGTATTAAATATGAACAGTAAACAACATGCTATTGCCTCTTTAAAAAAAATTATAGAAAAAAAAAAAACAGTAGAGATTCTCAGAATCCAAAACTAACAGAGAGGTAGCCATAGTTGACAACTTTGCTGTGATTTGGTAACAATGAAAACAGAAAAATCCTTTGTTGTGAATTGTCTTGTGTTCTGCAATGGTCCTAGGCTATACTGGACACCGGCTCCCAATTGGGTTTTCTCAAGGATCCACCTGCCCTGAGCTGGGGTTCACAGGCGGCAGCGTCCCCCCTGTCAATTGGTTCAAAGGTGGAGCCTCTGACTTCTAGATTACTAGGGTATCTTCAAAATTTTGTGCGGGCATTGCCTATGTATTTTTAACAGGGTTTTAGGGTTGCAGGATTCACTCCATGTTCAAATAGGTGAGGAAGAGTTCATATAACCATATTCTCGAGAATAGTGAAATTGTTCACATCTTATTATCAGACACACTACCGAACCACGTAAATCTCAGTATGTATCTTTATGATTGCTTCTTTTTTGCTGCATCATGCTTATTTTATTTTAGTCATCCTTTCTTTCTTAGAATGCTTACTTTAGTGGTTTTCCAGCTGAAATTCTGTTCAATGAGGTTGGCCAAATGCTACATGAAACGAGTCACTACAGGGTTGAAATCGATTGAATGCACTCAAGAGAATGGCCTCACGCTGCAAAGGGTCCGGTTTACTTTCCCAGTTCATCAGGTCTGACTCTCTCTCCCTTCTCCCCCTCGAACCTTCCCATGAATCCAACAATCCAGCTTTGCTAATGCATAAGTCTTTTCAGTTTGTAGGTGGGTTCAATGTAGAGAGTATGCAACCATTTCAAGAAATGAGGAATGTGGGCATGGGTTATCAAAAGGAATTCCACAAACAACAAAATATTATTTCAACTCCGGCAGCAGTGCTACAACAAACACGTGAGTACCAGTATTTGCCTATCAATATGCAAGGATTTGACCCACTTATATGATTGGTATTAATCAAATTGATATTCTAGCAACCATTTCATTTTCACAGTGGATGAAAACTTTCAAGTCCAATTTGGGAGCTTGATAGGTTTAACAACATGCCTGGGTGTGGTGCTTTTTGCAACTGTTGTTAGCATTTTTATCTATAAGCAGCACCAACATATCAGAAATGTGATGAGCGACTTGCCAAGGAACGTGAAGAGATGCACGCCAACAGCGGTGGCAAGTCGGTAAAGAACTTCATAGGAAAAGAGATTAAGAAAGCCACCAAAAACTTCTCCCTCGACCGCCTCCTTGGCTGTGGTGGTTTTGGTGAGGTCTACTGTAATATCCTGCCCCAAAAAAGTCCCACATTGCTAGTGGCATTGGAAATTCCCTGGTATATAAGTAATAGCTTTCCTCCTTCTAACATAAGGCCTTTTGGGAGCAACAGTGGGTTGGCTCGCCAAAGCAAAGCTTTGCGGGTCCATGTGTAGTCCCAAAGCGGACAATATTGTGCTAGCGGGACGGGTTGTTACAAATGGTATCAGAGCATGGTTCAACTCTCTGCCTGAGGGTGTGGGCTTGGTTGTTGTGTGTGCAGAGTCGGGGACGGCTCTGGCTTTAAGGGGGGTAGATTGTAATATCCTGCCCCAAAAAAGTCTCACATTGCTAGTGACATTGGAAATTCCGTGGTATATAAGTAGTTGCCTTCCTCCTTCTAGCACAAGGCCTTTTGGGAACAACAGTGGATTGGCTCGCCAAAGCAAAGCAGTGCGGGTTCGTGTGTAGGCCGAAAGCGGACAATATTGTGCTAGCGGGACGGGTTGTTACATCTACAAGGGCATACTTGACGATGGCACCATTGTGTTGTCAAGTGTGCCAAGCTTGGCAACACCAAGTCCACTAATCAGGTTCTCAATAGGTTTGGATTCTTGTACAGAGCAACCATCACAGTCTTGTTCGACTCCTTAGTTGTTGTTTTGATCTTGAGCAATCCCTCATAATCTATGAGTACATACCCAACGGGACCTTGTTCGAAACCTCCATGGCTTTAACCATGTCACTGGACCCAATGTTTTTACGGTGCCTCACAATTGCCACCAAAATGTAGAGGGCCTCGCATATCTCCATTCCTATGCAATCCCACCCATCTATCACAGTGATGTGAAGTCAAGCAACATTCTCCTTGATGAAAAGCTCAATGCCAAGGTGTCTGATTTTGGGCTTTCCTGGCTGGCTGAGATTGATCTCAACCACATATCCACATGTGCCCAAGTTGGATCCTGAATACCATTGAAACTACCAACTGACAGACAAAAGTGATGCTTACAGTTTTGGAGTAGTTTTATTGGAGTTGATCACTTTGAAGAAGGCAATTGATTTCAATAGAGAAACAAGCAATGTGAACCTCGCAGTCTTTGTCCAACAGAAGGTGGATGAAGAGAAGCTGATGGATGTAGTTGACCCAATACTCAAGGAGTGTGCAAGCCAGGTGGCCTTGGACACCATGACGGCATTTGAGCTTTTGGCAATGAATTGCTTGGAGGAGCAGAGACAAAACATGTTATCGATGAAAAAGGTTGTAGAGGAAATTGAATACATCATGAGCATCAAGGAAGCAGGCGTGGACAATTAAGGCTGAAATTGCATAGGTACCCATATCAATGTTCAATATAAAGAAGATTGAGTTTGGAGTCAGGGCACAATCTACCAAACAAGGAATTACCAAACAAGGAATTACCCTCATATATGTAATGAAAATAGTATCAATCTTGTTGAATCTTATTGGAATGTGTTTGTACCCTTTAGTAAAGCTTTTTTTTTTTCTTATTTTTTATTTCTTTCATGCATATGATTGATATGCAGTTTTATGCTGCATTTTTTCACTCTAGGCAGCACTGGAGAAAAATATCTATTGTGAGAAGGGAGAATGTACACAACTCAGATGTCTTCCCACAGGAGAGAATAGACAAACCCTTGAACCAACTTATTGTTATTTTCAAGAACTAGGGCTGCAATTCGATCGGGTCAAGCTGGATTTTGAGTCTTTCTCAACCTATTGTCAAATTGTATTTATTAAATTTGAGTTAGCTCAACTGGTTGCCTCCCGCCTCAGGAAGCAGGAGGTTGTGGGTTCGAGCTCCCATGGCTTAATCTTGGTGTGCCTCAGGGGTAGTGGGCTCACTCGTGGGGGTTTTACACTAGGTATCCTGCGGTTTTCCACACGTAAATTCAAAAAAAATTTGAGTCCGATTTCAAGTTCAAAATATATAAGTGAAGGGTTAGTATTTTTGCTCTCCAACCACAATTTCATAATATAAAAGGATTTTCTGTCATATGAGCATCTTATATGCCCCCAATCTACGAAAATAATTTATATGATTCAATTATCAATTTAAATGGGCAAAGTAGCTTCAGCTTTGAGGATATAAAAGGTCTTGAACTTGAACATAAGTCGAAGTCGTGATGATTTGACTCACTAATATAATGAATTATTGAACTGAGTTAAAGAGGACTTCATTCCACACTCTCAATTACAATTGTAATTTTAAACTCAACCACAATGATCGGAATCGAATCTGCATCCGATGAGTTGGATTCAATTTGAATCGAGTTGATATTAACTGTCATTTATTCAGATCCTGGATATAAGTTAGTGCCTCTCCCCTTCGATTTATTCAATTTGAATCGAGCTTTAATTATAACCAATTGACCTACCATAAAAAGACTGAGGCTCTCCAAGTTGAGAGTTTCTTGCCGTATTTAAAAAAGTATCGGCGGATATGTAGTTGGAATACATATAAACTTTGTACATTTGAATGTACTTAATAAAATCTTCTTATAAATTGAAAATTCACAGATTAAGCTTTGAATAAAATTTAACATTAATTTTTTTTTTTTGAATTTATTAAATTTGTAAAAGATTGAGTTCGCATTTGATTTGAGTCAACTCGTCTGAATTAGAAAAGACTCAACTAGAAAATTTAGTGAAATAGGTGAGTGAGAGACTTTGTCAACTTCCAACTTGACCCGAAATATCTCTCATTAACCCAGGCCTCAATCAATTCTCTAAATAGCATTTTAAGAATGATGAAGGCTGATCATAAACAAATGTTTGTTGAAAGGAAGTTTCCAATGATAATAAAATTAATTTCATAATTAATTGTTACAAGCTAGTTGTTGTCAGTGCTTATTTGTCATTAACCTTAAGATTATGTCAACTCCTCAAAATATTTTGAATTAAAGCTTTGTCTGTTCTTAAAACATTTGTTCCTGGATGGCCTGTTGTACTTCCAAATTCCTATTTAAGGTGGAACTTGTCTTCACTAATAAAGAAAAGCCATTAATAACCTATTATAGTTGCACTTTTTTAATATTTATTTTTTGAGAGATTCGTGCTCTAATTTTGAAGTTAACAAAAGTCTCATGATTTTCTTCGTATCAAAGCAGGTTCTACATACAACTGATGCATACAAGGGAGGGTGAGGGGAGCCCAGTACCCCTCCTTAGGGCACACCAAAGTTAAGCCATACGAGTTCGAACTCACAACCTCCCTCTTCTTGAGGCAGGAGGCAACCAGTTGATCTATACAACGTTATATCTAATGATTTTATAAAATCTAAATATGTATATTAATTGATAATTTCAATTCTTTTCCTCCATGCTCTGCACTCGCAATCACAAACAGGTGAATAGGTGATATACAAATTCCACATTGATGACATTTGGGCCGTCCACGTGTCCCTCCCCACCTGTTCTTCCTATCACAATCTGGTGATTTTCAAATACCATGGTGATGATTAGGAGGACTGTCCATTTGTCCATCATCCTCAACTACTCTCACTAACCATTGGTGGACCATACATTAATTACAAGCTTATGTCTTAAATTTTGAGTTAAATTAATTACTGGTGACGTCTAACCTACCACTTTCTCTATAAGACATGTACTTAGATATAATAAATATGACCAAGTCCAAAACTCCAAATGTTTCATGTTTCAACTATACTTGTGGATTGACCCCACTTTGTGGGGTTCATTTAGCCACTTGCATGAAATTTGGATGGTTAGATATGAAATACTTATGTCATTGATTTCCAAAAGCAATGGAATTCAACTTATACGTGGAGGATATTGGATTTTTTTTTTTCATTTATTAAAAAATTTGATTATATCAATCAAATCATATTTATAAGTGCAATTAAAGTTCAAATAATAAATTTTAATTTTTATGTTGAATCTTGCATTAAGTATGATTTTAAGAAGATTTATATGCAAGTTCTTCAAGCGTGAAAGGTATTAGTCAGTTTCGAACTTTTTTCTCTTAAAATTTGACCATTTTGAATTATTTCATCAATTTTTTGAATTTTTGCTCTAAGATAATTGCTTGGGGTATTTGTGAAAAATAATTTAATAAAACAATATTGAGTGCTTATAGAATTGAATGGTGATTTTTAATGTCATTGATATAGTTTGTAGGGTGTTTGTATATTTTCTAAGTTTTTTTTAACTTAACGAAAGTTGAGTTTTCTAAGATAACTCTCATTTTAGAGTTTCCCATAGAAAAATTTAATGAAATAATTATAGAATCAAATGAAGAGCCCATAGTGTGGCTGATATATTTTTTAGGATGTTTGTGTGATTTTTCTTATATTCCACAATTTTCATGAAATTTAGTTTTTTTTTACAATAAAAATTTATGAATTGTAATAGAAGATATACACCACTGTAGGATACTAGAAAACATGAATTTCATATTACGTGTTTCCTCATATTTTTTAAAACAAAATATATCCATAGTAGGCTTTCCAGTTTTCCTATTTTTCAGTATTTTTTACGTATGGGCCTTACTAATTTTTTTCCTTTAATTTTTTTTCTTTTTACCCAGATTAACTAAGTTCGATAAAATTTTGAGTGGAGTCTAAATTTTGAGTTCTCGAACATGACGACGGCCATTAATAACGAATGATTTGAATGCTTGGACGGAAGCTCTGGTAGTTTATTGGAGATCTCTCATGCAATTGACTATGATCATCAAATTAAGAATTTTTTTTTTTTTTGACTGTACAATCTGAACCGCTCAAATAGATGTGTTGATGGGCTAAAAAGGCTCCACAAAATGGACTTCAATAGAAGTTCAATCCTGTTCGTTGATCTGATCAGTTCTACAAAGCCAGTGGATCAGATGTTTGAATGAATTAGAAAGAATTTTCATACATTTTAAGATAAACTAAGAACAAGTGACTTCTAAAGTCTAAACAAACGGCTTCTGTGAAAGATCTACTTTTCACATTAGGTGGATATGTAAAGGAGGAAAACCCAATGCCTTGAATTCAGAGAGTAACACCTTTATTGACCAATTAAAATTTCTGATTTCCTTTCTGTCCAAGGAAGAAAAAAAGTAAAGAAACATGTAAAAAAAGAGATAACGGTAATTTCCTGCATATGTAAAATTAGTCTCACTTTTAATATAAAATAACCCATGTTATTAAAAAAAAAAAAAAAAATTGATAACGAGCAAACACGATTTTCTCTATTGAATCTAGACTTACAAATGGCCCTTTTTGGCCATGCAACATTCAGACTTGAAATCCTCAAATCACACCTTCTAATACAATTACAGTAGCTAGGTACTAATGGGTATGGCACCTTTGGCAGCCTTAGCCCTTATTTACAACCTTAAGAACAAAAGAAAGAGGAGATAGATGCATGCCTATTTTTGTACTATGCAGACCCAATTCACACCATCTAAAGCATAGAAAGAAGAAGTAATTTTCACAATTTGATCGATGAATCTCTACACTTTCCCTTTTACTTTCGTTGGAAAGATGAAGCATCTCGAATCAAAATTGTAAATTATGTAACATGATGAGAGCCCATGTCACCTTTGTGACATCACTGAGGACGGCGAGAGACGGGACGGCGAAGAGGGGATTGCATCGCGGTGGAAGTGACTATCTGGGTGTTGGAGCAAGTGGTCATTGGAGAAGATGATACACGCTCCTGCCGGAAGAGCTGGATCTCCGATGTGTGGAAACGGCCTGAGTCACCTGGAAGTCTCATATAAGAAGCCGAAGGTGAATCATAGTACCATGTCCCTGCCATTGGAGCTTGGCCATTTGTCCTGTATTGGACTAGTGCTTTATAGACATACGGTATTAGACCTTCCATGAATAGGAGAGGGAGAGGGAGAGGGAGAGGGAGAGAGAGAGAGAGGATGATTCCTGTGAATGAATTGGGAAGAAGAGAGGTGGTGTGTTTATATAGGGGTGGGAGGGGAGGTGGGTTGGATTTGGATCAGTTGACCATCAAAACAAGGTTTGATCCGATTCAAATCCAATCCAATTATCAAACTCATTTGAATGCCAATCTAATTTGGTTGTAAGGGGTTGAGGCAATTTAGGGTAGTGATTTTTGCACTCTCATTTTCTCTAGTAGTGCACCCTTTAAAGGAAAATTCAATTTTATCCTTACTCTTGGGAAAGATGAAAATAGAGAGAAGGAGGAAAGTATGGGCAAATTTGAGTTTTCATTTAAAGAGCGTGCACCATAAGAGAAAATAGGAATATAAAAATCATTGTTTGACAATTAATAAATGAACAAATATGAATACAACTCTAACTTCATCTATTAATTAAATTTATCTATAGTTTTTTTTTAAGACCAAGGTGTCGAGGCCTCTTAGAGAATCTAACTAATCTTTGAGATATGTGTAAAGTTCCCTATCCACATAGTAGATAACACTATGAAGAGTAACCTTTTGTGTTGAAGGTAACTTGAATCCAAGAACTCCCACGTGTTTTGCAGAATTTTGAGCGCCAAGCCAACTCTCATAAAATCTTTTTAATTTCAAAAGTTTCTTTTTAATTAATTGACAAAAAAAATTTAAAAAAAAGAAGAGTGAAATGGATGGCATGTAATTTGAGTTTTGACTTTGAATTTTGAATATAAAGATAATTTAAAATTATTTTTCATATTTTTTTAAGTTGATTGAATTCTTGTTTTATTCTTATAAGAATGAAAACTAAATCCTTGAAATTAGTATTTGATAATCCCTGGAATTACTATTTGGTAGAACTTTAATGGTAATTCATATTTTTATTTTATAGATCTTCAATATTTTTCATTATTTTTTATATTACAGTTTTAAACTTTTTTGCCATTCTTTTTGAAATAGAATACTGATATAACTAGAATGTCAGAATATTCAGCTACAGAGACAAAATTAAAATGAGCTTTAAACTAAACTATAGATTAAATTATTAATTTAATTAAAAAAATATTTAAAAAAAAAATTCTTCACCTGTTTTTAAGGATGGCGTGCAAAGGATGGAATCAAATTTTCCACGCGAAGCCAGAGAAATAGCATGCAATGGCTTAGGAAGATGACTGATAGCTATGTTCAAACCAATGACACCTCTCTTATCCTACCAAATCTTACGTTTTTATAAATAAATAAATAAATCCAGCATTTAGTTTTTTTTTTTAAGTGGATATTTCTTTGCATCCCTTCGAAAAGCATAATTAATTGGTTAATTGTCATTATCCTTTAAGCAAGCAAGTACCCACTTCCTTTTTTGTACAGAAAATTGATAAACACACTATGCAGTCAACAGAGCCAGTTGTGAGTTTCTTTTTCTGCAGACAACGATTTTATTTTTTTTTATTTTTTTATAGAAATAAATTTCCTGCAAAAAAAATCGACAAGAATCATTTAATTTATATGTAATTTCCACCTACTATAATAATTTCAAGTTTTCCAAAATTACTCAAAAATCGCACATTGGATAGATCTACTACCAAAGATTTGGCGGAAATAATTTGCGGGTTTGGACTATGTATTTGTATATTTTGAGTCGAATCAAATTGGAAAAAAACCGTATGAAATTTGAGTCGGATTGGGTTGAAAAATTTAAAATCAACCCGATATGACCCACGTAACCGGACCAAACCCAATTGCACTAAGTTTGAAATAGGTCGGGTCAGGTTGAGTAATTCGATTCAGCAATCTGGATCGGATCAAGTTACGTTTAATAAATTTTGACATGAATTTATTAAAAGCCAATCTAACTCGACCCGAATTTCGGCCGTAAGTGAAACTCTACTGAGATCTCGTTTGATAGTTTACTATTAATTGCACTTCATTTTTGGGTAATGATTTTCACACCAGCAACTTTGATAGTTGCACACCATAACAAAAGGAAATCTCATTATTACCATTTTTTTTCTCCTCTTTTGAAAGCAAGTTACACCTTAAATAATAAAGGGTAATAATGAGATTTCCTTTTATTACGGTGTGCAACCATCAAAATTGTTGGTGTGAAAATCATTATCCTTCATTTCTTCATTTCTTCCTGAACTTGCTAATACCACTTCCAATATTTAATTTTTTTTAATAAAAGGGTCGGTTTTGGAGTAGTTATCACATGCTTTGAGAAAATATTATGATAATGTTATAATAGATTACATGTAGTTTTCACGTGACTTACAAGAAACAATAATAATGTCATCAATACTTCAGGCGTTAAGCAACAAAATCATGTTCAACAATTTTTTTTTTATACCTGGGCAATTCAGGCTTAATTGGGATTTCGGGGAAATAGTGCTTAAAGTTTTATGCAGATTATAAAATAAATTTTGAAAAGTAAGATAGACATTGGTATTTTTATATGGACAGTGATCCTGTCACTGACATTTTGTTTTTAACGACACGGATTATAGTTATTCTCGATTTTACCCTTCACATAAATAGTAAAATTTAGACATGCTGATTTTTATTATTCATGTGAATTTCGACGAGACGATTTGCACTATTCATGAATTTTGGTGAGCCGGTTGCACAGCTAATGAATTTTGGACGTGCCAATTTGCATTGTTCATGAACTTTGGCTAGCCGATCTGCACTGTTTATGAATTTCTGACATTCTTTTTTCTTTGATATGGTAAGTGGAGGGAAAATTGGATATCACAGTAAAACTCGTAGTCTTTATACACAAAATATCTGTGAGAAGATCACTGGCCTCTTTATAATAAGAGACATCAGCAAGTATTTTCATCATTCACATTAAGATAAGTGAAGAAAAAGACAAATTTAGTGTCTCTCATTATAAAAAGCACCAATCTATTTCGGAAATTTCAAACAGCATTTAGAATTGTGAATACTTAGATTTGACTCAACTCAACTTTATCAATTCAGTCTGAATTGGACTCATTCTAGTTGGGTACTTGGGTCTATCGTTGCTAATTCGGATGTTATTGGTTTGTTGCAGTGTTCTCAAATATGTTGAAACTTCTTCATAGGGCTAGACCTAGTTTTAAATATTAGTCGATATGTATCATAATTTTGACTATTTTGTAGAATCAGTCTATACGTATCATATCAAATTTTCAATATACGACATGTCGATACCGACCTTTTTTTATTTTTACTCATTGCTGTGTAGGTTTTGAAGTGACAAATGATACATACTGGCATACTGCACTGTATAAAATTGATAAAACTCTACTAACTCAGGAAAAAACTGTAGGATAAAAATGTGTCTACTTCTTATAATATATATATTTCTTTAATTTAACAAGGTTTTAGTTAGATGTCACCACCAAAGCAAACTTCATTCATTGACCGACTTAGAGACAGAAGGTTAACAATTTGGAGTCACATTATTTGGGACGCACCGACCATTTTATTTCTTCTAATGACTAAGAAAATTATAAACAGTTTCATCACATGATAGAAGCATTGAAGATTGTTGGACGAATATGGTCTATAAATTTCTGAGGTAAAAAACCAATCGATATAGATAGTTAATCGGCCGCTACGTATTCGCCAGTAGAGAATTGATTCGGTTCATAGAGGGCCAAACCGCATCGCACGGTGGATCCCGGGTGCGCCATGTGCGGTTGAGTTCCTACAAATTTTTAGACCTTAAATGCAATACACAGATACGATCTAATTCATTTTCTTTTTTCATTTATTTTTAATTCAATATAAGGCCTATGACAGTCAAAATATTTTTTATATGAGGTACACTCTCTACAAACCCTAACATACCCCTAGAAATTTCATTATCGAGCCGATCTTTGCTTCTCAATCTCTCTTCTATATTTTCTCCCTAAGTTTATTTCTTTAAATTTTAACATGAAAGAAAATAATGAATATTAGAATCATTACCCTAAACAAAAATCGTTTTCATGTTTAGAAGACATTAGTTCCTTTTTATTTTTACACTTTCCTTTTAAGGGACCAAAAGTCATCCAAAATTTATATCCTATTTCAACTTATTAATTTTTTACCCTTAAAAATCATTTTTTTTTCAAATTTAATAGATTTTATATTTCGATTTTTATAAATATCATCATTTAAAAAAAAAACTTTCAAATGCGCCAATATCCATTTATTAAGGCCCACACATGTCGGTCCCACACACCATGGGTATGATGCTCATAATCCAATATAAAATTGGCTAGTCACATCCAATCATTTTTTAATCAAAATTGGCTTGTCATTTTAGTTTTGGGTAACCAACCAGCCTTTAGGTGGCTGACCTAGGGCTTATTTAAAAATATAAAATGTAAATCAAACAATAAAATAATTATCCTGCCAATCTGCCGGCGCCAACAGTGACTAATCCCAGAGGTAAATTGTTAGAATCTTCCTTAATTTAAAGTCGTTTGACCGTTCTAAAACAATGAACATCAACCATTAAAAAGAGTTGGGAGTCGTTAAAGTCGGAACATCAGCTAACAGTATGTCAAACTATTTCGTTAAACTAGAAGTTGACGATCATTGGACAGACGTATTTCTTTATAATTATTACTTATCTTTTATTTTTTATGTTTTTTTTTATTTTCTATCCCTTTTGCAGTCTATCTCATTTAGATTTTATCTCTATTTCTAAACTTTTTCTCCTCTTTTAATGAATTTCTCCTTGAATGCTAAAAAAAAAAAAACATATGTTTTTACTTTTACTAAAGTGCAAGACTCTTATTTTTAACTTCTTATTTTTAATTTATCGTTGGGGTAAATACATGCGGCTGTTAGATCTATATCGGTGAACCAATACGTATTGACTGCAACAGGCTGATATCTATCTATCTACACTCGTCCGTCATCCGTTCAGACTCCAACTGCAATACACCGATGTGTTGCGGCTGATATGTATTGGCCTGCATTTTCTTGGTACATAGTTGCTGATACACAACATATCGGCTGTATTTTTTATACATGAATTTTGACAAATGAAAAATAAAATAAATATGATTTACTATCTTTAGTAAAATAGCAGTGTCTGAATTAGTTCTCTAAATAATTTTAAAAGAACATAATGATCGTTGAAACTTCTAGATTTTTTAGAGGAACCCATGTGCCTAAATGGATCCTAAGAGCTAGAAACAAGAAGAGGAAAAGACCTAGTAACTTGGGAGGACCTCTTCCATGGTTATCCAAATTGGAACTAGCTAGCAAATGATTGAAAAATAAGAGTTGGTAGAAAATTTTGAATTTGCAACCATTGGAAGAGGCTTCCACCTGGGAACTAAGCAGGCACAAAACCCAGGGGTTTGGATGTTTGTTGACTCTGTTGGATAATGGATGGTTTTTTCTTCTTGTTCCATTCAAAAACTACCAACCCCATACATCCCTAGTCAATTTGTGAAAATTATCTAGAATGAGATTATTCCAGTTTCCAGATTCTGGCAATGGATATGTGAAATTCTGAATGTTTCAAAACCATCAAACACCCGATGGTTTAACCTCGAGGGGTTAGCCTCTAGGCTAAAAACCCACATTAGGAAGTGAGGTTTTGTATTCAATTCACGCTCAACTTCAAAGGGCAATTCCCTTTAATTTTATCCGGTATCTGTAGATTGAAAGGTTTTCACATAACACTCGTATGGTTTAATTGATGTTAAAATCTGTCAAACTTTCAAGCAAATCTGGAGAATGAGTTGTACATCCGTATTTTTTTTCTTAGAGGGGATGTCGAGATTATTTTGTCTTTTAATTTATTGTGATAAATTGATAGTATTTTTATTTAATATTTTTACTTTTTCAATTTATTGAGATAAATTGAAGGGAAAATTGATCCCAATGTTCTACTAAAAAAATAACGGTGTACAATTAAATTAAATTCCACCAAATGGGCCTTTTAAGAAACCCCCCATCTCCTTAATTTTTTTTAAAAGAAACTTCTATACATTATACAATTTTGAAAAAAGGGTAGCGATGTTCCCACATGTGTTTTGTGTAATTGGACATGAAATTTAGGGTATTGTTCATTTTACCCTTCCATTGCGATATAAATTGGCCTCACTGACCCTTCCACTGCGGTATAAATCGACTCACTGACAAGCTCACTGAAATTTATCTAAGTGAAGGCTGTGTTTTTCATAAAGAATAGTTAATTAGATCACTGAAATTGGATCACTGATCGGATCACTAAATTTTTTTAAATGCTTTCGGACTACAATAAAAAGGTAAAATTGGGCAATACCCTAAATCCGTAGTTTCGTTACACAAAATACCCGTTAGATCGCTATCCTGGAAAAAGCCACTAAATTTTTCTAGAAACTTAAAAAGAAAAAAATTTGCACACAGGTACCTTCTTTTAATTAGAGAAAGTACATGATGGTGTGACGTACATAAGAAATTCCCTGTAGCGACTACATCATGTGCTCTTCTCGATAATCATGATTAGAGTCACACATTGATTTAATCTAAGTCTATTAGCCATTGTTGATTTTTAGTTGTAAATTCAAACTTAAAATAATCGAATTTAATTGATTTTTCCTATATTACTTCATAAAAATAATATTCAATATCCCTAATCCCTAAGTAGAGGTAATTTCTTTTTCTCATCTATTAATGCTCTCAAATTTTGAAACATCATAAAAATGAAAATGACATCATTTTTCACTGATATTATTGTGATATTTTCATGGTAAATGCCTAATATCCCTGTGAAATAAATATATAGATTTAAACTTTTGTTAATATATAAATGCATAGTTTTATATTTTAAACAATTTTATTAATCATTTTTCTAATATCATAATAGAAATATAATAGTTTAGAAACATCTCATTATTATCTCTAATCATATTGTCCGTATGACAAACTTTTGAATGATAATGATAATTAAAAGGAATAATGAACGATTATTGGGTTTGAAACTGGGTTTTATGTTTTTTTCTTTTTCCTTTTCTAATAAATATATCAGATGGCATTTTAAAGATACCATTTTCATTTTATTGTAATAAATTGATAATATTTTTATTTTATCATTTTTTCTTTTTTCTTTTGGTTGTGATAAATGAAAGACAAAATAGGAGAATGACTTATCTTAATAAAAATACTGTTGTCCAAATTAATTCTCTTACTATTGATGCCTCTCATTTTCTTTAAGAGATACTCTCTGTACTTTTATTAATTAAATGAAGGGTTGTGTGAAGAAATTGAAAGAAGTGCCTTTTTCTGTTTAAAAAATGATTGTCCAAATTATTATTCTATTTTAAATATCAATTAATGAGTTTCTGCTGAGGTGGATGTGGAAATTTTGATAGAATATTAATTTTTCATGTTTATCCCCTGTCTCTCTCATCCATTGTTACTATAGATTGGGATAAAAAAGTTTGGTCAATACGTTATACATCAATCAAAATGTCGTAGAAAAATTTCGATTAACACGTATCAACTGCAACGCACCTAAATCAAATAGGTGACGTACTTAATAAAAAGAGTTGTCGTTGAAATAAACAAATTTTCTTTCACATCATATTCACCACAAATTTTATACCAATGGCCAGCATATTATTTTAAATAAAATAAAATCCTTTGATGATTTCAAAAAAGAGATGAAGAACATTTACATTCTTTTTCAATTGAATTTGGAATCCTCAAACCACACACCTATCATCTCTATACAATTACAAAAACAATGCACTCTGGGTCTTGCTCACACCCTTATTTGCCACCTTAAGAAGGGAAAGATTGTATATACATCTTGAACCATCTAACTATGGAGGATCATGACATTTTTCACAATTGAATCCACAAATTTCCATTAGGTAGATCTTGAAATTCAATTCCATAAGCAAATTATGTGACCGTATCACTTGACCGTGTGAGAAATAGCGCGACGGTACGCCGTCTGAGTGCCGTTCAAGTTTGAGAACTGGACGTCAGACGACGGGGCCATGTAAGAAGCAGATGATGATGATAGGACATATTCGTGTTCGAACAACTCAGTCTCGGATGTCTTGATACGATCCGAGTCACCGGAGAGCCTCATGTAGGACGGCGAAGGAGATTCGCAGAACCAAGACCCTGCAATTGGTGCTTGCCCATTAGTCCTGTATTGGACTAAGGCTCTATAGACTAATGGTATGAGACCTTCCATGCCAATATGAGATAGAGAGAGAGAGAGAGAGAGAGAGAGAGAGAGAGAGATTTTGGGTGAATGAGTTGGGAAGAGAAGAAGGTTGGCAATGGCTTATGAAGGAAGTGGAATTGATAAGGATGAGCTGAAGGGGTGGAATCAAAGATTTTCACGCCAGTTGACATGATTTTGCCCTCCTGCCTTTCTTTATTTTAAAATTGTTATCTATGAACTGTGATATCTTGTATTTTCCAAACTCCTCTTTTGCTTAGTTGTATTTTTCCTACGTGTACACTTCTTAGGCTTATCCACTTCCTTATTTTCCTGTCTTGAACAAAACCATGTACCAACCTAAGGCCTGCCAATGGGCTTGGTTTTGATTTTTGAGCCGACTTTGGACCAGCCGGCCGGAAAATAAATTTTGGGCTAGGCTTGCTCAAAGGGTTTAAAGTTTAACCAATAGTTTAAAAACTCAGGCGACTCTATGGGATTTTGAGTGAAGTGGTCAACGGGTTTTAGTTTTTTCAAGTTAAGTTCAAAAATTTAACTGAGTTACTCAACTTGATAAGATTTCAAGGTGAGTTCAAGTTTCAAAGTTTTTGAACTATAGTTTGGCCAGCCATTCTAACAAGGATAAAATTTATTAAGAGGTACGAGATAGAGTGAAATTCCATTTTATCCACACAGGTACTTGATGATCGGTATATCGGGTAAAATGAGAATTTCATTCTATCCCGTGTCTCTTAATTAATTTTGCCCGTGTTAGAATAGGCGGCCCTATAAACAGAAGTTTGACTTTTGATATGATTTGCAGTATGATCATTTTGAAAGATAATGATGATAATAATAATGATATTATTTACTCTAATAGTATCCTCATTTTTTTATTGGTAGTAAGTTTAAATATTAATGATAGATCAAGTTAAACTAATTCTTTAAACTACGGCTGATGTTACTAGTTGAAGAGTCTATGTGCTAACTGCTGAACTCTACCACATCAATCTGTGTTCTGTTTTGGGAGGGCAGGTGAGATGGTGTCATCACCCAATTAATATAAATGTTGAGAGGGAAATTAATTAAGCAAATGGACTATTAAATTATTGTTCATATATTTATCCTATTGTTCTTCAATCTAATTTTATACCATATTCTATTAAGTCTTGATGAGACATTAGTATTGGACTGAACCTATTTCATTATTTTGTTTAGTCTAAGAAGGCTACAATGGATAGTAAAAGTTTCTATAATATTTAATTTGATGTATGCTACCAATTCTTGTCGAGTAAGAAACATGAGTTTTAAATCCAATTCGGGCACATTTTTAACCCGAAATAAAGGAAATTGATATGAATACTGGATTTTTTTTATAATAAGGGATACTAGTATACCACTGTACCCCTCGTATACATGCATTTATCTAAATTAGAGAGAGAGATAAGTGACTTCTATATGACAGAGATTTGAGATTTGAGGGAGCTGTGAGAGATTTGAGATTTAACAAAACTATATATTGATTTCTTTGTCGTAAAAAAACATATTTTGTTATTCGAGTTTCGTTAAAAGAGTATAAGATTTACACACAAGAAACCCCCCATTGAGAAAGGTCATGGGAACATATGATTAAGTAAGTGGAAAATGAATCAAGATTTGGAGGAAAATTGTTGAGACACAAATATTATTATTATTTTTTTTTTTGAGAATTTGAATTCTTAGAAGAAAAAAATTATAGTTGGCATTTCAATCCAATGATTTTAACTTGGCATCTCAGTTGACTTTATTATAATAATATAGTCATTTTTTAACTATTTACAGAATTTAAAATTGAAATATTTATTATTTTTCTCTTTTTGGACATTTTGGAATTAAGTTGCCACCTTGGTTGGGTTTGCAGGTTGTTTATGTGCACAATTTTCTTTTTATTGGGCCAGACTTGACTGAAGCTTGGGCTTTACATCTTATTCGCCTAAAAGTAAAAGGCTCAGACCCATCCCATCACTAAATTATTAGGCCCTTTTGTATTGAAACATTTAGGTGGGCAGATAACAATAAGTGGGGTCTCTGAGAAACTCAGAGTTCTGAGCCCAATCCACCTAACTATCTATTTGAGAATAAGTACCAAAGCCTGCCCAAACTCATGGGCTTAATAGGTTAACCCACATCCAGCCGAAAGCAGGCTATGGTCGGGCGGGTCCACCAAACTCTATTCTTAATAGGGTCGGGTCTTTTGGGCTCATTTGAGCTCAATTACATGTGGGGTTATGGTGAGACTTGGGTTGTCATGACCGGTAAAAAAAAAATGATCTATTATATTTTTGATATGATATTGTACTATATTATGCTATATTGTATTTTTTTTATTTTCTTTTTATACAAATTTTATATCATTATTAGGGTTGGCAAGTTCGTGTGAAAGTCTGAGGGCCTGAAGTGCCCGGCCCAAGAAAAAGAGGTCTTGGGCCCTTCTCCACACATTTTTCAACAAATTTATGCTAAAAATAACTGCACAAAATTGTTAGAAGTAGATTTTTTTCTTCATTTAAAGAATTTTTTACTAAATTATGGACAAATTAAACTCTCAACTGTGAGTTACCACAAGCCATAAATTACATCTCATCAAAGAAAACCTCTTATTATAAGACAAAAGATCCTCTATATAGTAATCAAATGCATCAAAAAAATAATAAATAAATTGTTTATTTTTTTTTTGCTACATATGACTAATTGATAACCCTTCAATTCATACTGTTGGGCCTTAATCGGACTTTGAGAAAAAGGTGGCCTCAATGGGCCTCTAAACAATGACACTAATGTATTTTTAAGGTTTTGAACATAGAGTCATAGATGGACTTTGAAAAAATGAGCCTTAACGGACCTTCATTGGCTTTGAGAAGATGGTCAATCATGATATTGGGCCTCAATGGGATTCCAAAAAATGGACCCCATTAGTATTTAAACATTAGGAGTTCATGGACTTTATACGTTAGGCCTTAATTTTATTTTTTGATACTTCACAATTTTCACTTGATCCAACACAGTGATTGAAGTAGATCCCCAACGGATGTTAGCATTGAGAAATGGTGGCCTCAGGCTTTTATATTTTTGTTTCATATTAGTGTTGAACTACATAGTAAGAGGCCTACTACATGGGCTGGGCCCAATTATTCCACATGATTTGATGTTAGGCCCAATAAGTTGTAGTGAGCTCATAGGTCGAAATCTCAACCGATATGGTGCGTATCTGCCAGAGATAAAAAAATTCGGCCGATACAGCCAGTTTTTATTTATAAAAAAAAAACAAATATTGGCATGGGCCGGGTCGATATCTCTGCCGATATTTATATTTTTTAATTTTTTTTAAAAGCAGCCTTTTTTTATTTTTTTAATGAATTAAAAATAAAAACTACCAAGATTTTTTTAAAAAATGAGGAGAGAGAAAAATTTCAGCCGAAAATTCGGCTCTGAGTGAGCTTTAATTTCATTCCATGAAATTCTCATCATCCACGTTTGTTCTCCACTTAGGTTCTAAAATATACGCTTTCAAATATCACTACACGCTTTAAAATACTAAATTTAATTACGCAATTCATCTTTGTTCAGCTAAATGTGGTGCAGGTGATGAGAGCTGATGGAAAAATAATACCGGTATCCCTTATTATAAATGTACTAATCTCATTTACCAATGATTAACACCAGTCAGATCTAAATTGAAAAAATAAAGTAGATTTTTATTTTTTGAGGTCCAGAGGTGTTCAGACAACTCATCCGACTAGTCCTCCGACGTGTGTGAAAACCTCCTATCTGCACGCCAGATAAATCGATAGGACCTTACTCAATACATATTTCCATGAGAAATGGCCCTTCATTGAAGATCCTATGATTTGAACTTAAGACCTCTCTCTAGATATCTCGTTGTCAAATTAATTGAGATAACCCCTTGAGGTTAAAGTAGATTTTTTTTTTATCCAAGTTAAACTCATAAACCGGCTATTTTTTGGGCCAGTTTTCCGAAGCCTAAGTTGCCCCCTCAAACAAGGGGTTGAAAATTCGGCTTATCCAAATTTTCAGCCGAGATTTTTCTCTCTTCAATTTTTTTTTTTTAATCTCGATATCTTACTTTTACAAAAAAATTATTTAAAAAATAAAAAAAGGACTGTTTTAAAAAATATAAATCGACCAATATTCGTCCTCGCCTGTATCGGTCGATTTTACGCATTTCGACCCCTGCCTCAAACCAACCATTCTCAAAAGATCTCGTGCAAAAGGTTCTCAACGAACCATTCTTCCTTCCTCTTTTGAGTCTTTTCCAACCCGAGTCTTTTCCACCCCACCCCCCCCAACTCCCCCCCCCCCGAAGCGAACGAACTGCACCTCTTTTCTCTCTCTCTCTCTCCCCTCTAATGGCCGAGAATTCCTCACCCTCTATACCTCTCCAGCCGTCGATTCCATCCAGAGACGCCATCCAACCATCGAATCCTTCAAACCCCAATCTCCCATCTCCCCAAGGCGCCCCTTCTCCTTCCATGGAAATTCCCCAAATCTCTTCTCCCCAACTCCCCCTTTCTCAACAGCAACAGCAACAACAACTTAATCCCACCCTTCAACAGCAGCAGCAGCAGCAACAACAGCAACAACAACAACAGCTACAGCAGCAGCAACAGCAACAGCAGAATATAATGTCCAATTTCCAAATTCAACAGAATCTTCAAAGGTCCGCGTCTGTACAAAGGATTAATCCCATCCAACAGCAGCCGCAGCAGCAGTATGTGATGCGGCAGCAGGCTGGGATCTATGGTCAGATGAATTTTGGGAATCCCGGAGGAAGCCATCTCCAGCAGCAACAGCAGCAGCAGTTGGGTGGCGGGCTCTCTCGGTCTGCGATGATGGGGCAGGCTGGGCAGGCTGGAGGTCACCTGGCAATGTTGCCTGGGCAGGGCGCTGCTGCCCAGTTCAATTTGCAGTCACAGCTTCTTGCACCGGTATCTGACCCCTCTTCTTCTATTTTCTTTCTTTGCTCATTTTATTGGGAGCGTTTTGTTTCTTCGACTGCATTATATTGTTTCCAGTGATGAAGATAAGATAATGCTGAATATATATATATATATATATATATATATATATATATATATATATTTTTTGGTGTGTTCCTTTATTTCATTTTGCATGTGATATCAAATTCAGAAATAGTTGAGAATTCTGAATTTGTATGATTGAATTAAGTTGCTTGAAGTTGTATCATGCAATGCTGATGGTGGAATTGTTGGTGTTTCCTTTCAGTCTGTGTTAGGGACAGTGATTCTTCTCCTTTAAGGCATTAAGCAGTGGAGACTCTCTAATTACCCGAGGAGTCCTTTTATGTATCATGTTTCCTTTTGTAATTTTTTGGGTAGTCTGTGCATTTTGTTCCCTTAATCAATATAATAGTTACTAATAAACTTATAAAAAAATGCTTGGATTTTGTTTCTTTTTGTTTTTAATTCACAATTGTATTCATATGAGAAACATAAGGTACAATATAAGAGAATATACTGATCCTGTACAGAAGACGAGAGTCAATGAACTAAAGTCCCCAAAAAACACTATACATGGGTACAATTGTTACCCCAACTTGAATAAAAATATGGATTTTTTTAATTTCATTGTTTTTGAAAACTTTTTTAATTTCATTATTTATAGGGAGATGCTATGCTTACCCTCAAGTTCAAGTGGCAAATCACAATTGGTTGGCTTTTCAAGAGTTAGTTAAGATACCAATCAAATGGCTTGCCACATAAGCAAAGGGTAGAAAAAGGTATAACATGAGGTTAAGCTTAGCATTTTCCGTATTTATATATGTCTAATTCAGATTGTTAATTGATGGCTGAGAATTGTGAAATTTTATTATTGCATTAGTTACAACTAAGAAGCTAGTGGTAGAATTTTTTGTGTATGTCTTTATTTGATGTTTATTATCACTGTTGTTAAAATCTTACGATTCATACGATATGATAAGAGGAACTATTTGTATCTATTAACAAATCTTACGGTTCATATAAATAATAGAATCATGGGGTTATTAGGAATATGAAAGCATGAAACATTTTGTTTTAGTAGTTTTTAATGCTTGGGTTGATGGGTATTTACGACTTTTTGATTTTGTGGAGGCTTTCTAATTCATTATTGTCTTTTCACACTATAGTTGGATTATATGCTGGTCTTATACTTTTGGGTGTTGGAGCATTGAAATTTGAGCTCCAATGAACTAATTAGATAATATTCACTTAATATTGAAAGAAAGTTAGAGAATTTCTCATATAATTACATTTTGGATATGTTTTACGTTAATTCATATATTAAATATTTTTTAGGGAAAACACTTATGAATTTTATGATTCTATGATTTCCGATACACGATTTGCGGTTCAAGATGTATAACGATTTTACGACACGATTCGATTGTCATGATATTGTTTAGTACAATACCCAATTCATTTTTTTTTTTAATTGATAGCTGAGTGTCCAGAAATTTACATTTACAGGTATTATACAATAGGCTTCAATCATTGTTGTTCCCATTCAGTCATTTGTTCCATACAGGCATTCTCATTTTTGGTTGGTACAAATCATTCACAAGGTGGGCCTTAGAATGATAAATTCTGAGGACTCTTCCCTATCAAACAGTGGAAGCCTTCAAATTATGTGAGGCCCCCCATTGTATATATCATTTATTTGTTATACTCTTTTCTATAATGTTGTGCATTTTGTTGTCTTAAATTTTTAAAGACTTTGTTGTTTCAGTTATTTTACTTCACTTACAAACTGATAAAAAAATATATATATTTTTTTAGTACGTATAAAAGTATAGTTTTTTATGTATGGAAATTTAGCTGGTTCATGAATAATTGAATATGTTGGTCCCAAAGCTATATTTTTATAACAAAATCTCTTCATTGCAGCAAAGACAAAAGGCAGGTTTGGTCCAAACTTCCCAATTCCATCCAACTAATTCTTCTGGACAGCCATTGCAAGGGATGCAAACAATTGGGATGATGGGTTCTCTTGGCTTGAGTTCACAGCTACGGGCAAATGGATCTCTTTCATATCAACAGCGCATGGCAGCAATGAGACAGCAACAACTATCACAACAAGCAGCGCTTACCTCACCTCAGGTATTCATCTGAGTTTTGCACCATGCTGATGCTTATCTCTATCTGTTTGTACATATATTAATTGAGACACATTAATCTTCAAGAGAGATCCATTGCAGGAGAGACCCATGAGAAATTTGTGTGGGACCTCCTATGATCAATCTCTCTCTTCCAACCCACCCCCCTGCCCCCCCAGCGCCGCCCCCCCACCCACCCACCCACCCACCCACATGCATAGGCACACACGCTCGCATGCATGCACACGCTCGTAGGCCCTACTTTGGCACCAATCCGACTTGTATCTAATGTTGGCTCACACTCCTTTGAGGTGCATTCTTTGTACACCGTAATCCTGGTAAACTTTGGGTCCTTCAAATCTTATCCTAGAGATGTTGATGCAAGCAAGATGCAAAGGGAATGTCAGTTGCTATCTTAGGGCCTTTCCGCACTAAACTTCCGCACTAAACTAATGAATGCATGAAAACCATTACTTTGTGGGTAGTATCCAATGTTTTGCGAGTCAATATAGTAACATAATCATTCTAGGCATCAATTTGTATTCAATCATACATCTTTAGATTTTATTTGATTTTCTTAATAAAAGGCTCGTTTGTCATATGCAGAAATATTGTTCATGATTAAGAAAAGAAATATGATTTTAGTAGAGGTCACTTATCAATTGAAAATCTATCAAAAATTTCAATTTTTTAAAAATCAGGATTCAAGCATAAGATTGAATACTTTTCTGGAAAAGTTGTATCAAATTGTAAGATTTTGACAACTATGGTATAGTATCATCCAGCTGAAAGATAACAACGTCCAAGGATAATAATTTAATGGTTGCTGAAATCAGTTCATACTCCAAACCGCAAAGTAGAATTTATGTGTGAAATTATCACAGTTAAATATCATTGGATCCATGGCTTGCAATCAATTCTAATTCTGGTAAACAAGGGCTGGTTTACACAATCCACCATTAGTGTGTCTGTGGCTCTGACTTGAGTAAAATCAATCAGTGGATGAAAGAATTAGAGACTCAGAATTGACGAATAATCTCTCCAAAAGGAGAAAAAAGAAAGAGTCGATAGATTTGTGAGTCACTAAGACTATGTAAGAGTTCTTCCCTTGCGGCACTGAAGTCCATGTGTGCTTGGATATAGTTTGTAGGATGTCTGTGTGATTTTTCAAGTTTTTTTTTTTTTTTTTAAAATTAATGAAAGTCGGGTTTTCTAAGATAATTCCCATTTTGGACTTTGTTGTGGAAAACATAATGAAATGATATACATAAATGCTTATGGAATTAAATGAAAAGCCCTTCATGTGATTGATATAGTTTGAGGGTGTCTGTGATTTTTCTAGTATTCCAACATTTTCATAAAATTTAGATTTTTTACGCCAAAAAATTAATAATTTGGTAATAGAGGATACATGTCACTATGGGTTACTAGAGAACATGAATTTCATATCAGGTGTTTCCTCATATTAGTTTCGTATTTTTTTGTAATTTTTAGACATTTTTTCAAATTTTTAGTACATACTTTATTTGTATTAAAATTTCGGCTCTCAAGGGTTAAATATTCCATAGATTCAGCATTTAGACAAAGTCAAAACTGCTCTTTGTTTCCCCAAATGAGGATGACAACAACTTCATTTTTTATTATCCTCAAGTCATAGAAGTTGGAATGACAATTTAAACAATTAAAGGAGAAAGATGAGAGAAAGGGATAGCAGTTTCAACTGAGAAGATCCATTAATGGCAAAGGGAAAGATATTGCAGTGGAGGCTTTCACTTTATTTGTGGGAAACCTCCTTGAAAATGCAACGGTGCTATGCTTAAAACAAACCTTCAGTAAATTTGGAGAGGTCTGTGATATTTTCATTCCAAAGAAAAGGGATATTAGAGGTAAAGTTTTTGCATTTTTTTATAATGAAATATGTGTCTCAAGCTATTGTGGCTCTGAATGGATCTACTTATGAAAACCATAAGTTGTTGGTTAAAAGAGCACGATTTTGGAAAGGGGGTGATGGTTGCTTTCAGGGTGATAGCTATGGTCGGCATCAATAAGATGGAAGGTCAAGGAATTTTTAGCTTACTAGGAGCTGCTGGAAAGAGGTTAGGATGCGAGGAGGAGGGCAAGAGAGCTGAATATGCATCTTTTGCCGAGGTCCTCAAAGGTGATGGGGGGTAGATAGGGAGAACAAGAGAAAAGAGAGTTTGATGCTTATGTTGAAGAGGCATACTTGGAAGCAAACAAGGAGTGGCTTGAGAGATCTCTCATCGCTCTTATCAAGGTTTTAAGGTTTGTTTAGTTTGTGGAGGCCTTCTTCCTTTCCCAGGGTGCGGATGTGGTTGCTGTGAGGTGGTTGGGGAGTGACTATCTTTTGGTGTCGCCTGATGAAGGAAGCAACAAGGAGAATTCTAGAAAAAGGGTGTCCATGGTGGAGAGATTTTCATGTCGTTAAGGAGTGGAAACCAAATTTTAGTCCTGCAAGAAGACTGATGTGGATCAAAGTGATTGGAATCCCTTTGGTGGCATGGATAGAGAGCGCCTTTTAGCAAATTGGAGAAAATGGTGGGTAATGTTCTTGTCGATCTTCTCAATTTGGCGTTGCGGGATCTTAGTGTCCATATCTTGGTCGATGTAAAAAGTACCGCGGGGGCTTCAGAGGACCTGGTGGTGAAATTGGGAGGCTTTCCTTACCGAGTTGCTATTAGATCAGTCACTGTCGTGGATGCTGATGGGTGGTAGAGATTGACGATGGATTGCTTGGTTTATCCGACTGCTGTGTATCTGTCAACTTCCGGCGTCACACATGGGAACATGAATGGCATGTGGGCTTCTCAGTCATGCAGCGGTAATGAGTGGGACTTGGAGATTCAAAATTAAAATTTCCAGTTGTTGGAAGTAATGGCGAGGTAGCAGCATGATTGACACGCGGCAACAAGGGTGTGTGGCTTCCCTCTTTCTGACGGAAAGTGCTCCATCAGTGGCGTACGGAGATCTCGGGACTAGGGGTGGAAATAAAGGAGATCTCGATTGCTAGGGTTAATGGCGATGGGTTGCAAATGATAGTAGTGTCTTACACATGAAGGAATCTCGAGAGCTATGGCGCTTATTATTTAGAGAGGGAGACCCAGGAACTAGAAACCAACAATGACAGTTACCAAGGAAAAGGGGAGAGGTTTCGGCGAAGATGGCAAAGCTATCGATACGCAACATCAAAGGAGTAAGGCTTCCATTTCACTGTTGGAAGACACCTTATCAACCGCGAGTGGTGATTGCGAGGTTAGGGTGGAAGAGAAGGGGGAATCGGCAGAGGAAGAAAACCTCAACCTTTTTGTTGCATCGGCCTCGCAGGAATGATAGGATTTCGTGGTGTTGACTCGAAGAAAATGGGTCTCATGCTTTTATTTTCGAAGAAAAGGGGTCATTGTTGGTGCTGGGCCTCAACGAACAAGGGAGAGATTAGGATCACTCCTTTTCAATTGGGCTTGGGCTTGGCCGAATGACTCTTTTGATTTGGTTGGAACCTCGACTGAGATGGGCTATGGGCCTATAGGGTCTGATTGTAACTTGAGCCAGAAGGAGATGAAGAAGTTTGATCTAACAGAGGGACATGTTTTGAAGACATTTAGATATGGGCTCAATTAATTTTGAAAGTGCAAGAAATGTGGGGAAGGTATTAGAGATACTAGAAAAAGGGAGACATTTATTGAAGATGTATCTAAGTTGGTCGAATTGTTAAAAAGGGATCATGCAGAAATTGTTCTTCAATGACTTTCTAAGGGGTTAGAGACTAAAAAGGGAAGGAAAAAAGGAGGAAAGAGTAGGAGTTCATTTTTGGCTGTAGATTTTTTCGGGGTTTGAATTCACAAGGTTGATTTAAGTGTTAATTGGAGAGAGAGAGAGAGAGAGAGAGAGAGAGAGAGAGAGAGAGAGGAGGGGAGAGAGAGGGGGGGGGGTGCGGTATAGTATTTTTCTTTTTCTTTGCTTTTGTTTTAATTTTATTTTAATAAAATTTCGTAACTGTTAAAAAAAAATGGGTCTAATACCCATAAAAGGAACTTTTTTAAAACAAAAATATGCTCACACTAGGTTTTCGATTTTTTCCCTTTTCCTCATAATTTTCTGTATTTCCTTGACAAAAATTCAAAAAAAAAAGAGGAGAGAGAAACAATATCGGCGATACATATCGGGTAGCGTTTTTTTCACTTCTGCTTCAAACTCTATTAGCAAATGGATATCATATGAGTAGGTGAAACTCACTTCCTGCATCCTAAAAACAGAGAGCATCCATTTATGACGATTTTGTATCTCTCTCTCTCATGATAATTCTATATCTACATCTAAGGTTCCCGGCAAAGTTCACCATGATCATGCTGTCCAACTAAATGCAAAGACACATGGAGGAGACTTTAGAGTCCATGTGTGACCACACACCACTTGATTCTTTGCTTACTCCATGTATCACATGTTAAAGGATTTCACCTAGAAATCCCCCAACCTATTTTGTGTTTATAATAATTGATGTTTCATGCTAAAAAAAACTTCAAACATTTTGCTGACAAATATTTCAGCTGACCATCTTTGACTGTAATGCATAAGAGGATAGTCTTTGCTGCCATTTTACAAGTGATCCTAAACTTAGCGTCCTGAAGTTAATTAGATATCAGCCTGCTTAAGACATCTGTGACAATGACAAGCAGTGAGATAAAATTGGATCACCTTCTCTCCTAGTTGAATCAAAGAATAAATTGGGGTCCATTCGCCAAAACTATGGAGGAACTTGATGATAGACGTTTGAAAAAAAACTTGAGAATAGACGGTCTGCCATCCAAGAGCACCAACAGGGACGAAAACGTATCCTAAGAAGGAGAATCTCCATTCACTTAAATTTTTACTTATCCATCTCAAATGAATAAGTATAATTCTTAAGGGGAATAACCTATAAGCATTTTCTTTATTAGAGTTCTTTTGAGGGCATTGGACTGAGAAATGGAAGCAATAGAGTAGGATCCTTGGGCTTAAGGGGGGCATATATGGGCTAGAACTACTGAGCTAAGAAGAAAAGGGATTTACATAGGTATTTCATGTATTTTAAATAGGTCCGGTCGCATCACATCTGGAACTCCTCTACAGTTCCACCCAACCCAACCTAGATTTTTCAGGTCAGGTTGAATTAATTTTTTCAGAAAATACTTGTCTGGAACTTATTTGGGTGGAGTCAGGTCAAAAGTTGCCACCCCGAGTATACCCAAAGCTCAAAGACCTCAACTTCAAGTCAAGATTATAAATCTAATTCCTAAGGTTTTTTTTAATTGTTTGAAGTTCTATTGAAAGAAATGTAGGATATTTATAGCATTTTTTTTATTGGTAACAAAATTTTCATTATTGTACTTATGTTTAATGTTTAACCATTCTTCAGAAGTTACAGACTCAAGGTTTGACAAGGACTTCATCGCTGGCGTCTATGAATCCCCCTTTGTCAGGGTTGACACAAAACGGGCAATCAGCTATGATGCAGAATTCTCTGTCACAACAACAGTGGTTGAAACAAATGCAGCCAGCTATCTCTGCTCCTGGTTCTCCTTCATATAATCTTCAACAGCAAAGGCAGCAGCAACAGGCCTTCTTGCAACAACATTCGTCCTCTTCCCCTCAACTGCATCAAAAGTCAATGGCACTGAACCAACAGCAAATATCTCAGCTCGTTCAGCAGCCACAGCTGGGTACTCAGCAACAAATGCATCACCAGCAGCAGCCTCCTTTGCAACACCAACATCAGTACACACAACAGCAACAGCAGCAGTCACCTAAGATGTTGGGATCTGCAGTCCAGAAATCTGTGAGTTTGACTGGTTCACAACCAGAAACTAATGCATCTGGGACAACAACACCTGGTGGGAGTTCAAGTCAAGGAACGGAAGCTAGCAATCAACTTCTTGGAAAGAGAAAGATACATGATTTGGTTTCACAGGTATTTTCCTTAATTCTTCTTTCTGATGTTTCATTCCACTCTTTAACAACTGAATACATCCCAAACCACCAATCTGTTCAATTATTTTGTCAAATCAGATTATTATCTGTTCTTCTTAGCACTTGTGGTCACTCAACATTTAAAAGTCACTTTTGGTGGGAAGACTTTTCTTTGTATGAAGCACATATTTTTCTATCTGCTTGAGTCGTGCAATAACATATATACATATATATATATATATATATATATATATATACATATATATATATATATATACATACATATATATATATATATATACATATATATATATATATATATACATATATATATATATACATATACATATATATACATATATATATATATATACTCACTTTCCATTCATTACTCTTATGGAAGCTACCCTAATGAAATAATGTGATTTACATGTGAGAATTCCAGCACTAATGCACACAATCCTATCAGAACTCCGTAGTTTAGTGTGCTTGGCTGGAGAGCACTACTAGGATGGGTGACCTCCTGGGAAGTCCTCATGCTGCACCTCTTTAAAACTCCTCTTTGCATTAAAATTTCTGTTGGATGAGAAGGCTGTGGGACAGGTTTTTGGTGCTTTTTGACATCAGATGGTGTCATGGAGTCTTGGTCTCTCCCTTGTCTTAGCTACAAGAGGAGACTAGCATGGCTTACGATACCAACGGTGATCTTGTGGACTATCTGGAAGGAGAGGAATTCTAGGATCTTTGAGGGGAAGATTTCGGAGTTTGATGAGCTCGTTCAAAAAGCAAAATGGAGGCTGAGTGTTTGTCTTTGCGCTCACAAGGAATTAAAAATCTTAAAGCAGGGTACCTCTTGCAGTCTTGGGAGGTTTGTAATCTAATCCACGAAATCCGAAGAAGAGGGTTGAGTGGTCTCTAGGGGCATCTTGAAATTTAATGTGGACGGGCCTCTAGGGGCAAACTGGGACCGACCGGGATTGGGGGCATCCTTAGGAATCAGTTGAGTTCCTCACATGTCGTATTCATGGAATCGGTGGGGACGAAAGATTCTAATGAGGCGGAACTTCTTAGTATTCGGAGAGCCTTGATCATATGAGCATGTTTAGGGGGAGAAAAATTAGTGATTGAAAGTGATTCATCCAATGCTGCCAAATGGGCCAGGGGTGTGAAACGCCCTCTATGGAGGTTGATCACTCTAGCAAGGGAGATTAAGGAATTGGCCTCGGACCTGGAGGTGTCCTTTGTGCAGATCAGTCGCTCAGCCAACGGGGTGGCAGATTTTTTTGCAAAATATGACATGTTGAGATTGTTGAGCATAAGTAGGCCTTTTGGATCTCTTCCCTTGGTTAGGTGCTGGTTGGCTCTGGTCAGCAGAGTCTCTGGGCTGTATTCTTTTCCTTTCTTGCAATAAAATTGGATCACCATTTCAAAAAAAAAAGAAGGAAAAAAAAAACGTTACACTGCATACCCTTGATAAACATGCACTTTTGCCCATATCCGAACCACACAACTATTTATTTAACTCAAGCTTCTGTGGCTAATGTAGCAATCCATGTTATGAAATATAACAAACTCTTCAGTTATTCATACTGCAAATACTAAACACTAATGGTCCCCAAGAACCGATAATACCTCTTTAATCAATAGTCTTAGATCCCACCCATCTCCCATCCCTTTTCAAGATAACAGGGAATTATAAAATTCATGCATCTGAATGCATCAATTTGCTCTAATTTTTTCAATGTGGCAATTCCTTCTAACCAAAGGAACATTTTCTGTGTAAAGGCCTTTTGATTTGATTTGTTGGAATTTTTCTGATACTACATTGAGGACGAATGGGTTTGTCTACCGTTAAATGAGCTATATTTTTCTTAATTAAATGTCCTTTGTACTCATCATTAAATAATGATTGATGATTGTGGATATGATATATATATTTTAAAATAGTAACATGGTTTGAAGCTCAAACATTAAGGTTGTTAAGTAGCTGTCAAAATAAAAACAATAGCAGTAGCGGTAGTACCGCAGCAGCATCATCAGTTAAAATAGGACATGTCTAGAGACTTTTTATCTATTAGGATTATCCCATTTACTTTCTCAAGAAAGTATTGACTTATTTATCTAATCAATAGTACACGATTTGAGATGTTATAATTTGATTACTAATTTATTAATTCAATTGTTAATGTGTGAGAACTGAGTCCGATTTTCTCTGTGCAGCTTCCATTTTCTCTTGATGATCATCTTTGAATTGTATTGCAGGTGGATTCACAAGGAAAGCTAGATCCTGAAGTTGAAGATCTCCTTCTGGAGATAGCTGATGACTTTATTGATTCAGTAATGCCCTTATGACGCCCTCTTTCCTTATAAATTAGTTTAGCAGAATGTATAGTTTAGATAGAGCCACAATATTAGAGATTCTTTTTAACCATTTTGGTGCTTGAGATTACAATTTCTTATTTTTTTTCCTCTCTTTTAATGCTGATGCCTTTTTTAGCAGTAACTAGAATAATATATTAATAGAGAAAATCATTACAGGTACATGGGGAGGGTCTGAGAGACTTAAACCCAAAGATGAAAAAGAAATTAGCACAAGACCTACAAGTACATAAGGATAATATACAATGACACATCTCCTACAATGAAACCCAAACAATGCTTCCCTATTCCCCCTTGAAGGAAAAACATGTCCTCATTTGGTGACTCCACTCCAAGCTTTGCAAAGAAATCCACCACATCGTTGGCTGACCTTCTAACACGCTGAAAAGATACCTCAAGACCCGAACACAATGCCTTAATCTCCTTGACAACTGCTATCATTTTCCAAGGAGACCGCTAATCTCCTTGACAACTGATATCAGTTTCCAAGGAGGCTGCTTAAGTCCCTTAACCCACTTAATTGCATTTGCTGAATCCCCCTCAATAAGAATTTTCCCTTGACCCATAGAAGTCCACAAGGCCAAAGCTCTCCTAAACCCTAAATGTTTTGCCCCATTTGAGTCTTTCACGCCCATAGACTTCGAGAAAACCATAGACGATATCCCCTTTGAATTGCGTAAATGCCCACATATCCCCGTTAGCCCAGGTTTACCTATTGTTGCCCCGTCTACATTGAATTTGAGAACACTGGACAAGGAAGGAGACCAAATTGCACTAATTTTACCTTTTTAGGTCTGCCACTCATACATCATTCCCACAAGTTATATAGTTCAACTCTTTTAGTCCTTATGTGTCAAAAGCCTGGAGCATCTGCACTGAATAATTTTCGTCCTATCTCCTTGCTCAGTAGCATGTATAAGATTTTAGCAAAAATTCTAGCTAACCGACTGAAGTTGGTTCTTCCTCATTTTCTTTCTCCATTGCCAAGTGCTTTCCTGGAAGGTATACAGATTGTAGATTCGGTTGTAGTGACCCATGAATGTTTGGACTCTAAAATCTTAATAGGGGAAGTAGGGGTGGTCTGTAAATTGGACTTTCAAAAAGCTTATGATAATGTGAATTTGTCCTTTCTAGACTATGTATAGGGGAGAATGGGTTTTGGTGAGTATTGGAGGAGTTGGATATCCTCGTGTATACCTTCGGCCCATCTGTCTGTTTTGGTGAATGGGAGTCCTAAGGGATTTTTTAGAATGGAGAAAGGATTCCGGCAAGGGGATCCACTATCTCCTTATCTCTATGTTATTGTGGTTGAGGCTCTTCATCTCATGTTTCAGATTGTCTCTTCTCTCAGGAATGGATTCATGGTTTCCATAATTGAGTATTCAAATATCGAGATTTCTCATTCGCAATAATGCTGATGATATTGTTCTTTTCCTTAAGGCAAATGAGGAGGTGTTAAAGACGGTCCGGGCGGTTCTTCTGTGGTTTCAAATTTGCTTAGGGATGAAGATTAATTTTGATAAAAGTGAATTGATGGGGTGAATGTCAAATATAGGCAAGGCGTGGAGTCGGTGTCATTGTTGGGTTGTAAAGTTGTTTTCTTTCCTTTTATGTATCTTGGGATTCCTCTTTGCAAGGGTAAACCTCGAAAAGCTTGCTGGGATAAGATCATTGATAAAATGGAGAGGGGACTTTTGACTTGGAAGGGTAAGTATTTGTCAATTGGAGGTAGGATTATTTTGATTAAGGCTGTTTTATCTAGCCTTCCAGTCTATTGTCTTAATGTGTTCAAATGTCCAACGACGGTGGTTGATAAATTAGAAAGGATTCAGAGACAGTTCCTATGGAATGATGATAGAGAAAAGCGGAACTTCCATTTGGTCAATTGGTCTCAAGTTTGTAAACCTAAGGAGGAAGAAGGTCTTGGGATTCGGCCCATTCGTCAGTTTAATGTTGCTTTGGTGGAGAATTGTCTTTGAAGGTTGGGTGATTCTTCTGAAGGTTTATGGAAGGACATTATTCGTAGGAAGTATAGGCTATAGGGATATGGGTGGAGGATTGCCAATGCTAATAAGAGAGATTCTGGTTTTTGGAAAGGTGTTTGTTCAGTTGCGATGGCTTTTGACGTCATATTTGGTACTGAGTGTATTCCGATGATGATATTTTATTTTGGTTGGACAAATGGTTGGGAGATGCTCCTTTGTCTGAAAGGTTCCCTATGTTTTTTTCTCTAGCTGCTAATAAAGAAGCTGTGGTTAGGGAGTGTTATGAAATAATTCATAATAATGTGGTCTGGGGCCCTTAGTTTCGAAGAGAGTTAGAGGATTGGATGGTGGAAGTGTTGGTGTCTTTAATGAATCTTTTGGAAAGTGTATTTGTTGTGGGCAATGGGATGGATCGACGAATTTGGGACTTAGATCCTCATGGAATCTTTTTTGTGAAATCTTTTCGCAAGAAAACTATTGACCGTCAGGGTGGGGGGTTTGCTTCTTTTAAGGTGAAGGTGTTTGGATGGCTAGTAGGATTACAAAAAATCTTTACAATTGATAACTTGTGGTTGAGGAAAATGCTTATTGTCAATGCATGCCCTTTGTATTTATTGAATGCAGAGTCAGTGAATCATCTATTACTTCATTGTCGGTTCTCTCATTAGATTTGGTTGCACTTTTTTTAGCTGTTGGGTATTGTTTTTTGACTTCCATGAGCTTGGTGGTGTTGGGTAGTTTTTTCTGTCGAAGTCTTTGGAATGTGATAGTTCTGATTTCTGAGCATTGTTTGGTCTATTTAGCTGGAAGAAAATAAGAGGATTTTTTAAGGTAAGGAATGCTTAGTGTTGTATCACATGGACCTGGATGTTATTAAGCTTCGAGTTGCTTGGTGGTTGGTCAAGTCAATGAAGTTCCGGGGTGTATCTGTATTGGATTTGTGTAGGAACTGGGAATTGGTGGATTCAAATATGCTTCATGTGGATTTTAGGCCCCAAGTTCCTTGGTCTCCTCCTGCTTTTGGGCTTCTCAAACTCAATTTTGACGGCAGCTATATGCGTGAGATTGGTCTTGCGGGTCATTGAGGGGTCATTTGTAATGACTTGGGATTACATTGCTTTCCTTTGCTGGCCCAATTCCTAATGGGTCAGTAATTGAGGTGGAGTTGTTTGTATTATGGAGAGACTTTTGGAGATGGAAGAGTTAGGGGTTCATGGGAGTATTGTTGAAGGTGATTCTAAGGTAATTGTGGGGTGAGGGGACTTGGCAAATGCAATTAAATGGGCTAAGGGACTCAAGCATCCTCCATAGAAGTTGATTATCTTAGCTAGGGAAATTAGGGGTTTAGCCACAGGAACGGAGGAATCTTTTGTTCAAGTGAGTCGCACAACAAATGGGGTTATGGATTTCTTTTCTAAATTTGGAGTCAACAACTTAGACTCTGGGGTCTTCCTACTTTGAGCTTGGGGAGTTTTGTCTAGAGTTCTGATTTTGTTGTTGTTTGGGGTTTCTCTCTTTTGTTTTTGTTGTGTCCCTTCGGGGTTGGTCTAAGTCTCCTAGACCTCTCTCATGATGTATCTATCTTCTTTATACTTGGTTTTCTTATTTTATGAAATCTTTTTATACCGCTCAAAAAAAAAAAGGTAGTTGTGTGGTGGGTGTTGGGATCTCAATGCCCTTGGATTTTCTTAGATAAAATAGAGAGGATTCGGTATTCTATTGTTGCCTATGATTTTAAGATTGCTTGGGTTCCTCATTCACCTAACGCAACTGCGGATGATATGGGTCGTCAGGATTAACTTTAACTATGGAATTGTTATAGACGGACGCATTACACGGTCTCTTGGCAACTTATCTATAGCCGAAATTTGAGAGTTTTAGAACAAGAGTTGTGAGGATTTAATTCAAAGGCTGAAAGCTTTTCCTTTAGCAGTTTATGAAGAGGATGATTTACTTTGGGTCGGTGACTCCTCAGATGTGTTCTCTGTGAAGGCATTAGTCCACTCAACCCTTCATCAACACAACGAGGAGGAGCCTATTGTGGACTTGGCCTAAAAGGGCCTTGCCCCTCCTAGAGTACAAGCTTTCGTATGGTGTGTTCTAAAAGAGAAAGTATTGACAAGGGCAAAACTTAATAGAAGAGGGTTACTTGGGGTGGATAACCACCTCCATTCCATATTTTGTGGCCTTGTTTGCTAATTGCCATGTGGCTAGGAAGATGTGGGCAAGCCTTATAGATATGGTGGGGGTATCATGGGTGTTGGATCGATCATGTGCAAGAATCATCTGATCATGGAACATTCGACACTCTAATCCCGAGATAAAGGCGGTTTAGAATACTATTCCATCAGTTATGCTTTCGACGGTGTGGAAGGAAAGGAACACTAGGATATTTGAACTGAAGGAGACGGAGGGGAATGATCTTATTCAAAAGGCTAAATGGAGGCTTTACACATGGCTTCTACCGGGAGCAGAATTCAATGGGTTCAGAGCAGTTGACTTTCTCTCTTCTTGGGACGGCTGCCTCAGCAGGAGGTAAAAAAGCACAGAGTCAAAACTCCTTGGCAACCCCCTCAAGCAAGTACCTTTAAATTCAATGTCGATAGGGCTGCCAGCGGAAAACCTGGCCCGACCGGTATTGGTGGCTTGTTGCGTGATTGGAATGGGAGGACGTCGGTGGTTTTTTTTTGAATCCACAGGAGAATGCGATTCTAATGAGGCAGAACTTCTTAGTATTAGGAAAGCATTGACCATTTGGTCCTCAATAGGAAGGGGTAAATTGATCATTGGAGGGGACTCCACAAATGCAATAAAGTGGGCGGCATGGTTAAAAAGACCTCCATGGAAATTGATCGCAATAGTAAGCAAAATTAAAGCTTTATGCTCAGGCTGGGAGATCATTTTCGGGGCAATCAGGAGATATGCTAATGGTGTTGTTAACTTTTTCGCTAAAAACGGGGTGGATTCTAACACCACGGGCATGTTTTATCTTTGAGACTTCTTGGGGAGTTTGGGCTTTTGATTATGTTGGAGGGCTTTTCTTGTACTTCTGTACTCTACTCTTTGTATTTTGTTTTTCTTTTTGGCTATCTTGAGATTTATGTCTCTTAGACCCTTGGTTGGCGTTCTTTGTAATTTCTTTCATCATTAATATATTTTTTTTCATGTTACTGCTAAAAAAAAAAAAGAATGGGGATTGTAAATAAATTCTTGTAATTTTTTAGGAAGGTTTTGGTTGGTTCTTCTATGTGTGGTGGGTTCGTTGTTGCCTGCCTTTGTTTGTTATTCTTGTATCTCCCTTGTAATTAATGAAGTTACCTTTAAAAAAAAAAGTCTTTATTTAGCCTTTTGGAATATCTCACTCTCCTCAGAGCCTTTGTTGTAAAAAATCCTACAGTTTCTTTCCTTCTATACCGGCCACGAAATAGCCGCTGGAATAGTATTCCAAGCTGCCTTCATCTTGGATCCAAGATTTGAAATTACCCCACTATTTAGAATCCCTCCACTTGACATATCAAAGACCAACAAGACACCCATCAACTTAGCAAAACTGTTCCACAGACATCTTATCACAAACAAATGATCAGCATCCTCCTCCTGAATACCACAAAGCATACAGGACAGATCTTCATTAGAGCTCAAAACACCCCTTTTTAATTCCATTTTGGAAAGGATTTTCTTTTTGAGAGCATACCATACAAAAGTTTGAACCTTGGAGGAACCAGTCTTGACCAAGCTGAAAAGGAAGTGTTTGACCACTATTTGGTTCTTGCATAGCCAAGCCCACCACTGCTTTTACTGAAAAAACATCTGAGGGATCCCCCGTCCATATACTCTCATCTTTTTCCTCACTAGCATAGGGATCTCTCTTAACATGCACTTCATCTCCTGTAGACTTTCTTGTTCAAAAGCCGTTAGCTCTCTTCTAAATCCAATCTCCCATCTAGTGACTCTCCTCCACTGTGTAGCGATCCTATACCTTGGATTGTCTATTGTTTACGATCCTGAACAGTCTTTGGAAAACATCCTTTAAGGGTCTGTCCCTGATCCAGATATCTGTCCAAAACAGTGTTCTATCACCTTTCCCTACTAAGAGTCTATTCTTTTCCTTAAAAAGACTACCCACCATACCTTTTCCTCTACCTATTCTCTACCAGGCTTTTAGTAGTGATAAACCACTCTTTTAATGTTGATGCCTTATTATGCCGTTTTACTCTTGCTGAATAAATCAGGGTGACTGTGACTTGTAGCTACATAAAAAGCCACTATAAGAACTTTGTTTCATTTTATTTGTCTTTGCTTTGTTGTTTTTTGTTGTTCACTAAGGCCGCAATGTCCTTAGGTTCAATTCAATTGATCTAGTGCTTGCTATTGGTCGCACAGAGAAGTAAATCATGGTTATTTTAGGCATGCTACTCAAGAGTTGGTGTGCCTTGCTGTTAATTTTTAAACTGACATATGATCCTTTGTGGGGAAATTTTGTGCAAAAGTTAGATCTAAATCCACATTAAACAGAACACTCAAAAATTGTCATCAACCTTGGTTATATGTAAGCTATTTTTCCCTTTATATTTCATTTATCTCCAAATATCTGAAGATTTGAAGAAGATAACCACCTTATTTGTCATTTTGGAAGGATTTGGCTTATTCTTCTCAAGGATAAGGAGGCCAAAACTCTATCTAGACTTTTGACTGCTCTTTTAGAGGGGAGTTCAATGGTGGCAAAGGTTTTGACAAAAGTATAATTTGCACAATGAACTATTGAATATTCAAAAATCATGTTGCTTGCGTGCTTCATGGCAAGCTAGCAGAGTAGGGTGATTTTATAAAATGACCATTATATTGGCAATGCTTCCTGGAGCAGAGTGCTGGACGATGAAGACAAAACAAGTACATCAAATTATGGTAAGAGAAGTGTGTATGCTTGGATGTATGGGGTAACACTAAAAAATAAAATTAGAAATGATAGAACTAGACAAAACAATATGGCCAATAGATGAGAAGAGGAAATGTCACTTAAGGTGGTTTGGACATATATGTGGGAGATCAAGAGCAACTGTAGTTCAAAGGATTGAAGGACTATAGTATAAGGTGTGAGAATAAAAGAAAGGCCTTTAGAAAAACTTTGCTTCAGGGAAGAAAGGACATGATAGATGGATTAAATAGAAGCTACTGTTTTCAATAGAGTAGAGTGAAGAAGTAGAATTTGAAAAGCTGGCTCTAGATTAGATGGGATTAGTGACTATGATAATGATGACCTGTCTATCAGTGCTCCACATTTTAAACTTGACATGGGAGATACTCAACAATATGCTGTATTTAGGCAAAAGTTCAAAGTAGGGGCTAACAGGGCCTTGAGCACATTGGATGGTGCTTATTGTTGCAACAATAGGGTTCTAGGTTTGGGTCAGTTTACCTTTCAAATAAAAGGGTTCAAGCAGGACTGAAACCAGTACCAAGGGTCCTCAGGAGTGGATATGGGCCTCTAGCACAGTGGGATGGTTCTCAGTGTTACAATCATGTTCTATGTTTGGGTCTGTTTGTGTTTCAAGAGAAAGGTTCAAGCAGGACTGAAACCAGTAATGAGAGTTCCTTGGGATTAGAGTGGACATGGGCCTCTGGCAGGGGTGGATGGTGCTCACTGTGGCAACAACAAGGTTTCAAGTTAGTTTCAGTTTACCTTTCAATCGAAAGAAGGTTAAATCATGACTCGAACCAGTACTCAAGGCTCTTCTGGAGTGGAGCAGAATGGGCCCTCTAGCATGGTTTGACGGTGCTCAGTGTTGTAACTAGATTTGGAGGTTTTGTTAGTTTACCTTTCAAAGGGTAAAAAAAATCAAGCAGGACTCAAACCAGTTCTAAGGGTTCTGCAGGACTGTCCCAGTAACGAGCGTCTCTAATAGGAAATGCCAAACCAGTAAGCTTGAAGACTTGAGAAAAGCCAATGGTGCAACTTTTAGTCTTCATACCAAAAAACAGGAGATCCTTGGAACAACATGGAGCTGTACAAGTTCTGCCAGTGGCTGACACTGTTGATTGCCAGGGTGCCCTTGAATTTTTACCTAACAGGCTTTACACTGGTCTTGTACTTGAATTTTGCTGAGGTTCCACTTCCTATTCATTGAGAGTTCCCTTCCCATCAACGGGAAGGGATAAAAAGGCACATGTTAGATAATTGCCTGGTTTATGACAGGGTCAAATGGCGAAATAGAACTCAAAAAGCCAACTCCGGATAGATGAGATTCTGGCTTATGATGATGATGATGCAAATTTATATATCTCCTTACTGTTTAAAGCAGCTTTTATTGAAAGCCCGTCAAATTTGATTTTCCGTCGTTGGAGATATTATGATTTATTGGAATTCCATTATGATGAAATGTGTTCTCCATTGTCTTTTATTTTGAGAGTCTGTAAATCTTTTCTATACAAAAATTTCCTGTCATTTTTTACTTTTTATCTTTCTTTTCAGGTCACCACATTTGCATGTAGCCTCGCAAAGCATCGGAAATCTTCAACATTAGAATCCAAGGATTTGTTGCTGCACTTAGGTCTGATACTGCTCAAAATTCTAAATATTAATTATAATTTCATCTTTAAAATTTTTGTTGCTTATTATTGAATCTATGCTTGTATGGTATTGGCAAGTCATCGTGACAGTTGTTATGCACTTCTATTTTGAGGAGGGATTGATTCTTAGCCAATATGTAGTTGCTGAAGCACCCAAATTCTGCAACCACGGGCCCATGGTAAAATGATCTGGACCAAACAGTGAATAGCATTGACTACCCAAAAATAATTCAGATTGGATCTATGCTAATCCCACAGTCAGCTACCTGCAAATTAACAGTTGTGAATCGAATGTGTAATACATTAATTGTCAAGAAGAAAGAGATGAGGAATGAAAGATCAGAATCAATCTGTGGTCCTTCGAACAATTGTATGCTTATTAAGGCTTAGAACCCTTAATACCTCCTTGCAGTTATACCTGCATTTTTATATGGAGCTAAATGTTAGCAAATGAAGAACCAGTAAAAAGAGTGGCTGAGATGCATATACTAACTAATATGGATGCGTAATAACATACTTTTTTTAATAAATTAGTGACGTTCCTAACCGAGAAGAGAATACAATGACTGCAATAAATCAAACATAGTAATGGCTGTAATATTGGAAACAATGCAGTTTTCTGTATGATCTGCTACTTGTTTTCACTTACTGTATCTAATTAAAGTGGGAGACATTGCAGAGAAAAATTGGCATTTGACAATTCCAGGATATACAAGCGAGGAACAAAAGAATGAAAGAAGACATGTAAGTGATGCTCTTTTATCTCCAAGTAGACATTTGTACATACACACATGCATGCAAGCACACACCATCATCTTTTTTCCCCGCTAGAGATTGCATCATCATCTTCAAAGCCTTCATCCCATCTATCTAGGATTTTCGGTGTTTTACTTTTCCACTCAACCCTTTCAACAATCATGTAACATACATGTGCAAGTCTTAGGGAAAGATCATCACCATTATGCATGTAAATTTCCATCTGGGGACCATATCTAATTTGAAGTTTGTATGTACTACCTTGTGGATTTGTATGTACTACCTTGTACCTGGGTCCAATATAGCTCTCCCAAATTGCTTGAAATGTCTAAAAGGGGTTGAAGGTCTATCTGCTCTTTTCTTGGGCAAGACATGTAGTCACTGGAGATCTTCTCTTGTACTTTGATTTCCTTCCTTGAGCTGAGCAGTGGTTCTATTAATTTTCTTCCCTGCAGTAGCTATACATTGAAAAAAAAAATTAACAGTGGTTCAACTGTTTCCCCTCCTGGACTGGTGATTCCATGAGAAAATTTAGTGTTCTAATCACCTTGTATCAATCATGCCACCTTGAATGTTGTTTCCATTTGATTTTCCTCTTGAATATACAGATTAAAATGGGTGCGATGCCTGGACACCTCTGTGTATATATATATATATATATATATATATATATATATATATATATATATACAGATTAAAATGAATCAGTCAAATTGTCCAATTCTCTGTACAAGTTGATGGATTTCATCAAAGATATTTCTCGTCTCCCCCTCCACATTGTAAAGTATGTGTAAAGTGGACATACTCCATTACCTATCTTTTTCCCAATTAATTTCTCATCAATCTAAATCCTCTCCGCCCTTGAACAAGGTGTTCAGCTCCTGTCTTGGGGCTCCCCTTTGACATATACCTGGATGCATATTTAGACAATCTGAAGAGACTGAAATATATCTGGCTTAGAAAGATATATTGAGATTGATTGTTGCTTCATGTATAATAACTGCTGCTGATACGGAGGTTGATCAATTAGTCTTCCAATTCCAATTAAAAAAGTTGTTTGAGGAAACTCACTTCCTTTTCTTTCTGGTGTAAACTGGATGACTTGTGGATGTAGCACATGTGGTTTCTATGTAACTGGATTACTTTGAGAACAAAAGAAGTGCATTAGACTTCTCTCTTTTTTCCATCTCCTATATGGTTTACTCCTGATTGATGGAAACTCTTGGTCTGGATGCAACATGTGAGCATCAATGGAGAGTTATGGTGCCCAGATTGGGATGGAAGAAGAAGAGGCAACATGGGATCATATATACTACTGAAGTTCCCTTGTCTCAAATTTCTTCTCTGTATAGCTTTTACCTTTAGGGCCTTTTAGCTATGTGATATTAGAAAGGGAATGGATGGAGGGAAATGGTGGATTTCCATCAGAATCCCTGGAAATCCAGTTGTATTTCTGTACATGCCTGAGATATTAAAAGGTGGAATTACATTGGTTTTTGTGCCTGAAAACCTTCGGTCTAACCAAAATATGTGTGCCAAACAGTCCCAAAGAATCTGGAAATTGATCCAAGATTAATTTTCATTTATTTAATTTTTTTGTAATTTCAGATGTCAAACAGTCCATAAGTCTTCCCTCTTGTTCCTAAATCTACTAGTCCCACAATTACTGTTCTGATGTTAGCAGGCACATTAATGCTGAATTCACTTATCATATTACTTTTCCCTATATTTGATAATAGCACGAAATCTGATTGGTCTTTTTTTTTTTTTTTCAAAAATACGTACAGTTATCAAGCAATCTGCACAAGAAGCGTGTTGAAATGGTAACCGTTGATTTTTTTATCCTTCCAATGCATCAGGTGTACATTATGATTTGTTCAACTCAGATTTATGATGTTTCATGGGTGATGGTCCCATAACCTTTCAGATTGGACATCCTAGCCATTCAGTGGTTAGTTCCCAAATAGATGGATTAAGAAAATGGTATGGCATCAAAATAGGAAAGTGTGAGAGTTTGAATGGCATAGTCAGATCTGAGAGATTGTAGTGGACATTCCCCACGTATTGGTCGGTTCATCTAATGAACAATCTGAATCACTGAACCTGGGCAGACGTGAGTGCCATTTACATAAAAAGATCACTTCGAGACATTATGCAAGTTTTTCTGCATCAGGGCCTTATACTTCCTGTTATTTGTATACCTTCTTTAAATTGCATTTGATGAATTTGTCATGGTAGGGAAATTGCTAAATGTGAAACTATTAAATCAGGTAAGAGCACTAATGGAGTCCTCAAATTCAGAGACAGTTACAAGCAATGCTAGAGACATGACTAGACAAGGCTTTAGCAATTCTGTTACCATTGATCCCTCAATAAGGCCTTCACCAAGTTCTGAGCAGTTGGTTTCTGCTCCCATTGGCTCTTCAATGCTGCAGAAAGGGCAACGGTTTTAGTCAATCTTCCAGGGCCTTAATGGATTCCCCACTTTAATGGCGTGCTGCTGCTTAAACCTTTTTGGTAGGTATCTTCTCTGTTATCTAAATTTGAAATATCAGGAATAAGAGGGTCTATTTCCTCAGTAATATCAATGTTTAAAATCTTGTTGGGGCTCTACTCGACTTGATTTGATTTCAAGAATTTCTGGACTCAAATTGAGTCGAGACTGGGTTTCGAGTTTTTCAACATTGGTTTGTATGCAACTGGCTTGCTGAGGCACTTGGTTCCATAAATATGCACCCATAGTTATCTGGTCAGGTCCTTTGATCTGATGAGCAGAGCCCACTTTTGGTTGGGGATGTCCTTTTAGTCTTTAAGTTAAACAATCTTGCTCAATATTTAGAATGTTTTGCTCAGAATGTGGACAATTTGTATTCTAAATTAATATTATAGGGTATTCATCAAGGTTTAGAATGTTTTAATCTAGATTAATTATGGTTTCCCCCTACCAATGTGGGTCCATCAGATCAATGATTGTATCCTAATCTGCAAGCTTCTCATCTGAAATTAGGTGTCTCTGCCATACTTTTTATGCGGCACTAACTCTATCAAATCTGGGCCTTTCTCTAGGCTAGATTTGCCCTGGGTCCATTTAAGGGCAGATCCTGCCAACTCATTTTTTCAGTATCTAGATCTGCCTCACATTGACCAACAGAGTTCAACTGTAGCCTCCCTTTTTTTAAGAATTAACTTGTGTAAAATAACAAGAAAAGGTTGTGGGCTCGAGTCACCTCACCATGTAAGATAAAAAAGGAGTTCAAATAATATTTATTTTGGTTCTTGGATTTTTCTCATGCCATTATTGAAGGAGACTCTAAAAGTGCCGTCAATTGGGTTTCTTACAGCATTTTTCCTTGGCATATAGCTGTTTTTTTTTTTTTTATTAATTCTGAGATCTTTAAGTCTTGTTGCTTGACTGTTGGAATGAGGAAGCTGATCGTCTGTCCTGTGACAGTGCTATTCTTCCTTCGTTATAATTTCTTTCTTAGCTTCTTGCTCTCTTTCTTCACTCTAAGACACTGGTCCCTTGTATTCTTTTTTCCTTCTTCAATCTGATTCTCTTTTATCTTTCAAAATAATACATTAGAGATTTATAGGTGAGCAGCAAGGTCAATTTTTGAGATATTACCTTCAGCTGGGGTTCCTAAAATCACCCAAATACACCTGATCAAGAAACGACAGGCTTCTTTTATTTATTTATTTTAAAAAAGTAAGCAGTGTGACTTGAAGCCACAACCTTTGTGGTTGCAAACTGAGCACTTATCGACATGCTATGGCTTCAAGTTGGAACTACTATTACCCTTTTGGGGGCATGGATAGGGATGTCATTATTTCATAGAACTCTCGGTAATGTCCAGAAATTGTTATCACTTGTAAGGTGGTTTGAACTTCTGATTCCAACATTTTTATATTTAATAGGAAGTTCCTTAATTTTACTTTTGTTGCTTTTTCAGATTATAATGCTTATTTTTTGTAATAGTAACGAAGAGAAATATATTAAAGAAAGAGAACAAATACATGAGAAAAATGTCTAACAGGATTAGACCAAAATAAAAACAGGGGAAATAAAAAGAAAATACGAGTACAAATGAACAACTCTAAGCAGAAAGTAGGAAAACTCCAGAAAAAAGGTCTGTGACTCCAAGCTTGATAAAATAATCTGCCACTTCATTTTCAAATTATATTGCTTATGCATTGTAATCCATGTCGAGTGCTTTTGTGTGATTGGTGGTGTTTTACATGCAATTGTCTGTTACCCCGAAAAGAAGAGCACTTGTCTGTTGATTGAGTAGTCTTGCTTTTGAGCAGATAGTGCTGTCCCTTTGGTCCTGAGCCTCTGTACCTGTATCATTTATGGACTTGAGTTTTCATTGATCCAGAATTTTGATTTTATTGGCTTTAGAAATGATAGGGACTTGCCCAAAAGTTGTGGATGATCCTAAATTTTAGATCCCTTTTCTGTTTCTATGGGTGTATTCTAAATTATAATTAGCGATGGAAAGGATTTTCTATCTGAAAGACTTCCCATTCTCCCTGTCCAGTAAGGGCCTCAAAATCAGTGACATGGATAACCAAATCATGCTCCTCAAATGTGTGGAATCATGTGCTTCAACAATATGCTTACTCTCTCTGGTGGGCATCAGAGAACAAAGTCTACATTTTATACTTTGATGTTTGGTTGTCTGTTTTGATGGATCTCACAATTAGAAGTGATACATTCTTCTTTAGGGGGTAAGCTTAACTTTTCATGTTTCATTGCAGGTTGAAGCATCCAGTGCAGGGAAGGTTAACACCTGCTTGCACCATGTAGCAAACGCAGTTCCTGATTCAGGTGTAGTTTCACTAGCATGCATGGAGTAAATTATTTTTTTAACTCGTATTTACCCACATCCTTTATACATCAATATGTAGCTTTTTATGTAAAATGAGGCTTTCTGCGAAGTGGATTAAAATGGTTGAAAATGGGAAATGCAGAAAGTCTGGAAGTCTTCTTCTATCCTACTTTTTTTGTTCATGTATAATTCAGAAATGGAATAAAGGTATTTCACGAAAATGTTTTGTAAAATACACACATACACAAATATTTGCTTGACTATGTCTAACAATCAGCTTTGGTGTTGCCTTTTTTACCATCACAAAAGAAGCCGGCACATCTGCCAATGCTCGAAGCCATTCATGAACGAAAGTATAGACAGATGTATGCATGCATAGCCTACATGATTATGCTGCAGGATAAAATTTATTTTCTTATTGTTTGTACTGTTGATTGTTGAGGAAAAGTTGGTGTTTCCTTCAACACTTAGTGCCTGTGAGGATTAAGAATTATGTGCAAGGTTGTGCTTCTGCGGAAACCGCAGAGAGCAGAATCCATGTGTTAGGGCCATGAAATGTCTCAAACCTTTCTGACGTTTATCTAGTGATCCACGATTATGTAGGAAGATTCTTTGCTACCCCCTTCACAGTTGTTAAAACCATTTGTGCCTTCTGTATGGGGTTGGTAAAATTGGATATGGCAAATTATTTTTCAGACACTGTCTTGTTAATCTGATGCCCATGACTTGAATCTATGCTGATACTAGTGAGCTACAAATGGATCTTCATCTAGAAAGGAATGCAACAAAAGTCTAGGAAAGGTGAATGAATAATGCTGAAAGTTTCTATCAGCATATCTTGTATAAATCGGAATGGGGAAACTCGTTTCTTGTGATTCAGGGCCATCAAATGCCTTATTTGCAAGCGAAAATTTGTATCAGCGGTCCATTCAATCAAATGCATGTGATTCAGACCAGTTCCTTGCTGGATCCAATTCTAAAATGTGTGTGTATTTTCTGGTTTACTTGTTATTCCACAGGACTGGTGACATTAGAGTTTCTACTGGAGTGTTTCTATGGTTTCCTCTTTTGAACCATTTGAAAAATTATCTTACCTTTTAAAGGTGGTGGTTACATGGAACATAGGTTTAAAATATAAATTATTTTGATGTTTTAATGTATAGTTTGGACCCTATTTAATCATTTCAGAGCCAAAGTTACATTGAACTAGAGAGAATATGTTATATTCAAAGGGTCGTCTTCTAGATAATATGATGACAATGTGTATGCAAGGTTGAGGTTGACTAACATCTTAATCAAGGAAAATAACCCATACAATATGTATTACCTATGTACCCTAAAATTAGGCTGCAACTCGGGTCAGGCGGGTCGGGTTCTTTAAAACCCAACCCGACTTGACGTGACTTGAATTTTAATCCAAATCAACCTACATTCGGACTTGACTTGCATTTTAGCTTAATTTTAGTCGGGTCGGGTTTGGTTAACTTGTAAAATTCTCAACTCGACCCGATCTGATCTGACCTGCTGACCCAAAATTCTCGACTCGACCTGCATGATTTCTCGGGTTGGGTCATGTGAGTCGTGTCAAAACCTGACCCGAGTTGTAGCCCTACCTAAAATGGGTGTTTTGAGAGATTATGATAGCATTGGATTATAGACTTCTTATTTTAGGCCTATTTTGATTATAAATCACTCGACAGGAGGCTATTTCTTGTTAGTTTTAAGAAACAATAATAAGTAGGGTGCTCAATATAATTTTGCATTTTAATTTAGAAATAGTATAAAATGGGTGTTATTAATTAGAATTTGGGTTGCTTGATTATAAAATGATCTTTGATATTGACTATTTTTCACTCGTAAATGCATAAATCCGCCACCCAAACTAAGAAAAAAATAAACGAAGTTATTTATAAACAACCATGTTGCAACTTCAACTTGTTTAATTTTTTTTCCGAATTCAATGGCCATGTAAAATCTAATTATAATAAATTATGTGAATTATAGATGTACAATATCTTACTATCTCAAAAGTATCATCATTATTAAAATCATTTATTTTATTTATATTATATTTATTTTATTTTATTTTATATATTTATTTTTCATTATTTCATGTTGGTTGAATTTATAATAAGCATAAGTGAGCCCATCCTACCTGAGAGGTTGAGAGTAGGAGCTTCATGTGGAGCCCATTTTCTAGTAAATCCAAACCACTCAAAATTTTGATTTTTCATTTAGATTTAGTTTCAGCTTAAATTATGTCAATTTAATGCATCCTTAGTTGTTGGATTGAACATTATAATTAATAATTTGTTTTGGTTTAAAATTCGAGATTAAGATGATTCAAAAGCCCTATTCTAAATAATTTTATAGACCCCATCATGAATTATCTATCTATCTATAATTTTAATTAAAATGGTTTAATCTTTTTACATGACCTACGACACGCCTGCAATCCTTTGATCCTATTGGGTATTTAGAATTATAAAAAATCATTGATAATAAGCATGGTTCCGAAAAATTAGTTATTTGGTGAATAAAATGGTTATAAAAAAAGTAGATTAAAATTAATTAATCTCTTTGAAAAATGTATTATTTTAACCATTTCCATCTTGGGAATTAATTTCTACATAGATACTTTCTCCCAAAAAGAGTAACCGATATCATAAATATAATCATTTTTTCCATTTTACCCTTATCACTTTTAATTCATCAATAACAAAATCAAGGTCATAATAGGAAAGTGTCCATATTTGTAAGTTGTAACATCGGGTGCACCCTTTGAAAGAGACAGGTCTGCAAATAAATTCCCTTCCATCTTGAATGACCTCCCAAAGAAGTCCTTCACTATATAAAATAATAAGACATTATTAAGAAAAATAATAATTTAAAAAAAGTTAACATATTTGATAGAAGTAGAAATGACCTATGAATTTGCCCTTGGGTGTCATCTTGCCTTAAGTTGACAAATAATAATTTTGATATTTGGCGTGAAGTGACCAATCAGTCTCCACCAGGGGCATAAATCTCGATATTGGTCGATAATTTTTTCTCCTATTATTATTATTTTTTAAAAAAACCCACCAATAGCGGCCGATACATATCGTATCGGCCGATATTATCACCCCTAGTCTCCACTATATATTATTAAAACTTATAAAATATTTTTAAACAAATTATAATAAAAGTGATTGTTAACTATTTGATCTAAATACTTTCATATAAATCATTATCTCAGTGTTAATTTCATTGATCTAAATCCAATGACTAATAATAATTTTTACTATAATTTTTTTAAGATGCTCTAAAACTATAAATTAAGAATCCACTAATCTAGAACATATTATGTATTAAAATAATAATCTATGTTACAACTTAGCTTTCCCGCAAATATATCTAGCATTTTATAAAAGGTTTTTTATTTTATATTACGTGTTTTAGAGAGTTTGTATCAAATTTATGTATACCAATTTTACAATTCTAAGAAAAGGTAGAAATGTGTTACACATGTTTCAATAGTTCTGTTTTATTTTATTTATTCTTATTTATGATAAAGAATATATTAATTTATTATCACATGTAAGAGAAGATATTAAAACCCAATCCAAGTTTCACCCCTATGTGAACATCTGATCTGAATGAATCTCTTAACAAAGTAAAGATATCGAAGCAAATAAATAGGAGAACTTAAAATAAGGCCAGCAATCCTCTCAAGGGTATTTTGTATTTAGCGATATGGGTTTTACTGTATTTTTTATTTTACCCTTCGCATGAATAGTAAAATTTTGACGGACGAATTTTAACTGCTCATGTGAATTTCGGTGAGCTTATTTGCATTATTCATAAATTTTAGCGAGGCGATTTACACTGTTTAAGAATTTCTGATATCCGTTTTTCTTCAATACAATAGGTGGAGGGCATCCATCAAGGTAAAATCCATGTCTGTATACACAAAATGCCGTGTAAGGATTGCTGGCCTAAAATAATGGTCAACATATAAATTATAACTATATTTTATAATTTTATAAGATCAATGATAAAATAGTATGAATAGTATAAGGGTGGGCATTAGATATCTTACTTTTCTTTTAAAAGACATTCTATTTCAAATTTTTGTGTGAAAATTACCATTTTGCCACTCAATTTTTAAAAAAAGACAATTTCTCTACATAAAACTGAGGGGCAAAATGATAATTTCACATAAATTTTTGAAATAGAGTGTCTCTTAAAAGAAAAGTCAAATGTCTAAATGGCTACCCATTGTATAATATCATTTCACATTTTATATTAAGGGGTGGCCATCCTAACACGGGAATAAGTTTTTAAGAGACACGGGATTTCGTGGATTTCTACTTTACCTTTCACCCATTCAATACGAAAACATTTAAATACCCAGTCAGTGAACCAATTTATTACTTTATATGAAAAAATAATTTCAGTTAAATAAATAAAAGTAATCTGGTAAGTGATGAAAAAATAATTTCAGTTAAATAAATAAAAGTAATCTGGTAAGTGAGATGATCTTAAAAAAAAATTCAGTTCATCAGAATGAAATAAAATGGGAAGTTATCTTTTAAAAAAACATTTTCGTGTTAGGATGGCGATCCTAAGTTACTAACAGCCTTTAAAATAATAATTTTATGAATTTTAAATTTTATAATACAATTCGTCCAACGTTTGTCCCGGGGAAGATTAAGTGTCATAATTCTTGCAAGACAAGAGTAATTTATACAATTGAAACAAAAAGAAAATAATAAATTAAAAATTAATATTTACATATTCACCATGTTTCACACCATCTTTGGCCACATCTACACCTGTAGCCTTTATATCCGTCCCCATCTCATGCTGTCAAGAATCGCAAAATGGTTAACGGCTGTCACATGAATGTTTAATTCCCACCAAAAATAGAAAGATTCGGAAAAATGATACACTGAACTTCTACACTTCTTTCTTTCATGGTTTCTTCAACACAGATTCTTGAGAGAGAGAGATGAAGGGCGTCAGCAGCTCTGAAATCCTGACCGGTAATCTGTTCGCCAAGATCACAGCCGTTGTTCTGATCTCGTTCGCCTCCTTCTACCTCGGCAAGCACTGGTCTGAATCCGACGGCTATCAGCAGATCATCTTCTTCAACCGCCAATCCCCGCCTTCCATTTCCATTTCCACCTCCCCCAACGCCAACAGAATCTTCAACATCACCTCCATCATCTCCAACCACACCGACCAAACCCTCCCTTCTCTCAACCCCACATCTACCCAAATCCCCTCTCCTCCGCCGTCCGATACCCCGTCTCTCGCCCCTCCGCCTCCGCCGCCGCCGCCACCCCCGCCCAGTCACTTCGGTGTGGTCGACGAGAATGGTGCCATGCAGTCGGAGTTCGATGTGGGGGAATTTGATTCGGATCTGGTTGAGAATTCTGGCGATCGGAATCAGACGGTGGAAATGGGAACAGATAGGGAAGCAGATTCAAGGGTTAGGATTAAGAAATTTAAGTTCTGTCCGGAGAGTATGAGAGAGTACATACCTTGCTTGGACAATGTGGAGGCCATCGAGAAGCTTAATTCGACGGAGAAAGGAGAGAAGTATGAAAGGCATTGTCCCGAGCAAGGGAAAGGTCTGAATTGTTTAGTTCCACCGCCCAAAGATTACAAGACTCCAATTCCGTGGCCCAGAAGCCGTGAAGAGGTAGTGTTCTTCTTTCCATGTTTCATCTTTTGTAGTTTCTTCGACTGAATTAGTGGGATTCTTTTCTCTGTATTTTGTTGATCTGTATCCGGAATTTGTAGTTGTTATTTGATCTCTTCTTTCAAACTCTTGGATGCTGAGTATGGGCTCTGAGTTAAAGTCCAGTGAGCTGACTAGTTTGAGTTCCAATTCAGTCTGTGAAATCTCGAGCATGGGTGTCTTTATTTAATTCACTTGTATGTCTCTTTGATTCTTTAACTTGTTAGTTTTCGTGCATTTACATCACACACTTTAGAATCAGAATTATATTATCTTTTAACAGTTGAATGAGTACATAATGGTGTTGAAATCCTGCAATATGAGTTGAACACCATGATAAAACAGTTCTTGATTCAGTTCAAAACCTGGTTGACAATAGTTAATTTTTATATTAGTTTATTCTGCATTAGGCTAAAATATCATCAAATTATAACCACGGATACTTTGGTTTTCTAACAAATGACTGAAACACAAAATAAACTCCAGTGGGTCATTTTTTTTTTTTCACTTTCCTGCTCCCACAAATGCATGCACACATGAATTGGTATACACCCTCCATTAGATCCCATCTATCTTCTGAGCTCACCATTGGATGGATGACCTTTCATGTGACCCATAAAATTGTAGGGCTCGTAGTTGGACAGGATCCAATGAGGCGATGTGTTACTGGCAAGGGCGGGTAGGTCTCATATTGAGTTAGTGTTTGACCAAAAATCAATTCCATTGGGAAACTATGTTTATAGATTTAAGGGCACTAAATACTCGATCACATAATGCCAATTCATGGTATATGGAGTTGATTAGTGGTTCTGGATCAAAGGAATTGGTCTCATAAAAGGCACTTTTAGATGGCATAAACCAGGAATCTCCTCTTGGGGGACCAATATATAAATTTCCTTTTCAGAGGAGAGTATATAATTTTGGCTTTCTTGAGGTATAATGTATAAACTTTTTGGTCCCTTTCAGCACCATTGTTCCATGTACATCTAGAATCTGTGTGAGAGTGAAAAAGTAACCTTAGAGCCATGTAGAACTACATGTAACTACCACTAAAATATAAGAATAGAAAATAATTTAAAATTTTCTTCTTGTTTATGCAATCTTTTGAAAACTAGTTAGGATGAATTGTTTTGATTTGGTCTACCTTCTGTATAACTTCACCATAAAAATCGACTTTCAGTACATTTCAGTGCAGTTTCCCATCTAGCTCTATATTATTACTTTGTTATATGCATGGGTGGCTTCTTTAGAAGGAAGTATACAATGATACGCTGTGCAACACATTTAGCTTGCTTGTTCCTTTGTTATGTATGTGTGAGCTACACTCAGCCATGTCAATCAATGATATGTATGTAAATGATGGCTCCTGCATTCATGGTTCATATACCAAGTCTCCTGCACTTTAAATGGTTGCCTGTGAATTAGTGTTAAAGAAAGGAAATAAGGCTGCAGTTTGTATTCACTATAAAGAAGATTAAGGATTGGATTAATGGATCTAAATTTAGGAGTCTCTATGTGCTTCCCCATCTTAGATCATAGCAAAGGGTGAGCCATTGAAATATAAACCTGAGAAGACCATACAAACTTGAGTCAAGTCTCTTATAATTCATCTTTTAGCATGAGCTGCATATCTATGTAGCAATGGTCTTCTCTACTATTATTCATCAAAATATTTTAGATTTTACTTTCCCATGTTAATTTCTTCATCACAAAACAGTCACGGAGGCTTTGAAATCTTGTCACAGGTTTGGTACAGTAATGTACCCCACCCACGCTTGGCAGAAGATAAAGGGGGGCAAAATTGGATTTCAATTGATAAAGATAAGTTTAGATTTCCAGGAGGTGGGACCCAGTTTATACATGGGGCAGATCAGTACTTGGATCAGATTTCCCAGGTTTGTTGCTTATCAAATTTTACTGTTGAACGGCATATTATTATTTTCTAATATTGTCTCTCTCTTGACGTTGATATAACTATAATTTTCTCATTCTCTAACCTGAATATGCAGATGGTTCCAGATATTGCTTTTGGCTATCACACGAGAGTTGTCTTGGATGTTGGATGTGGGGTAGCAAGCTTTGGTGCATTTTTGCTTTCACGGAATGTCCTTCCCCTGTCTATAGCCCCAAAAGATGTTCATGAGAACCAGATTCAGTTTGCTCTTGAGCGTGGTGTGCCTGCAATGATAGCAGCTTTTTCAACGCACCGATTGTTGTATCCTAGTCAGGCTTTTGACTTGATTCATTGTTCAAGGTGTCGAATTAATTGGACACGTGATGGTATGCTCTTCACTTGTTTTATATTTTGTGGTGGAATGCATCTAGTTGCTATAGGATACATCCACAGTTCTGAAAGCAGTTATCTTGTGCACAGTGTGCCTGACATATCTAGGGTTTCAAATGGGCCAGTTGGGCTGAAGCTTTGCCAAGTGTTTAGGCTTTGATTCAATCTGCGAACTTGAAAGTTAGCCTGAATCTGAATCCTCAATAAAATATACTGCCTGCTTGGGTTATGTCAACATCTATATTATCAGTTGCTTACCACTGTAAGTTTAAAAAAAAAGAAGAAAAAAACTATTACGTGAAATATACTGACAAAAGAATGTTGGTGGAATATACCTTAGGGTGTGTTTGTTTGCATAGGTTTTCCTAAGATTTTTTTTAAGAAATTGCTATTTTTCCATGTTTGTTTGCACAAACTTTCCTAAGAATTTGAATTCTCAAGGCTAAATTTTCCTATAAAAATGGGCCAAATTTTATCTCTTTAAGATCCATAGAGATTTGTTTTCCTTAGAGAATTCGGAAAGGAACATTCATAGGCTTGACACAACCAATTTTGAACACCTTAATCATATCCAATTTAACCCATTTATTAAACGGGTTGGACACGATGCTACGAGGCTTATATGTGTTGATCTAACTAGGCCCACTTATTAATGGTTGTCCCTGACCATGTTTAGATGGACTTTTCTAAGTAGTACCTATTTATCCAATAGGTTGAGCCAAAAGGAGTTTATTCAACCCATATGCAAGATGACCCATGGGTTGACCAATCTAAAGTATTCAAGCATGCTTAAATCTGCTAACACAACTTATTTATTTATTAAACGGTTGACCCAACCTAACTTGTACCTAACCTTTTCCATTTATTAATGGGATTGATCCAACCCGAATGATCTTAATTCTTGAATGCATTGATATAATCCATACATAACTCGTTTATTAAATGGGTGACTCAAGTACCAACCAAACTTAGTGGTCTATGCAACTTTCCCCATTTATTAAAAGCTTGATTGAACTTGACTCGCACCAAACCCAATTTATTAATTAAACAAATTAAGCTGGACATGGACTTATTCGATGATTATATTGACAATGATGATGATGATGATAATGACAGTTTTGAGATAAACTCTTTTTGATTGGATTGGGAGTGGGTGGATTTTGTGATACACACACTTTTAACTCTATTCTTTTATTTATGATTTTGATTATTATTTGGTGCTATACACTAGGCTTTTGTCATTAACTTCTTATATTATGCATTTGTTCTTCTACATTTGATGTATTTTCTTTGTAGTATATAGATTGCATTTTTTAGCTGATGGTGGGTTGAAAAGGTAATGCATTGGTGATCAATATCTTAAAAATAGTTGTAAACATTGCATTATATCTGTATCGGTGCAAAGAATATACATAGTTATATAAATTCACATATTAAAAATATATTAAAAAAGTGCAACTAAAATGAAAAAACCCATGCCTTAAGTGTGGATTGCGCCTTAGGCTCTATGACCCCCTTTGCACCTTAAGTGCGCCTTGCACCTTGACTACTATGGTTGACGCATTCAATAAATAGGTTGATCCAACTTGACTCATTTTTTAGATGAGTTGATCCAACTTGAATAATCTTGAATTGTCAAGTCTTAAACCATGTTTAAGATAACTCTTTTATTAAATGGGTTGACCCAACTTGAGTACTCAATGAAGCTTAATTGGGTAATCTTGGCCCATTTATTGAATAGTTTGCCTAACCTGATTCCAACCAAATACATTTATCAAACAACTTGACCCAACTCAGTCCAACCCATATATTAATCTATTTTTTTCTTATGTAGGTTATAGTGGCAACCAAACATAAAAATTAGAAATAATTCCTACGAAGTCATTTTTCCAGATTTTTTTTTTTTCACTGGAATCCATTTCCCCATTGGAATTCATTTTCCCATGAAACCAACAAAGTGCGCTTGAAATCCAAATCTAATATGTTTGCTTCCTCCGTTGATTTTTTTCAATCACATTCTTGCTCCAAGGTTTTCAAATGTGGAGGAACAGATAATTTATAAGAGAAATCACAACAAAAATGTTTAGTAATTTTCGAGAGAAATTATTTTGTGTAATGTTTCTATGCAATAATGATAGATTGCTTTAATCTTACTCCTATACCTTTATCTGTAGTACTGATAATTTTACCTTGCTTTTTTGTGATATGATGAAGATGGAATTTTGCTGCTTGAAGTCAATAGGATGCTTAGGGCAGGAGGGTACTTTGCTTGGGCAGCACAGCCAGTTTATAAACATGAAGAAAGCCAACAAGAAGTGTGGAAAGGTGATTGAATAATCCCACATTCAATTACAAGAAATATTTTGAGAAGCTTTTGCGTTTTTTATAATGTCTAAAAATTTTGGTATTTGATAACAAAATAAAAAACAAAATCAATATGACAGTGAGGAGGTTGTTGTTGAGTATCTTCAAGTAGATCATTATCAATCATTTCTCAGGCACTTTAATTCTATTTGCAAATTTTCTTTTAACAGGAAATGCATATCCAATTAGCGGAATTTGTTACTTTGATACTTACTCCAAGACTGGATTTTCATATTTAAGAAGGGGGTCAAATCTACTATCACCTGTCAAATATCTTGTGCCTTCAAACTGATTTATAGTTTTTGAACCAATTTTATTTGCAACTTTCTTCAGGTTGTAAACTTAAAGTATGTTTCTTTTTTAAACGGGAAATGTTCAAAAAGAAGTGTTTTTCCTTAGTGACTGAACCGATATGCATGCATAGTACACTATGAAGGACCCACGCACTTGATGTCAGTTCTTTGAAATCAAATGACACTTGGGTACTGTTGGCTTTAACTTCCATGAGTTCTTTAGGTTTTAGGTAGTCATTATTAGTGCTGTTTGTTCTCATGTTTTTCTACTTTGAAGTTACTGTTGCTTCAAAATTTCCATTCTGAATTTTCTCTTCTTTTTTTTGAACTGACCATTCAGCATTTTCATTTTGCTGCCAAGTATAGTCCATCCATCGTGATTTTAGAATACCTTCCAATGGAGGTTTGAAGGTGACAGAGAACACTACTTTTCAGTTTAGGCAAGATGACAGGACATTCGTATCCATCACATGAATTATGGACAACCATTAATTATATGAAATAATGGTCATATTTCTGCTTACTTTTTTAGGGTTTATGTGAGAAACTTTTGCTTCCTGGAAACCCTATTTTTTCAGGAGATAAACCATTGTAAAGGTATACTACAATTTCATGACACAAGTTCCTTTTGTGCATCAAAAGCTTCTGATTGAAGGACCTAAACCAAGAGGAAACCCACGAAATGAGAAACTTTTACATCCATATCAGATTATGTATTGACAAAACCAGGGATTTCGGGGATCAAATAGTTTCTCGCATCTTGCCGGAGTGAGGCTTATGGGTCCTTTTTTTAAAAAAATGTCTCAAATGATGCCCTTTTTTGTATTTCATATCATTTTATTGTCGTAAGTTGATGTACAGAGATGGAAGACCTTACTGCTCGTATTTGTTGGGAGCTGGTGAAAAAGGAGGGATACATTGCTATCTGGAAAAAGCCTTTAAATAACAGCTGCTATATCAGTCGTGGTGCTGGAGTTAAACCCCCACTATGCGATATACATGATGATCCAGATGGTGTTTGGTATTTCCTCTATCCTCCACCTGTTCTTGTTGTCATCTATTGGTGCTGCTGTTACTGGATGCTACTGCTACTGTTTTTTTAGGTTGACTTAATTTCTTAAAGTACTTTCACTCTTTCTTTTTTTATTTATTGTTATTGTTTTTGTGTTTTTTTTCTTTTGAAAGAGAGTAGTTTTATGCCAAGGATAAAAGTACAATAAAAAAGCCCGAGGGCCAAAATTGGGAAGAGATACAAACTAAAATACAAGGAACCAAACAGAAGAAACAAATGGAAACCTCACACCTGATATGCTGGAAACCACAACTGACAAATAATTACAACAGACAAAAATCGAGCTCGCTTGAGCACAGGGAAGAGTGGGTGGGCGTTGCTTCACCATATTTAAAATTATGGTGGCTGTGGAGAAACTGTAGAAAGGATTAACGAAATGCTCAAGTAGGGAAAGGAGGAATACAAAGTCCCATCTGTTCTAATGGGAGAAGGTGATAAAACCTAAGAAGATACACAACTTTGGTAATTAGTAGGACTTAGTAAGGAATCTGGGCTCATCTAAGCAAATCATGGTAGAGAATAGGTTCTTTGGACCTTCTCAGAAAAAGGGATCTTTGGAGAAATGTAATTGCTCATAAAGTTGGGATTTAGAACCATAAAAAAGAAAGAAAAAAAGGAAGAGGAAGGCCTATAATTATGTTGCATGAAGTTGTCTACCCAAGAAGAAGAAAAAACCCTTCGTGGATTCAATGGTTGATGCTCGTCTTGAAATCGGAGTGGGGTTGTATTGACTATTGTGTTTAAAAGGGCCTTAATGATGAAGAATACAAGATGGAAGAATATGGGCAGGTTCTGTTTCCAAGGTTTCACTGCAGTCTTTCAAGTTTGTTGGTTCCTTGATGTTAGACTTCTATAGATCATGGGAGGTTGTTTGGATAGGAAATCTAGGAGGGAGAAGATTAGAGAAGTGCGGTAACTGCCCTTACCAAGAGTTTTTAAGTTCAATGTAGATGGAGTGGCGAGAGGCAAATCAGGATCGGTTGGAGTTGCAAGAGTATTGCATAATTCAGAAAGAGCAACCTTGTTGTTCTTCACGATACCAATAGGTGTCAAAGGCTCTAATGAGGCAGAATTGGTGGGGATTAGAAGAGCCTCAGATTTGTGGGCAAATTATGGTCAAGGGAAGCTGATAATTGAAGGGGACTCACCTGATGCCACTAAATGGGCAAGGAGACGAAAAAGACTGCCTTGGAAATTACTTTCAGTAGTCAAGGAAATCAAAGTCTTAGCTTTGACAATTGATATAAACTAATCTATTATGGCTGAAATTAAGTTCAATTAATACTAGGAAATCCAATTATAAGTTTATCACAGACAATCAAGAAGTTCTTGATCTTATGTAAGTATAGGATGCTCCAAGCCAAGTTACCACTCACGGTGGAAACCTCTCAAAACAAAAGGGTTGTCAGATCCCACGGCAGTGAAGACCTATCGTCAGAGAAGGGCTAGATCTGGCTGTTTGCATCAAAGTATGGGAGGAAATATGGGGCAACAGCTAGGTTTGGAAAAATATGGAATGATTGTAGGCTGGCAGCAGCAGTATGGGGGCTAGAGAGGGTGACGATAGCAATATGGGGCCAAGGGAGGGTGACGATAGCAATATGGGAGCAAGAGGGGGTGGTGGCAGCAATATGGGAGCAAGAGGGGCGGTGGCAACAATATGGGAGCAAGAGAGGATGGCGGCAGCAAAGGGGAGGGACAAAAGGGGTAGGGTTTAGGGTTTGTAAGTGGCGGCTGCAATATAGAAGAAGGAAGGCTAGGGTTAGGGTTGAGACGTGGCGGCTAGGGCTGGGGTTTGAGGGTTTGGATGGGGCGTCGACAAGATGATGGGATAGTGACGACTGCAGTTTGGGTGTAGGGTTTGTAAGGGGGCGGCAACACGAGGAAAGGATAATGACGACTAGGGTTTGGGTGAAGAAGAAGACAAGCAAAGGAAAGAGAAAAGAGAGATGGAAAAGATAGAAATGTACCTGAAGATAGAAGAAGGTTTCTCACCTTCTGAAGATAGAGAAAGGCTTCTCACCTTCTTGGCTTCTCACAAAGCTTGATTTCTCACCAAGGTTCCAACACATGGAGCAATGCAATTTTTTTATTCAATCATCAATTAGCCCTAATGAGAGGGCTTACAAGAGTATTTATAATGTTTACAATAAAAGACCAAAATACCCTCAAATAAAAGACATAAAAAAGTCGTCTTTTTATTGTAATTAGGGTTTCTTTTATTTAGGGGCAGTTTGGTCATGTTTTATTGTAAACATTATAAAAACTCTTTGTAAGCCTCATTAGAAGGGTTCTTGAATGATTAATGAAGAACAGCTACAAGTTTTTGCTCCATACGAGTTTGCCCCCTTGGTGAGAATCCTAGACCCTTGGCGAGAAGCCCTCCTCCATATGCAGATATTTTTCTATCTTTTCCATCTCCCTTTTCTCTCTCCTTCCTCTCTTTATTCTTTCCTCTTCTCCTTTGAAACCCTAGCTGCCACGATTTTCCCCTTTCCCTTTTTCTTGTTGCCGCCCTACCCCAACCATCAAAACTTAACCCTAGCTGCCACGATTTTCTCCTTTTCCCTTTTTTTTTGTTGTCGTCCCACCCCAACCATCAAAACTTAATCCTAGCGTCATATCTCAACTCTAAACCCTAACCCTAGCCGCCATATCTCCATCCTAAACCCTAACCCTAGCCACCACACTCAACCCTAACCCTAGCTTTCCTTCTTCCATATTGCAACCGCCATTTCCCAAATCCTAAATCCTACCCCTTTCTACCCTCCCTTTGCTGCCGCCACCTTATTGTGCTTCCATACTGCTGCCACCACCCCATAACAGCCCCATATACTGCTGCATATTGCTGCCACAGCCATCAAAGGTCCATCCAAAGGACCAAAATACCCTCAAATAAAAGACACATAGTTTGTCGTTTTTTTTGAAACCCTAATTACAATAAATGACTCAAGTACCCTCAAATAAAAATAAAAACAACTAAACCAAGGAAAATAACTGGAAAAATAAAATAACAAAATTATCCGCATCAGAGGGTGGCGAGCTTAGGCTTGGGCTGGCCCAGTATTGAGTATCTTTTTGTAAAGATTCTCTTTCTTTGTGAATAAAATTGTTAACTTTCAAAAAAATAAATAATGGAGAGAAGATTATGCTGGATGGCAAGCTTCAACCGAACAGGAGAGCCTTTGCTTCAGCAACAAAGGCAAGCATGGAGGGCAGGGGCCTAAGAAAGCAATGACAGAGGAACCCCTATCCTTCCAAATCAGGCCACCATTGACCTGGAGCACCCAAGGCACACCCATCAAAATTTAATTTGTTGAAACCTGGAGGACGGGGATACCAATGAGGGATTTGGGGGGTGAAATACTCGGATGATCCTCCACAACCGAAGCTGAATTCCTGATGAAGGACTCCACCGAAACATATCTGAGTTCTGGAAGAATAGAAGCCCATAAAGCACATCTCTGTTTCAAGAGACCTTGTTCTGAAAGCATCTATTGTTCCTCTCCAACCATAAGGACCTGCAAACCACCATAAAAGCAATGTGCCATAGCAGGTGACCTTTCCTACTGAAGGGTGAAATTGCCAGCTTGACTAATGGTCCTCAAGAAATGCAGAAAGAATCCAAGAAAAGTTGAATCAAGTAAAAACCTGCTGCCACATGCTGAGAGACCACTGAGCAATGGAGAAACAAATGAGTAGAGGATACACTGCTCCAAAGACACAGGAAGCAGCCATCGGTTAGCATCAATTTGGTGTGATGCTTCCTGAGGATCTCGATAGTGAGGATATAATCTTGAGAAGTAGTCCAGACAAATGCTAAACATTTAAAGGGAAGTTTGGCAGCCGAAATGAAGATAGTGGGCATGGAATGGAATGGGCCAGATGTACATGGACTTGGGCCAGGTTCAAAGTGTATAAATGACACCTGAGGTTGCATGTTGTCCATTAAAGAGAATTGGCAATTTCTCAACTAATACTGTCTACATTGTGTTTCCTACAACCATTGCACTCAAATGGTATTACCCATACTCCAAATGGTATTTCTGATTTTTTGGCTAAGCATAGGGTAGATAGGGAGGTCTCATGGTTCTTCTTTACAGTTGTGAGTATGCACAAGTGTGGAAACTGGAAAGATAGAAGGATTGCATTTATTTATTTATTTATTGGAGGGATGAGGTGTTGCACAGTGTTGGTAGTATTCTTTTCCATAGGCTTTACTATGCAGTATAAATATCCATGCTGTCTCTTGTATTTCCAGTTTCCTTTTTTTTAAGTAAATTTAATTACTGATAATCTTCTGAGCTTCACCAGATGAATGTCAACATTTGGCACTGATAATGATTTGGATCAACAAGTGGAAAGAAACAGTAGCTTATGTTGTGTTTTAGCTGTTTCCTTTCTTGTCAAATATATAGTAGAAAGGATAACAATCTTTTTCTGGAGACGGGCAATCGCCAAAATGTATTCTAAACTGCTTCATTTCAACACCCATTCACACGCAGGGAAAGACTCATGGAAGGATAAACACCCTTTTCTAATTTTGCTTCAAATCTTGGATAAATACAGATGACCCTTTAGTTGGCTTGAATCATCCTTTGTACCGCACTTCATAAAGCCTTTGCTTGTTTTTTTTTAATGATAATTAGTTGTTCTTGCTACTCTTTTTGCAGGTATGTCAATCTCAAACCATGCATCACCCGCCTGCCTGAGAATGGATATGGAGCAAATGTTACAAGATGGCCTGCACGCTTGCATTACCCACCAGATAGGCTCCAGTCTTTGGAATTGGATGCCTATATTGCAAGAAAAGAGCTCTTTAGAGCAGAGTCAAAATTTTGGAATGACGTAGTAGGAAGCTATGTTCGTGCTTATCATTGGAAAAAATTAAAACTACGAAACGTGATAGACATGAGGGCTGGCTTTGGAGGGTATTTCATCAATACTTATGGTTCCTCATTTAATCGCAACAAAGTACCTGAGCTATTATGTAAAATCACCAAGTCCAAGATACTGCTTCATTCAACAAGAAATGAATAAAAATGCATTCTATGACTTACCTTATTATGCATGCTAACTGCTTCATATGGATGATATGGATGAAGGCTGGTTTTGGTCAGAAGACAGATCTACTTCTGCAGTTGCATTTTTAAACTTCCACCTCTGAGTTGAAAGTTTTAAGTACTGCAGTATCAAAATTCTAATGTTGCAATGTGCAGTTCAAATTGAGTTGTTTAAACACTCTGTTTGGATAATTCCCACAACAGTATTAACATACCGTCAAACTGAAATGATATGGCCAGATCATGCTTGTCCAAATAACTTTAATTTATTGTTTTATGATTGTGCATATGTTCGTTGCAGGTTTGCAGCTGCATTTGTAGACCTTCAGATCAATGCGTGGGTAATGAATGTTGTTCCTATCAGTGGGCCCAACACCTTGCCGGTAATATATGACCGAGGACTTGTAGGAGTTATGCATGACTGGTATGGTCCATCAACGTATCATTTTTGGCAATTATAAGTCCTTCCTCTTTAAAAGAAAAGGGATAGTGATTTTTGCACCATGAGTTTTTCTCACGGTGCACCAAACTTTAAAGGATATTTCAATTTTTCCCTTACGTTTCTCTTTCCCTCTTTTTTCCTCTTTCCCAAAAGTAATGGTAAAATTGAAATTTCCTTTAAGTTTGATGCACCATGAGAAAAAACTCATGGTGCAAAAATCATTACCTGAGAAAAGGAAAGAAAAAAATTAGAGTAGGAAGTTCGAAAAAGATCTTCCTCTTAATTCTAATGATAGATGTCCAAAAAACATGAAATTCCTTCTAAAATTGCGTTCTTGTGGCTTTGCTGCCAAAACCAATTAGCAAAATGCAGATGAATATTTGAATATCTAATTTTGCTGCAAAATGTCTGATTTAAAATATCAATGTTGCTCCAGTTGGCTTGTCATTTGTTCCTAGAACTCTGGTTTTATGTGCTTATATTAGTCAAGCTTGTAGCTCAATGAAGAACCTGCTAACAGACTCTGCATAAATCTAGGTTGATGGTTTTGGTCATACCTTAAGAAAATGAGGAAAAAAGGGTGATGGTATGGAGAGATAAAACGAGCATAATTGAGATGAGAAATAGCTTTATTCTTGCCTGGAAGATATTTTAACATAATCACATGTCATTATTGAGTTCGTGAGCCATATTAATTTTTTTATCAGTATGATGGGCAATCTCATGGATGAACCATGGTGAATCTCATGATGCCTATAACCAACAGAGTATAACTTAAAAAAATAAAAAAGAAGAAAACATTTTTTAAAATGTTGCTTGGAGCATGTGCATGAAGAAAGTCTAGTAATGGGATTGTATGAGATCTGCATCATATACTCATATATATATTTTGTCTTGTTCTAATACTTTCAGTTTAGGTGTTGTGTTTTGTCATGTAGTACCTATGTCGTGGTGTCATAGTGATGAATTTTATATAATTCTGCTGCTTGTATTTCATGACTATCATCATGAGCATCAAATATATGGTACTGAAAATTTCTCAAAACTTCTTCAGGTGCGAGCCATTTGATACATATCCAAGAACGTACGATCTAGTGCATGCGTCTGGCCTCTTCTCCATCGAGCAGACAAGGTTATCACCACTCACTTTCTATTCAGTTCCATGAAGGATGATGTCTATCACCCTTTTCACTGATTTAATTGGATATGTAACCCTTTTACCCATTCAATTTGTTCTGGCTCAGATGCAATATCTCTAGCATCATGCTTGAGATCGATCGGATGCTGAGGCCTGGAGGACGTGCATACATTCGTGACACAAAACCCATCATTGAAAAACTTCAGGAGATCGCCAAAGCAATGGGATGGACTGCAACAGTACAGAGCACTGCAGAGGGCCCTTATGCTAGCCGTAGAGTGTTAAGATGTGACAAACATCTACAGCGCCCTTGATTTTGCAATTCGTAAAAGAAAAATGTTAATGTTCTTTACTTTTCTTTTCTTTTTTAAAGAGAAAATTCAGGCAAGAAAAAGAAAACTGTAATGCACAAATACCTTCAAAACACTTTCATGGATATGAAAGTGATAATCACCTATTCTGAAAAGAGGGTGGGTAGGTGGTATGGGTGTTCACTTCTTCCCATGGTGTATCAATCAAGCTAATCTTTCATTAAATTCAGGTGATTTTTTTTCTTCTTCTTTTTTTTTCCCTTTTTGGTAGTTTATGCATTAATAGTGATAATCAAGGGTGAGTTCGACTTCTTTGGGACTTACGAGGCTTTTAAGTGGTTTCGTGTATCCATGAGATTAGTCTCATCTCAAATGTGGAATGGGATACTCATGTTATCCAAAAAAAAAATAGTGATAATTAGTGATCGAGAACACTTTGGTTAGTGGAAGTGAGACAACTATGGATATGTTAACTTGAAGTATAGAGCTTTGTATGATGTATTTTTCATAACAAAATATGGTTATTCTTTTCTGATATCTAAGAACTCAGCTATGAAATTGCCCATTGAAAAAAAAAATATATGAAATAGGAAGGACTTGGTGTAAAGTAACTATTTTTCTTTTTTATCATGTTTTATGAGAAAATAGGTTGATGTGGTGAGCTCTTGAAGATGTGTTCTGTCAAAAGTTGATGAGATTAATTAAGTCATACTTTTAAATTATTTTATGTACATTTTTGTATCTTTTGATTTATATTTTTTTTATGAAACAAAACACGCAACATCCATGTTTCCCTTTTTTCTTTCCCCACTTTTCCCTAATTCCATGCCTTGCATTAGATTTTGCATTCATTTATTTATTTTCCTTTTCCCTTTTTCCCTTTTGACAATATTCTTTATACTCATTGTTTCCAAGCAATTTATATATTGAATTTGTAGTTTTCAAATCTCACATTGATTTTCTTAAGGACTAGGTTTATTTTTTTGTATTTGTTTTGAACTTTTTAATTTATTTTTTGTTTTAAAAAAAATATATTTTTTCAGATTTTCATAGTTTGTTGTGAGTTCTGTTCTTTAATTTTAATATACTAATTTGTTTTCATAGGATGAGATCATACAATTGTCTTTTATTTTCATTTATCACTGTTTTTTATTTTTTTTGTCTTCATGTTTATAGATGTTGTAATTTCATTTTTTAAATTACTTACCTGATTATCTATAATTATTTATCCAATTTTGGTCATCCCAATAATTTTATTAAATTGTAATAATTTTGTAATTTATTTGTGCCTTTTTATTATACGAGTTTATTAATTATTTTCAAGAAAGCATTCCATCCAAAACTTGTACAGCATGAGGGGTTGAAAACTGCAATGGATGTAATGTTGTGAGGTCCAATCAAACGTCCCAACTTCATAAAGTTTACACTGTGAAATAAAATTAAATTTTCTGAGACTTGATTTTACTTGATTTTTTATAGACATTTTATTCATCTAATTCATTATCAATCAATTTTTCTTTATATAAATTAGTGGCCATCCTCTTGCTTCATGAGGCGGGAAATAACCACTTGAGTTACCCAACGTTGGGTCGTATGTTATTGAGTGTTATAATCCATTATCTTTCAATTTTCTTTAAGATCCCTGGATCTATGGGATTGGGCTTCTAAGTCCTAATATTCTAAGGTCTATTTGGTATTTTATTTTATTAAAAAATGATATTCTAATATAATATTAATATAAAAATAATTATCTATAAAAAATTTCATTCAACTTCTAAAAAGAGTTATTTAGTGAAATTGCTTATTAAATATCATCATTTTATAATTTTCACAATAATAACTTTATAGAAAAAATTAAAGAATAAACATTAATTGAATGATCATGGTATAATCTCGCTTTTGAATGATATCGAATATTAGATATCGGTCAAGATATTGGTTGATATCATTCTCTCTCCTCTTTCTTATTTTTTTCAAAATATTGGTTACTTATTTATTTATTTTATTTTTTATGAATTCAAAAACAATGAAAATTTGTCTCGTTTTAAAAAAAAATTAAAAAAATATAAATATCGACTGATATCTTGGTCAATATTCAGCCAATATAGGTAAATATCAGCCTGGGCCCATAGATGATATCTATTTTTTTATAAAAAAAATAATAATTAAAGAGATCGGTTGATATCATCAAACTACGACACATAAGATACATATGAGCCGAGATTTCGTTCCCTACATCGTACTACTACAGTTATCATGCTCCTGCTACTACATCATTCATGACATCTCATTGAACAAGATCCATTCTTAAAATATAGTCACATTAGTACATATTTCTTATCCTATTCTCTTTATTTTTTATCCTACTCAAGGCTATTGTGCAGTTAGAGTTGCGGTCAAATTTAATTTAATTTAATTTTATGGCTTCTAAAACTTTAGCTTCTACGTCTTTTATATAAATATAAATTATTTAGATAAACTTTAGTGCACTGAAATGTCTCCAAAAGAGGTTTTTTTTTTTTTTTTTTTTATCCTATAAACACGAAGAGTTAGTTAAAATGTAATTTTGTAAGGGTGTATTTTACGATATGTAGAAAATGGTAAGGGGCGATATGAAAAAACTCAAAAAATAACCTATATAAACGATTCGAGGGTTTCGATCTCTCCCGAAATTGTCAGGCCCTTCCCTCAGAGTCAGGATCCTTCCCATTTCACATTTTACCCAGAAGGTCTCTCTCTCTCTCTCTCTCTCTCGCTCTCTCTCTTTAATTTTGGAGTTATTTTCTTATGTCTGCTCATTTGTTTGCAGTAATACCAGAGTTTGAATTGGATGTTTGCAAAGATTGGTTTTTTGTGTATACTTTAACACTAGGGTTTGAATTGGAATATCTGTAAATATTGGTTTCCGTGTGTATGTTCCGATAACTGGTTCTGCATATTCAAAATTGAATACGGCATGGAATAGTAGTAAATTTATTTTTCTTTAATCTTTCAAAAAAACTATAGTAGTTTTTTTTTTTTTTTAATTTATGCACTTGAATTGAATGTGGGGTAAGTCACTACTGCACTTACTGTCTATATGTGTAATGACTGATCCAAGCCTCTCTGCATACTACTGTACCTCTAGATTCAATCGGATCCATCTTTAACTGTTGGATCTGAATCAAGTGTCTACAGTATAAAAACGAAAAGTTAGAATGATCTGAGGGGGATACTGTTGTTTCCACATGATTCTGTGTCCATCCATTGTCTGGCCATGTCAGAGGGTGTGGCTCACCATCTGACATGGTGTTTTCTAGACAGCCGTTTGCTAGGATGTCATAGTCACACCACTGATATTTTTCATTTGAAGAATTTGCTCATTATTTCACTATAAATTGGATCCCCTTGATGATGTAATGCTGCCAGCATCATTTGGTTCCTTCCCTTTTCATACTTGTACTCTTTGCATCTATTTCCTTGCTTCAGATCATGGTTGTTAAAATCTTATGATACACTATTGGTATCTTACGATTCATACGATATGATAAGAGAAACGATTCGTATCTGTCAACAAATCTTACGATTCGTATAAATAATAGAATTATAGGATTATTAGGAGTGTGAAAGCATGAAACATTTCGTTTTAATGGTTTTTAATACTTGAGTTGATGAACATTTAAGATCTTTCAATTTTTTGAGGGTTTTTTTAGTTCATCATTGACTTTTCATAGTATAATTGGATTATATACTGGTCTTATATTTTTGGGAGTTAGAGCATTGAAATTTGAGTTTCAATGAATTAATTATATAGAATTCACTTAATATTGAAAGAAAGTTGGAGAATTGCTCATGTTATTACATTTTAGATATATTTTACGTTATTTCATCTATTAAATACTTTTTAGGGAAAACACTTATGAATCTTACGATTCTACGATTTATGATATACGATTTTCGATTCAAGATATATTAACGATTTCCGATACGATTCGATTTTCACAATATTACTTCAGATAGATGTCTTGTAATTTCTTTTTCATTTGTAGGCATGGGTGTGTTTTGATTGGTTCACAACTGTGTGAACCAATCAATGAGATCGATCATTTGTAATGAATGGATATAGAATCATGTGGACTACATCATATTAGCAAATGCCTATCTGCAAAACACCATGTCATTTAATGCTATGAAGTGGATGCTTGAAATCAATTTTTACAACCATCTGTTTTTTAGCCTCCAACCCAATTGATTTTTGTTGTATGGCTTATTGTCAACCCTTGCTTTGGTTTTCTGGGGCTAACTTATCCCAAACATTGCCACTTGTCGTATTATTAATTGTAGTCTTCCTTGGTAGGAAGACCAAACAAGTATCTCATTGTGACTTTGTGGCTTTGTGCATGTTTGGTGCTTGTTGTGAGTTGACTACTCTTAACATCTTGATGAGGACATCATAGCCATCATGGTTCATGAAGAAAAATACATTGAAGAATTGGGGCAATTTAATGAAGCCATTATTGAAATGGCACTTCGAGTGCATAAAAAATTGGAATTGCTAAAGGGGTCCATTAATGGTTTCATTTGGGTCCAAAAATATCAAAATAATTGGTTCATGGGCTGGTATGTTGGGTTAAGGCCCTTAATAATTGGCTCATGGGCTGGTATGCTGGATTAGGCCCTTAATTTCATATTTTGAGCTTACTTTGGTCCAAGGAAAAGGCCTATATGTGGAACACATAGAAGAGTTGTAGGATTTCAAATTTCAAATTCCACCTCCTCAACTCCACCTCCTTAGAAAATTCAAATCCCTGTTTTGGTGGGTTTAAGAATTTGAATTGAAAGCAGATCTCTCTACTTTAAGCAATCTTTGGGCGGCGCCTCCTTTCCCATTTGGTATTTATCTATTTTTATTTTTAGATATGAGAATGTCACTTGGGGATTAGCAAAAAATATGGTCTAACTTTGTAGGATATTTGATGTGTACCAAACAATATCGGATTTTCATAAAATTGGATTCATTGGAAAGCCTTATTTAATAACCTTTCCAACAAGCCCAAGTTTGTGCAATTTTGACATACGTAGACGAACTTATGGCCAGTTTTGTAATTAGGTGTCAGAGATTATTAGGAAAGTTTATTTTTGTTATGTATTCCAAACACTATAGATAAGAGGGCTTGCATGTCGTAACGAAATGGTACTTTGGATTGTTCAATTGAAGCATCGGTTGCTTGGTTCCTCTCCAATTTGAATTTTCTAGCAAATTTATTTTTTGTGTTCTGTTAATTTCTTGCTAATTTCTTGCATGCAATTTTTGGATCCCTTTGTGTGATTTGCAAATTCATGTTGCAATTTAAATTAATTAATGCACTTGTAGAAATTCAAATTTATTGAAGCCTTTGTTCAAATTTTCCTTTAGAAAATTTTGACCTAGGTGAGATTTTGGGTGTGGGTTGGATTCCAAGTTCTCTAATCAATTTCGTGTTCCCTTGTCTAATTGGGTAATCTTAGATTAGTTTTTGGGCGATTGATTTCAATTTCCTTCACTCTCTAACTTTGATTTCTTAGAGGCAAAATCTTCAATTTAATTGTGGGATTCTACTATTTGTACCTTTATCCAATTTCCAACAACTGAAGACTTTGGCCAAACTCAATCTGTAGCTGAAACTTCTTGTTTGTTTTCTTGAAGCTAGGCTATATCACATCTAATATTTAAAGTTCACATGTTTGGTCTGTTGATGAGGGACATGGATTTTGCACTTCCTCACACACTTTTAAGTAAGAAGGAATATATGCAAGTTAGGTGGTGTCAGTAATCTTAATAAAACCCCTTTTTCATTTTTGTAATACTCATTAAAACATTCCCGTTTTCTAGTTCATTGTGGTTTTAGGGCCCTATTGATGCTGCCACTATAACTACTATAATCATCACCACCACCTACCATCATAGTCATATTTGAAGTGGTAACTTGACTTGAGCCTACAACCTATAAGGTTGCATAGTAAGCACTTACAACTTGTCATCATGGCACACATGCCATAGTCTTACTAAGTTGATATGCTATCACAAGATTGGATCAAAACACGATTGCATTAAGTAATAAACATTATGGCATCTCGTCAAATTCAACATTGCGACGACACTTAGCCACACTATTATAATTCTACTTATATCACAAGATGGGGGGGGGGATAACCCATTAAATGGGGATTTTCATGTTCGTCATTAGGTTGGCTTCGTTGCTCAAGCTCATCAGCTTTTTTTATTCTCTAATGCCATAGTTTATGTCAGTTTCATTGGCTTGTTGTCTTCATACCAAATCATTAAGTCGAGACTGCTACTTGAAAGAAGCCTGAATTAGATGATCTGGACATTGCAAAAGTGCATGACGTGATACCCATCATTGTCATCATCATTGAATCCTTGTCAAATCTATCTAGGTTTGTTGCATATGATGTACACAAGATATGTATACAAATGGTCCACTTCAATACATCATCAAAGATCCAATCTATATCATTTGTTTGCAGATAAAAATTTCAAAGCAAGTTATCTGAATTGAATGTTCAAGCACCTCATTGCATGATTTGTGAATGCATAGTTAATTTTACTACTAAAAAAAGGTTAATTTTGTGAATAGATGTAGTTCATGACTTCCATGCTTGCTAAACATTGGTTTGTCTCCACTGTGCAGGATGACAGAGCCACCCTTTGTGCCAAGAGAGAGGATTCTGAAGCATCAGCAACATTTTCAAAGCCTTCATAAACACACATACTTGAAAGGGCGATATGATAAGATTACTTCAGTTGCAATTCCCATTGCATTAGCAGCCACTGCTGGATTTATGATTGTGAGTTTTTAAGTTTATAAGAAAACTGAATCTTTCATTTCTGTAGTGGTAGGGGTGGCAATGAGTTGGTTTGGATTGTCGTTGTATTGGCTGTTGATGTCGACAACCATACACTTGAATCTGAACCTGACCTGGAATACATTTTCGGTATACTCCTTCGCCTGAACCTTGATATGGAGTACTACCTCCATAGTGGTCAAGGTGCATGCATATGTCTGGGCACCTGCTTTAAATATTTGTACAGACAATGTTGTGTCCTTGGGACTTCAATATTAACAAAATAAATTTTTGGTCTAGACATTTGTAACACATAAGCATACATACTTGTCCAAGTAGATGCAAAATAGATGAGAAAGAAATCATCTCCATAGTGATTTTTTTTTTTTAATTCTGTGGAGAGGTATTTTGGAGTTGGAAGAGCGTGGGTTCCATGTGAGCTATGCGAAGGTGATTTTAAGGTAGTTATTGGATGTTGTGGGCTCTCTCTGCCCCTGGTTGTATTTAGATAAGGTTTAGAGGATTCGTTATGCAATTTCAACCTTTGACTTTACGATTGCTTGGGTGCCGCAATCAACTAACTCAACTGCAGATTCTTTGGCTAGACATGGTGTGTCTTTAGATGCGGAAATTGTTAACAGAATGATGTAATTTGTTTGTTTCCGTTTGGAGGGTCATTCCCTCTTTGTATCATTTTTTCAGTTTAATGAAGTTACCTTTAAAAAAAAAAAAACTTTCACCAAGGCGCATGTAATACCCCCACCCACCTCAAAAGAAAGTCCTACATCGATAGTGAGGTTTGATGGGTTGGGTGTTAATATAAGGGAAACTTCCCTCTCCCATGTGTGAGGCCTTTTGGGCCTGACTATATAGGCCATGGCCTAAAGCAAAATCGTGAGGGCATGATGGGCCCAAAGCGTACAATATCACTGGAAAGTTGGGGTAGGGTCGGTTACAAGTGGTATCAGAGCACTGTTCAACACTCGGACTGTGTGGGCCCTCTACTTTTGTGATGTGACAGAGCCTGGGACAGCTCTGGTTTTAAGGGGGTAGATTGTAATACCCTCACCCACCTCAAGAGAAAGTCACACATCGGTAGTGAGGTGGGTGGGTTGGGTGTTAATATGAGGGGTGCCCCCTCTCCATGTGTGAGGCCTTTTGGGCCTAGCCATGTGGGCCCAAGGCCCAAAGCAAAACAGTGAGGGCGTGATGGGTCCCGAAACGGACAATATCACACTGGAAAGTTGGGGTAGGGTCGTTACAGGACACCTTTGAGCACACCTATTTAGCTTGTGCCTGTGATCATGAGGAGTGCAAAGAGTTGTTCCCAGTGCCTTGTCTTGCATCTTGGCTCACCACGCCAACCCAATTTTTTTTTGTGTGGACCCTCTACCCCTCAAATGGTTTCTTCTCTAGATTCCTAGGAAGTGGTGTTTGGATGCTCCATATTAATTGCTCCATTTTTGGATGCTTGCAATGTTTTCCCCCTTGCCAAGGAATTGATGCCATTCCAACCAAAGGCAATATTTAAATTTAATTGCTAAATTTAAAATAAAGAAGCTAGCATGACAGTTCATCACATGACAAGTGGCATTAATTTTAAAAGCCAGCTACTTGTTATGTTGGTGCAGTGCACCAACCCCATCCTACTAAATGGCAAATGTGAATGTATGTTTAAAGAAAATTATCACCATCTAACTTTTTTAGTCATTTCATCTTGAATGCCACAATTATGAAGAATTGACTAGTTTTTATTTGGACTATACATTCCATTTGCCTAAGTTGGATAGGGTTGATTACTGCTCCATATGCTGTGTCTATGATTGGACCAATGAGCTCCACTGTGCCCTTTAAGTTCCCATTGCCATGACTTTTCACAACAGTGGGATCAATTTAGTAATTTTGGCAACTATGCTATTTTTACCACCACTACACCCAAACACAAACTAGTATACGAGATGAGAAGCAGAACTATGAAGGTTCGGCAAGCATTTTAAGTGTGTTATTAACGAAGGGGTTCTGTTTGTCCAGATACGTGGGATCTACAACATGTCTCACGGAATTGGAAAGAAGGAATGAGTTGCTTGGTGGGATCTACAGCATGTTTGAATTTGGATTTAGTGTTTTTGTTTTCCTCTCCCTTGAAACAGTTTCTTTGAGTTCTAATAAGAGTTTGTCTCTGGAACTGAGATTATGATGATCTATTGTACTGTTTTTTCCTGTTAATATCACTCCGGATACATTGCAATGAATTGAAATGTGAGTTATGGTATGAAAACTTCAATATGGTGTGGCCTGTATTGAGTCAATGTGGGATGTCCATCTAGAGGCACATTGAGCTATTGAAGATGCATCATGGCCCAGAAGTCATCCCAATCAGATATTTAGTAAATTTTTATGCTTGGCATGCATGATATTTGTTCTATGTTTCTAGAGAAGTTATCTTTCTGTACCCTATAAATGTTCATGAATCAGATTTGAACTATGTTTGTATGTGACCCAAACCCAGATCAGAAGAACCTCACAAGTCAGTCTTCACTCCAAATTCGACCTAGTAATTGGATGGGGGTTTTTTAGGGATTTTTGCATGAAAATACTTAGAATTTGTATCTTTTGCACTAGAGTGCCTCTGAAAATTTCTTTTTGGTGAGAGTACTTCTTACACTCACATCAATGTGATGGATGGTGAAACTAAGTTGTGGTACTGCAACATGGGTTGCGGCTTTGCAACTTACTGTTGCGACCAATTTAACCCAAGTTGCAATGCAATTAAAGTTTTTTTTTTGTAGAACTGCAACATGGATTGCAGCACTATAGACTTGAGTTGCGTTCCACAATGTCACCGAAACCTCGCCTCAAGGGTAGTTTGTCATTCTTGATACTAATGTAGACATACGAAGCACTCACATGTAAGACATCTTCATGAAAAAGGTGCAAATCGAAGGTATCTTCATGCAAAATTCCCGTTTTATTTTTTTTTTTGAAACTTAGGTAAATTTGCTGTTTCCACTTTCATATCTCAATTTGGGTATACTTAGTTTGAGTCATTTCTTTTCCAAACTGTCACTCATAAATGCATTCACTTAAGTCATCAGTTATATCCTCTTCATTGAATGGACGGAAGTGTAGACTTCTCTCCTGCCAAAATGCACAAGTGCATGATCATATATGATGGTCTAGACCAGGTTATACTTAAAAAGAGTTATGGGCATCATGTATGGTGCAATGTTTCAGAGAATGTAGGCCCATTAACGGCATGCTTCCTGCTATGGGCCATTCTAGGCTTGTAAGATTTGCTAATTGCATGGGCTCGACTGTGGGTGATTGGACCAATCTGGATTTGGATCCTGATGTTCCCTTCAAATCATAATGTGCAGAAAAGAAAGATTTTATCAAACATGTTTCTGCATTTAATTAAAGGAACATTAAATGAAAATATAGATCAAAATAAAACCGTGTGCTTTTTTTAAGGTTCCAATAATTGTTGGGGCTGTCTCAAGTCTCAACATGCATTTAACCCAAAGGGATTGGAGTGATGGCTAGGAACTTGCCTCCTTAGTTAGGTGCTCTAAGAGGCCTGAACAACATGGTCATAAAAAAAAAAGTCTTCACATGTATTTAAAATTGCACCCTGAAGTCCAACGGATGCCTAAAATGCCAAGTGCAAACTATTCCATCCTTCAGATTTGAAAAAACGACTGAGGGTTCGATATCCCAACCTCCTGCTTTTTGAGGTGGGAGGCAACCAGTTAAACTACACTCATAAAAAAGGGTCAGCCCCAATTTAATTATTAAAAAAAATGTGCTGAGACAAACTTTTCTATTCTTTTACCGAATTAAGTAGCACTGTAGCGTTGACATACAGATTTTCTGTTAAAAACACTATCAAAATATAGTAGTAGCATAAAATTTGGTACAGACTATGCAGTTTGGGTAGGTGATGTTACTGATTGCAAATCTACAATTGTTTTTGCATTTTTCTCTGTGATTCTCATATACTGAAATTGTTTGGATTCGATGTCTTCTTAATGACATGAGCATCTCAGTTACCCCTTCTAAACTTTTGTTTTGTGACAACGAAAGTGCTAATCAGATTGCTCATAATATAGAATTTTATGGGCACCATTTTTCTATCTCATGTTTCTAGTACCTTGCAGCTAGACGTTCTTTTCACAAACGCTCATATAATATCTTGTAAATTATCAGTAGTAGAAATTTAGGAGCTAAAAATCAGAGATGTTGTAACAAACGCAGTAGTAGAATCGCATTCCCTACTTGTATTTATGAAGTGAAATAAAGCCAATACAATACAAGGAATTCTAAGATTAACAATGAGTACTTGGTGATTGTAATGTGGTCCCCGTCTAGATTGTTACAATCTTTTAATTCCATTGGATTAAAATATAAAAATCTGATTATACTATTTTTAAGTATTAAAATTAATAGTTATTGTCATTAAAGCTGATTTTTTAGCATTGCTGAGCCCTGAAGACCTTCATGTCCACTTTCACTCTTGGTTATCCCAAGTCAACATGGTAATTCTATGAATAATTTTTTTTTAATACATTGTCTCTAAGCTGGTTCTTCGTTGGTTTTTCAAATGTGCCAGATTCTAGAAGAGTTTGTTATTAGTACTATCCCTTATTTGGTATTATATGTCATAAAGTGTATACAACATTAGATGGTATATTCATATGATAAGTTTGTGACAATTAATTTTGGAGAAACTTTATAGAAGATTTTTGGAGTTCATAGATAATGACATGAAAATTAGATGTAAAATGTTTTCTCCACTGGTCATCCAACCTTACGGGTTTAAATTTAAAAAATTATTTGTCATAGGCCATTCATTTTTCACGGATCGTCGAATGAAGTCATAATGATTGAATGAAAGACTCTTTAATGATCATCTTATCCATGTAGTCAATTACACTTTCCACCCATGCAATCATGTTGAACCCAACAAATGATAAATGACCAACTTTCCTATCCATGTAGTTAGCCACCTAACCACAGAGAATGCAACCCATGATGGATGGCCCACCTCATCTAGAGAAAATGAGTACTTACATCCTCTCTAGAGTTGCTTATGCAATTGGAGAGTTTTGTGTACTTTATTATACAAGATAGATACCATTTGGAATCTCAAAACCCAAGTGTCTGCAATGCTTTTGAGCCCATTATCAAGATTCTTATTAAACTAAAACATGGGATAGAAATATAAAATTTGCCAGTGATAAAATGGATCATACGATTCACCTAAACCAAGAACTCTAAGGCTTTGAATCCATTATACAATTTTTTTTCTATGACCAAGGTGTCCAAGCCTTTCAGAGCACCGGACTAATCCTTAGGACAGTGAAAGCCTTCATATCCACACACACTTGGTAACTCTACGAGGAGTGACTCTTTAGAGTAGAGTGATAATCGAATTCAAGACTCTCACTTCTTGAGGTGAGTTTCTAGCCATCACTTTAACCCTTTTGGGTTAACCCATTATATAGTTTGATATATCAAATAATGGAATTTACTTTCTAAGCAAAATTTGTGAGATTTTATAATAAAAAGTACACTAGAATTTTTTTTATTACCTTTTTAAAAAGAACTCTTCCAAAGTTCCATCCAAGATTAACCTTAATCTGAGTGCAAAGGAATTCCAAAAAGACAAACCCAGATGCACAGAAATATGACTTCTATGATGGTGACAGTAATAAGAATAATAATAGGCAAATGCATGTGTTGGATGATACAAAACTTAGCTTGTCACGAAAGGACAAATACCACTTATCACAGAGACACAAGGAACGTTAACTAGTAATTCAATCAGCCCATTAAATAACACTAGCATCAACATTTCCAGTCATTCAAGAGGATATCTTGCATCAGGAGCAGTGCCTCTTTTTAAGGGAAAACTACATCAGAAGAATAAACCCACAAGTTGATTGCAAACCAGAAGAGAAAATTCATACCTAGGCAAAATATAATGTTCGAAATCAGATCAGTGGTCCCATCAACACCCATTTTATCTCAAGGGTTCCTGTGCCTCCAATGTTGTTGGCTTTGCAATTGAACTGTCCTAGGTCTTCGAAATGATGGAGTAGATGAAGATGGATGGCTTTCCGAGTCGCAGAGCTTGTGTAAAAAGATTTTCGGTGGGCATCATGATAGCACTAGGCAACGGTGAATGGTGATTGAAGCCACTGGAACGACCTTGGGTGTTTCTTGCTGAGAGACTTTCACTGACTAGAGGCCTGGTAAGATTGGCAATCAAAGCATTCCTGTGTGATAGATAGGTCGAAGAAGAAAGAATACGGTGTGTTTCTTCAAATGCTTCTGTTATCCTGGTAAGACCATTCAGGTCAACAGCCCTTGTAACATTTTCTAAGTGCTCAAAAGGATCTTCAATCTGAAAAGCAGCAATAACTTCAAGTAAATGAAGCAGCAATCTACCATCAATATCTATATCAATCTATAATATTCATCTTAATGCATGTTTGTGTTGGAGTCTTACAACAATTTGGTATCTTTTCTCCATCCACTTTTCATTGCTTCTTTTGCTTTTCCAGTTTCCAATAAATGGGCAAATTGCATATTCTGTCACGAGGTCTCCTATTGTAGAGAACTGAATTACACAAATTAAAGATATAGCTGTGATGAACAGAAAACAAAGTGGAAGTGAGGAATATAAGCATCTATATTGTATCATCGGTTTGGCCCAAACCGACAATCATACATGACAAGCCTACCTTATGACCATTAAAGCTGTGATAAGATGAACCACATTTTGAATAGAAGCTACTAAAGCAAATCACAATCAGGTGATCCTACCTATCACACTTTGGATTATTTAAATTTACCCCAGAACTGCAGATATTATTAATAAGCTAGATCATTAGACTGACGTGGAATGTAAGAAAATATTAACAATTTAGCTTCAAACCAAACATCTGAAATTTTTAAGGATAAACGAAAGGCTCCCTGATTCCAAAGACAATAGTATATGGTAATTAATAATTTAATCAAATACTGACCAAAACATTTCTGACAAAATGGAGTATCACTGGTGGACTTGCATGACCAATATGCAGGTTAATACATTACCTTCTCAAAAAACGAAACAAAAAGCTCAGATAAAGAGCTGTGGTTAACATGCATGAGGCGTTGGGATCTAAACCTTGCTAAGTTTGTAGCACACGTCTCTTGTATGTTTCTCTCAACGATCTGCCTCATTCCTACATAATGGATAACATGAGAATGGAGTGAATAAGTTGCCTCTTACACAAGCAACAGAACCCCAACAAAATTATTACCTGACTCTGAAATTGGGAAAAGGTAAACGATAGCAAACTTTACTTTTATTAAGATTGGCAACAAAACTAATACCATTGAAATGGGAGAAAAATTCCGAAGAACAATCAAGATAGCAGATGGAAAGATCTCAGACGAAAGGAGCCTCAGGAACATCTAGGCCAATAGTTAGTAGTCACAATTGCCAATTTAGAAAACACAATTAAGGATAAGTCCAACAAAGAGGTCTTGTTTGCAAAAAGGAAAACTTTCATAGTTCGAATTCTTATGAGAGGCATATGATAAAGCAGTCCTAACCAAATTATTGCAATATTTGTACTGCCATAGATCTTACATCTTAATATTCCAAATATTCATCTTCATATAGATCTCAACTTTTAGAACTGCAAACTGAAGCAAAATTTAGAGTTGCCAAATCTTACATTATTTCTAGCAGTCACTGGCAATTGACAATATGACAAACACAAGGTATTGTGATGCTCAAGTGCTGCCATATTATGTTGCCATATGTACTTTTAGTTATAAACTTATGGGATTGCTTCCTTTAAAATAATGTAGAAGTTCAAAAAATTCTTTTAGAAAAAAGAACCGTATAAAAAGCCTTTGATCCTTGATGCCATCCATAAGAAAGGAATAAAATAATATAGACCTGTGAGATCATCAGCAATATTTCCAGTCGTAGACATCCTCCAATGGAGGTAAAATAGGAGGGCTGCAAGTCTGCAATAAGGCATTTCAATAAGGTAAAATGGAAATTGGACAACCAAAATCCCAAGCTTTACTAGAAATCCAGCATGTGTAATAATTTAAAAGAAGAAATGAAAGCTAAATATAGGTGCTTCAATAAAAACACATAACACCTGATCAAACAAAAAAGAAGACTTGATAAAGGAGAAAAACCAATGGGGTCTCTTTTTTCCCTTGTCAGTAGCAAGAATATGAGATCTAAGGAGATCATATGCCAGGCCTGACCCCATATGGGTCGTTACAAAAATTTGGGCATCCTAACCATTTGAACATTTCAATGGGACCAAAATTCCAACATTTTCATCCATTATTTTCTTCAAGCACAGTTTATAAGATAGATTGGAGTACTCTAGCTGTATACAAAACATTAGAAGGGAAAGTATACAGTTAAATAGTCAACTAAAGCTCAGATAAGTCCTTGGGGCACAGGGTTAGGATAACCAGTCACGGACTATGGTCGATACCTTGGTAAAACTACTGGATGAACTAGTTTAAATCCCATATATGGGCATTGATGCATTATATAGAGAGTAGCCGATACTCCAAGGAGGATAAAGTATCTAATGCATCAACTTTCAATAATAAGCAAAATTACTTACGTAACTTGAAAGAAACCTCACCTGAAAATGGAATATAACCAGCAGACAAAGAGAATATGAATTCAATGTTCCAGACTTCGGATCATTTATATTCTTTGCTTTTGCCCATTCCTTAATCTGGAATTGAAAAATCAAAGGTAAACCACCATATTTATACTGACAAATAGTTTGTTTATAAATTATCAACACACACCAGTAGAACCATATCACGAAATCTCTCATCAATTTCAGTGATCCACAACAAGAATTTAGACTTCATTTGACCCTGAAGATTACAAACAGAGATATCACATGAAATGTGTCGGTAATTGCTTTGAAATATAAGAAGGGGGACCCTTGCATTTGGAATGAATTGCGAAGAACGAGCACGACCTGAATGCAGAAGAAATAGCCATTAATGTTATAAAACAAGTACCAATGGTAATCAATTCAGAAGGCAGAAAGAGACTCATTCAAACAAGGGATTCTGAATATGTCGATTAAGCAACTTTTGAAAATTGAATTATACATTAACCATTCTAGCCTTCAAAGATTATATATGATTATCTCAAAAAGAGTAAAATGCATAATATTTTTAACAAATTAAAAAATCACAATCAAAAGATTTTGTGTCCAAACCGATATTAATAAATATAGTATCATAATCAAAACTTTATCGACGTTTATGTAAATATTGTTCAATATTGTACAAGACTACAAAAAAAGACATGCACGTATACAGACTGGTAATTACATGTGTGATTATGGATAGATTATAATTGAAAACTGACTTGGACTACAATGGAGAAACTAGACTTTATTAAAACTACCGTATAAATTATAAAAAGTTACCAAAAACTGAAAGGATTTGAAAAATCAAATTTAAGCATAAGATTTAAATTATAATGTATCGTGAGATTCAAATCATAACTCGTAACAACTTAACAACTACGATTGAAGTATAGTGTGCATTTTTTAATTTAAATATATCAAACGTGCTTTGTATTGAAAAAATGTCATAGATAACAATTCCTATTTCACTATATGGCTAGGACTAGTGTTTGAGAACCAAGAACAGGGTTGACCATTCAAAGAAACGCACCAGTTAAACTTTTACTTCTAACTTTGCACTGGTTATTAAAAGTTGGTGAAAGCATTTTGTCTGCAAAGGTGACGTTGATAAAGTTTCATTTTTTACATGAGACTCTTTGTGGAACTTTGTTGCTAGAGTTGCATAAGACAAAAAGAAAATCCTTTAGGCAGAGCAAGTTTTCACTTGCCCACTAAACTTATGTGGATAGGTTGGTTGGAAAGATATTTGCCGGAATTGGTTGTCTATCAAAAACCACCTCGATCAAATAAATGATGTCATGTCTTCTAGGGCCCCAGGATTCAATTTTATCGAACGGTGGAAACCATGGGTTTAGATCAACAGCTATGTAACTTAGATTTGAGCCAATTTTGCTAAGAAACTAATTCCATGGATGATAGGTGAATTTGAGGAAGCTAGGGGTGTCATTGGGGTCCACATGGACAACACCACGCGAAAATTACATGAGCACTAGTTCATATGAGAAAAGTTTCATATTGAGGTTTACCCTAGGCCCCTTATGAGAACTTAGATTCAATTTTAATCGAACGGTGGAAATCATGGGGTTAGATCAACAACTATGTAACTTAGATTTGAGCCAATTTTGCCTAAGAATCTAATTCCATGGATAGTAAGTGAATTTGAGGAAGCTAGGGGTGTCATTGGGGTCCACATGGACAACACCACACGAAAATTACATGAGCACTAGTTCATATGAGAAAAGTTTCATATTGAGGTTTACCCTAGGCCTCTTTTTGAGAACTCCTCATTGGGGTCCACCCTAGGCTCATTTTTGCCCTTTTCCATGCATTCACGTTACTCACCTGTGATTTAGATCTATACCCAATTGAGTCTTATAACCAAATTACATCCACCATTACTTTGAACTTGACAAAATTGTTTCCTATATCCTACCGTTGATTTTTGGATTCTTGAAAATCCTCGTTCATGTCATTCAGCTGAGCTGATTTTTAAAATATTGACCATATATAGGCAAAGACCTTTCTAATACAACCTATCTCATGATTATAAGTGGATTCCACATGGAGCTCACAGCATGAGAACCCCTAGTGGGACATGTGAGGTGTGGTTGAAGATACCCCTCACACACATGAAACCACTAACAAACCCTATGAAAAACATGGTTGAAGTCATCAAATCAAATCATTTTTTTATAAGCATAACATATAGGCATAGACCTTAACCCAACCAACCCCATGATTATAGGGGGATCTCATATGGAGCTCTCACCATAAGAACCCCTCTTGGGACATGGAAGGTGTGGCTGAATGTTACCCCATACACAAGCAAGCATGCACAAATTAAAGATGGAGTGGTTGCGATGTCGCTAGGTATGCAGACTTGTTAGATGTTGTAATGTTGGTGCATTATATCAGTAAGTTCTTTCTTAGTAAATGATTTTGCGGTAAGTTAACACAGCCATTAATCTAACTCTGATGATCTCGTTTTTAGTAAGTGATGAATTTATGTTGAATCATGTACCTAGCACGTAGCACGTGGCAGATTGTTATGGATGTCAAACAAGCAGTTGATCCATGTAAAACAATTTGTTGTAATCAAACATAAGTTTTACTCAACTCGAGGACTTCAATGATTGTTACATTCTCACAGCAGATTGCAGGGCATATGCAGGTTCTGTGAGGGTATATGCAGTTTGCAGGACATGTGCAGTAAGAATAGGATCTCAGTTGGCAGGGCATATGCAAGTATTGTGTGGGTTGAGTCAACAAAATAAAGTAGTGGGTCGGTTGTGTCAGTCATGGGTAGTTAGTTGAGTCGAAGTAAGAGTAAAATAGGATCTCATGATGTGGTTGGTGTTGTTTTCAGTTATTTTCTCAGATGTACAAAATGACTGGTTCTGTAAATAGTGGAAATGGCAATTTACATCTTCATTTTGTTAACTGAGTTAACTTGGAGGCTTTGTTGGGTTTGCCTCAAAGAAAATCCAACACTCTTTGTTGTTGTTTTTTTCTACACGTCTTTTGATATTTAAGATTTTATTCTACAGATCTAGCATCAAAGATAGGGAAGCAAAAGAATCTTGCATCCAAAAGGGATCTGTCATCCGACACCCAACCAATCACTCGATCTGTTATGTTAGCAAGTAACAATGATGATGTCAATTATTTATAAAAAGTAAATGTGGTCTAATTACTATTAACAAAAGGAGCACTAGCATGCACACATGGGATGAAAATTTGAACTTGAGCAACATTGTCACCAAATTTACATGTAAATGGGGTTTGAAAGATCGAAACAACACTAAGAGCCATGGACGGTCTTAATTCCCTATAATGGTTTGAATGGTTCCAATCATTTAAAGACTTCAGTGACTGTAAACAGTCACTCTCCATATCTCAAATGGGGCATCTTCTATTTACTGTCAATTACAAACAGCTGTCATGGACATGTATAGAGGTATCAATGAGGCTTTCAGATATTCAACATTCCAAACATAAAGCACAATATATGTTTTGAAAAGGAAAAAACAGCAATAGATAAATTAACCATTTTACCTCTCCAAAATGCAGACAACTAGGAAGTTAAATTATGAAATCAGTCATTTACTTTTTAGAAATGTCCTCCAAAAGGAACCAAGATATCTATGACGTTTTTATTGTCCAAAGTGCAGATTATTACTGAAATCACGCACTAATGCAATATAACTTACAGAACTTTGTCATGCCTTTAAAACCCATCCCTACATGCTTTTGTCATATTTATGTGATTAATATGGGCATGAAGTGGAGAATATAGACTTTTTAATCAAGTGGGAGTACTATTACTAATGCATGCCATATGCCCCTCAAGAGCATCTTAATTGGAAATTTCATACATAAAGCACACCACTTTGTCCTTCCACCAGTTCTTTCCTGCCATAATGGGAATCTAAATTGGAACCTAGGACCTACATGATGGTGTTTGTTAGAAAGGCGATGATTATGAATAACACCATTTGTTAGTCACGGGAATTAATATGCAGAACTCAAATCCAACAGTTCAAACTCGGGTGGTTTAATTGCATCTAAACAACTCTTGCTAGAGTTAAATTAAGAATTTAAGATACATTCAAATGATTATATAATTCATAGATTTTGATCATAGTTCAAAAACTTAAAAGCTCAACCCAACATATGTATCTCATAGGTATCCACTAAGACAAATTGACAATCCATGCAATGAGCCCAAAAGCAAGTAAATAAAAAATGATTGGCAGTCATAAAAAATAGGACCAAATAGCATGAAAAAGTTACCAGATCTTTGCAGAGCTCGCATTACATCCCTCAATAGGATTTGCTTCCGCCTTTTCTTGGCAGATGGAACAAGTGATCCACTAGATACATCAATGGAAATATCCAGATCCCCCCATCTATTGTACAAATTAGAAACATATGATCCAAAAGGCTCCACTGTGGCACCTGCTAACAGAATCTTCCTTGTAAATACAATGCTAATCACAAAGGTGCTTAAAACTACAAATAAATTTTCATCAGAAACTAAATAAATGAGATACAAGGAAAAAATCATCGATATGCAAGCTATACACATATTTTACATTTCTTAGTACCACATAACTAGATGAGTACCATAAGAATTCCTCAACTCATTTTCCATGGGTTTCAAGTACATATGCAACATTGTTCTTTAGAGTATTAGACATTTTCCTTTTCAGTCAGGCCTTTATATGAGGGTAGGTTATTAATTGGAAATATTGATGAGGACCAAATAGAAAAGGTCGTGGACCTAATAGGTAACGCAGCCCAATATACCAGTAATAGGACCCATTACACAATGGTAGCAGTTAACACTTGGACACTAAATTGATGCAATCTGATTGCTACCAATCACTTAGATTGTTTGCTCTAAATCATTTGAGAACTCAGTCCAATGAAAACAGGGAAAAACTCAGCAACTTAAGCAGGACATTCATCAAATGATGGAATGCAATTTATCCCCTCAATATTGCATAAGATCCTTGTTGTTAAAAAAAAAATATTGCATAAGATCCTCAAAATAGATTTTCAACACAACTTATGGACTTATGCAAGTTCGGATGAAAAAGATGTGCTCAAAATATAATAAATTGTCCAATTACACATCTAAGTTATATGATCATGTGGGGCACCACCTCTTGGTATGAAAGTAACTCAAACTTGGTATCATTATGTAGGACATCAAGTTAGCTTTCCAACAAGAAACAGAGTCAAATCAGAGTCAGATAAAAAGTTGTAGTGAGGGATAAAACAAAGCAATTGCCGAACAGAGAGAGAAAAAAACTGCCAATTAACATGAACTATACTGTATGGTGATATGTGATAAGAGTACCAAGTATATGAACGGTAGGCATGCATACTCTTTAATTTGTCAATTTTTTAGTTCTCCATGATTTTGCCATCAAATTTCAGTTGTAATCTAAAATAGGAAAGGATACCCCTTAACGGAGGTCCATGGATATGACCTTTTGGGGTGTGTGATGGGGCATGGGAGTGGGTTGGTTCTGAATGAGGAAATGAGTCCATAGAATAACACTAAATAATTCACAAGGTATTTAGCAAGAAAGTACTTCATAAAACCCTTACATAAAGTCTCACTGTTCTCATGAGTGAGAAGCAGGTTCCATGGTGTAAAGTGGCACTCTCATGTGCTCTCTAGAGCACCATAAGAAGGTTAATGAAACTTGATGTAAGCCATTTTAGATGGTGATTCATAAAATTAATCAGTTATCACTGGATTTGAAGTACCAATGGTGGAAGTCTAATTGCATCAAAGAGTCAAAACATTTTGTGTCAGTTGGTGGCATCACTACTTTGCATATTATGCTCTAGGATAATGGGAATGCCATTGAATGGACAATATAGATTTTTATTTGCAACCTTCTAGTTCTAGACACTTGTATTTTCACGTCTACTTGGGTTTGTTCTAATTGGGCCACATTGAGCAATAAAAGTGTCACCATTTAGAAATTAAAAAAGAAATTCACATGCAAGTCAAAATAAGGATTAAAACAAATTTGGTGAAATTCAGTTTCAACAGAGAACTCATTCACTTCTCCACAGAATGCTTCTTATTCTTGTTATCAACCCATCATCCATATAATGAATAATCCTGAAATATTTATAAAAAATGCTCACCTGTGCACCTCTTACCATGCACATTCTATGTAACAATCCTATGTGAGCCCAGCCAATGGATGGTGATAGTCCATTAAAAGGTTGGATATTGGGCTACTAGAAATGAGTTTGATTGGATCAAATAAGATTTAAAAAACCATTGAAGTTAAGCGACTAAAAGAATAATAATTTAGAATGATAAAAAACATGTGGACTTAAAAACATGGCTTGATAGATCCAATCAATGTGATTTTTTTGTGGGCCCTATTCAAGTATAGATCTTTCCAGTCAAATCATCATTATAGGTTGAAGTGAGACCCACAAGGAAGTGTGTATGGTAAAGATATGAGTTCCAAAGCTATACATTGGTATATTAATTTTACGAAGATGAAATTTTATTTTATTTTATTTTTTTGAAAGATGACAAAATTTGAAATTTAAGAAAGTACTTTACTCGTAAAAACAACAAATACATCGTCAAAAAGAAAAAAATTCATGTTTGTCTCATTAGAGACAATTACCTCTCAAACTTTGCACAGATTGAACAACGGCTTTGAACTCATTAATGATATTAAATCGCATCTGTCGATCTTCATCTGATGGCTTGACAAAAGTAAGGATGTCCCTAATAGTCAACTCCAATAACCCATACTTAGCATCATTTCTAGATTGGGAACGCCGGCGATCCATTATGCATGCAAATCACCTGCTGAAAGAGAATTTCCAAAGAAATCAATTTTCAAATAACAGGCAATTTTCTTCCATAGATTATATTTTTTAACCTTTGTTAATAAGCCCATTCAATTGAGTTTTAAGATACATTGAAAAACTATGTTTTGATCTCCATTAATTTCAAGTTGGCAGAATTCGACTCCTCAAAACATTGTCAGATTTTGAAAAATATACCGTACCCATACAAATAGCTTGCAATATGATCCTATGCTTGCCAAAATCCAACACATGCTTAAACTGAAAATTCCCTACCCAAAACCAACTGCTACAACCCACGCCCCTCTCTAATCAAAGACAAAGTTCATCCATGTTCTTGATTTGTACTCATCACAATCAGAAAACACCCTTACCCAACCAATGTCCCCCCCTTGTCCCTTGGTCGAATTAAAACCTTTCCTACCCAAAACTAGCTTGAAGACAAACTCTTGCCCTTCCCAAGTCCTAACTAAAAATGGCCCATCCTTATTCATAATCAATTCCAATAAATTGCCACTAGGTAACACTCCATCTAATGACTCATTCTACCAAAATTTAAAACTTAAAACGCATCATAAAAAAGGTTTGACGCAGGACAAGGGATAGGGTAATCCTGAATGCCTAAATGTGGATTAAAGGGATGAAAATAATGCACCCTAAATCTAGAATAGGGCTGAAATTAAATATCAATTAATATATGCAATTAATTAATATAGAAATTTACTACAAAGAATCATGCAAATTCTTAGAATCTAATATAAGTGATTATAAGACAATCCAAATGAAGTCATATCTGCAGTAAAGGTCTCTCAAAACAAAGGGGTTTGTCAAATCCCATAAATATGTACATCTATCATAAAAAATAAGAATTAAATTGGTTGTTTGGCAAGGAGAAATTGTAGGACAGCAGTAATATGAGATCTTAACGGCATGGGACAGCAAAATAGGATCTCAATGGATAGGACAATAGTAAACAATCATATATGAGACTGTTATGGGTTGGGACAACAGTTTATGGGGCTGTTTGGGATAGGGAAGGGTACAAACGGGGCTTGGAACTGCAATAGGATGGCTGTATGGGACTTGGGAAGGGCTTGGAGAGATTTGGATGGGATCTAGGAAAGGTTGGGACGAATCTGGATGGTAAGCAGGGACTGTTTTGGGACAGATCTTGGATAACAATAGGACGGTTCTGGGACAGATTTGGGACAACAATAGGACAGTTCTGGGATAAATCTAGGATAGCAATAGGATGATTTTCGGAAAACAATTCGGCTGGGTTTGAGAGGGCAACAAAGAGAGACGAAAGGGAAAAAGAGAGATAAAGAGAGATAGATAAAAACCTGGATCTTGGAAGAGGATTCTCACCTTTTCCCGTGGCTTCTCGCCTTCCCTAGTTTCTCACGAGGGTTCCTTGGCGTCTCACCATGCTTCCTGCTATAGAGGCAAGTTTGCACAAAGCAAAAGTTGTTCTTTTCATTGATTAAGTGTCCATCCTGTATGGAGGGGTTACATCATATATATATATATATATATATAACTTAAAAACATGAAAAGACCAAAATACCCCAAAAAAAACAAATACCAAACTATCCCCAATGATTAGAAAACCCTAATTACATGTAAAATCACTAAATTTCCCCAAACAAAGCCAACTATTGGACTAAACAAATAAATGAAAGAAAAAATACAATTATGAAAAACTGAAAATCCTAAATCTAAATATAAAAACTTGCTAAATATGGAAATATGTGGTGGTCTGCATCAAGGTTGGTCTGTGAGTTTTGGAGAAAGAAAGAAGAAAAGAAGTGTGGAAAAGAGGAGAAAAAGGGGAAAACAAAAAGAAGAATGCTAACTATGTCAGGGAGGTTTAACATCAAGGATCTCTAAAGGGTGAATCACTACTCCGAAGAAGGAGAATGAGTCATAGCAAAATGAGAAAGTGTAAAATATTTTTTGAATTTGGCATGCATTGGATGGGACTTGAATGCAAAACCCATGGCAACAGATTGCAAATTTTCTGCGAAAAAGACCCAAGAAACACCTCCAGTTAAGAAGAAACTACATTCAGCATCTCTCATAAACCATATTTAGCATTTGAGATCAGAGAAATATAGATACCTTCTCAGAATTGAAGATGACAGGTACAAGGCAGGAACATCACTAGATGAAGCATGCAATATGAATTTTTTAGTGGCAAAAGTGCATCTCCTTTGACAATGCTGCCAACAAGTGAAGCAAAATAAAATACACAGATTACCCAAATCTGCATATTGATGCAATTTTATTGGATCCAAAGCAACAGCAGTAATAAATAAATAATCTCCTAACAAGTAAAAAAGAGTGGAAAAGTATTTTGTTTTAAGAAAAAGAAGAAATCTCCATTCAATTCAAACTTGTGTGCAAGTGGAGTTTCCCCCATTTGATCCCAAAAATCAAAATCTCCATAAAAAAGTCAAATAAAAGGAAAAAAGTTTCCAAGTAATTGAGAATTTCCACCAGAAAATTAGAAAAACAATTGTTAGACATAATGCATGCTACTCATGAGAAAATATCAAAGAGACAAAAAAAATACCCAAAATAGAATATCACTACAAATTCATTTATGACCAAAGAAATCAGAAGAAATTAAGGGCAGGATCAAAGTTGGCAGATTATCAGACACAATTACAAGCTAACTTCTTGATGAAATGCTGAAGAAAAATAGTGGGTAAACGAAAAAGACAAAGTAATCATCAAAACAATGTAATTGAAATGCCCCAGTTTGATCGCACTTCTCAGAAATCAAATCCCTACAAGAATACACAAAAGAAAAACCCATGAGCACATAACGGTATCGCACTTCTCAAAAATCAAAATCCCTACAAGAATACCCAAAAGAAAAACTCTAGAGCACATAAGGGTTTCAATAACAGGGAACTTCCAACGAAAAATTAAAGAACAGGTTATCAAAAAGGGGTAAAACCAACTTCATGATGAAACGCCGAGGAGAAAACTGCCCAAAATAAAGCATCAATACATAATTCATTTCTGCAAGCGGAATTCACCGCCTCATCTCACTTCTTAGAAGTCAAAAGTTCCAAAGCTATAAATAGAAGGCGGTTGAAACAAAGATTTTCCAGCGAAAGAAATAAAAGAAAGGCATAGATGCATGCGAACTTGATGACAATATGCCAAAGATTGTCGATACATATTCACCTACACAAGCGAATGTCTAAAGTCAACCGGATAGATTACGCCCAGCACCTTACCATTCTTGTATACTCTGTTCCATGTCAGGATCCCTAATCAAGGGACTACAGATTGATTCAATTGATTGATTCGTTTGTTTAATTCTATAGTAATGCATTCTACTAAAACATATGAATAAATGGAGCCACCATACTTGGACTCCTATGGCTAAGATGAAAGAAACGATTGTCCACTATCAAAGAACTTTCACCCAAAATTGAGAGACAAATTATGAGACATCGATGCACGCCAACTTCACGATTAAATGCCGAAGAGAGTGAAAAGAGAGGAAAAACAAATATCGAAAGTAAAGCATCGTCGACTCACAGAAGTAGCAGAAGCGTCTTCGAACCTTAGGATTGCAGAGTATTTTCTAAATTGAGCACTGAATTGAGCCCAGCCCAGATCAGTGTCCTTATTTTATAGGAGTGGGAGAAAAGGCGTCGTACGTTGGTGGAAAGGAGTAAAGCAGAGGTCGAGTCTCGTCGAAAGCACCAAAGCAGAGGTGGAGTGAGACATTGGAAAAGAAGAGGAAAGAGAGTCGGAGAGAGGCTGACACTGTTGATCTGCTTTTTAATTGGTGCCGAATCCCTTTTGTCGCTCCTCCTCTCTCGTTTTAAGTGAAAGAAGAACCGAAGCGGGAAATTAAAATATGCTAATGAAAATTATGATAAATTTTATCTAAAAATTATTAATTAAACTTAGGGCTGAAATCGGGACGGTCCCCATGGAATTTGATTCGATTCGACCCGAACTGTTGACCCAAATGTCTCGACCCGAACTTCTGACCCAAATATCTCGACCCGATCGGACCTGAATTATAATCCGACTCAAAATAAATTCTGACACGACCTACATTTTGAACCTATTTTAACTTAGATTTAACCGGGTTAGATCCAATTAACTTGAAAATCTCTCAACTTAACTCGGCCTGAATTCAATGTCGGTTTTTGTCTTCTCAACCAAACTCAACTTGACTTGCTGACCCCACTTTCATGATCCGACCTAGTTGATTTTTGAGTTAAGTCATGCAAGTTGGGTCAAAATCCGAGTTTCACCCCTAACTAAACTTAAGTTTTTAAAAACAAGATTTTACATCACTATATTCATTTAAAAGCTTGGATTAAAATTTTAAGTTGACCTCTATGAATCAGCTTACACTTAGATAGAATATAACTTTTTAGACATTATTCAAAAACTTAAAAAACTTGACCGAATCAATTCGAGTCTACTTAACTTTTTACAACTTTGAATCAGACAATGTCAATGAATCTTGGCTAAATTTCTCAATATTTTTTGAAAATTCAACTAAGTTTCTCATACAATAGACTTTCAAGTCTAGTTGGAATTTTTAGTTTTCAAACTCTGACTCTGATGTATAAAGCCATTAAGATTTTTGAAAAATCATCTCTTCAAGATTGTTTTGAGCGTATAGAAAAGATTCTAAAAGATTTTTCTAATTTTCTTACTACTTTAAAAATTATTTTTTATTATAAAATAGACATTTCTACTTGGAGGTGAGTCTAATCTCATTGATATATGATATTACTAGCTAGCATTATATAAATTTAGAAGAAGTCAAACTCAAAAGCACAATTGTAAATAAAAAAATTTACATTTTGTAAACATTAAAAGTTTTCTAAAATATTTTGAACATTTTGCATTATAAGTAATAGTGTAAAATGGTACGGGTTAGTTACTAAATATTTTAAAAACATAAAGTTGTTTTGTCGTTGCCAGTAAAAAACAGACTAATTTTTACTTCCACCATTTTTTTTTCTCTTTGAAGTTTTTCAAACCCTCTCTTATTCCCATCTTCTGAGACACTCATTCAAAATTTTCCATGAACATATAATTCTTTTTGTTCCCCGTTTACACATCTAGATTTTCTACCTCTACACACCCATTTTCCAGTGCAGGTGGCTAATTACTATGTTGCCCTTGATTTCCATTCGTTCAAACGAATTCTCAGTTCATTTCACCATTTGTTCGAACGAATGGACACATACCCATCCCATTTTGATTCGTTAGAACGAATCTCCCTTTTAAATCAATTCGTTCGAATGAACGAATCGGGTGAACAGTATGTAGATTACTGTTCACCCATGTTACTGTTCACTCGTGAAGGGTTCTGGCTCTCCTAAAATTGGATATGCTTTCTCTATTTCCGTGTCCATCGCCCTTGCTCCAACTCGATTTGCCTTAAAGAGGGGGTTACGAAGAGGTTCAACCTTCTTTATGAAAGGTATTTAAAGAAGGTTTCGGGTCTTCTTGTCTTGGTTCAACGCGCTATAGATCTGTATATGGGACTGGGCCAGGGGAAGCTACGGGCTATGGAGCAACATCTTAGCCTAGAGCATCTCAAACGGGAGTGGAAACTGGTACCAGGAAATGGACGGGATCTCGAAAAGGAAGGAACGCTAGCTTGGAACTGACTTAAGAGGAGTGTCAAAAGAACTTGAAGTTTTAAAGTATATTTATCAGGTTATCGTAATTAGTCTAGATATTCAATTTGAAAAATTTTGGAAATACATAGTGCTTAAAAAATAACTTTGAATTTTTAAAGGAGATTTTATTATTTAATACACTATGCACATTATTTTGGCCAAGAAAGTTGAAGAACCTAAGTCAGGTTGAAATTTATAAAAGGGGTTTTTTTTGTTAAAATTTATTGGGCATATTTTGAAATCCGCTGCGTCGATTTCATTCAATTAATTTTGTTGGTTAATTGAGTTCGATTTTACCATTTAAAGTCCGCGAGTTAACATCTCGGCAAAATGAGATATCGGCCGATATAGATCTCTCCTCTTAATTTTTTTTGAAAAAAAACAACAAAAAACAGTCCAGTCTTTTTTTAAAAAAAAAAAATTGGAAGACATAAATATCAGCCGGGGCCCACAGCCGATATCTCAAATTTTTTTTTTAAAAGGATATATATGGATATTGGCCGATACATATCACCAAGATATCAGACATATCAATCGATATTCTGATAGGACAGTCGATACCTATTGTATCGGCCGAGATATCTTGAGTTTTACACTTTTAGTTGTGACAGAGTTTTCACTAAACGATTGAGTGGATATCTTATCCTACTCAATCTACATTAGGATACTCCATGAAATAAAAAAAATCCAAATATATTTCAAATTTTTTAATAGTCAAACTTTCCAATTTTTGACATTGACCCCTGAAAATTTGCCTCTTTAATCAGAAAACAATTTTTTTCACAAAGTACGGCAAAATATCCTTAGAGCCTTAGAGGTGTATGGGATCAACAACCCTCTTACATAAGAGTACTGGGATCTGAATAGAATGGGAGGTAATTTACAATTAGTGACAGATTCAGATTGACCTTACTCTTTTAACTTTTAAATAATTAGTGAAAAGAATTGTGTGACATAGGTAAAAAAAAGTAAAAAATGATTCCTTTTTCCCTTTATAAATTTTCCACAAACTTTTTTACTTTTTAGCTGTTATTATAAAAATATGGACCAAATTTGTCAAACCAACAAATTTAATTAAAAAAATTGTTTTCTATTATTTTAGTAATTTCATAAGAAATTTTTCTATTTTTAGATAATAATATGATAAGGTTGAACTAGATCATTTTAATTCATTACATCTTATTTGAAAAATTATTTTCTTATTTTTTTAGTTTTTAGATGAACTTTATTTTTAATACTTTTATAATAAAGACATGTTAAATTTTTAAAATTCTCCCCTTTTTATTATTTTTATCTAATATGAAAATAAATCACAACAATTTGATAGAACAATACAATTACCATGCATTGTCTCTCCTCTATATAGATTAGTTGAGGAATGCAATAAGCATGAAATAAAAGGCCTTTAGATAGACTGCTGCTAGCATCTCTTCCCCGAGGAGAGCCAGTGCCAGCTCTGAAATTTCGGAAGATGCAGTGTATTGGTGGGAACTTTAGGCCCTGAGAATAGTACAAGTGGAGATCCTACACTTCATTGATCACATTGGGCCGGCCCTGGGAAGAGAGAAGGTCTCGGCCGATCCTTTCCTTCTCCCTTTTTTTTTCCTTTATTTTTGCATTGGAGAGCACTGTGCTGGGGAGGGAGGAACGAGATTCTGGAGAGTGGGAGAGAGGAACGAGATTCAACAGAGTCTCTTTTCTCGTTCTCTTGGTGTTTTTTTTTCAGGTTTCGATCGGACGGGAGAAAGGGCAGCAGCTACGTGAGTACAGGCGGATTCAGGCCAGCAGCGTTCGTCAAATCCGTGGGACAGCGAAAGAGAAGCAGCAACGCCGGCCAGAGAGTCAGCAGCACAGGCGGTAAGCGCCGACGCACGGACGGCCGAGCAACCGGAGAAGGATTACAATTTTTTTGGTTGACATTTCACCTGATATCTCAATTTCTAATCTCCTGGTCAAATAAAGTTTAAATTGGTGTTGTGGATTGAGAGATTTTGACAGTAAAATTATATCACGAAATCTCTCAACAATTTTAGTGATCCACAATTACAATTTAAACTTTATTTGACCAAAGAGATTAGAAATTGAAATATCAAAAGAAATATCTCGGTAATTGCTTTGAAATATAATTAATTCAGAAGGCAGGGAGACACTCATTCAAACAAGAGATTCTGAATATTTGAATTAATCAACTTAGTCTTCGGATATTATATATGGTTTTCCCAAAAAGATTAAAATGCTTAATATTTTTGAAAAATTAAAAAAATCACAATCCATGAATTTTGTGTTCAAACCAAAATTAATAAATATAGTATAATAATAAAAAAAATATCGTCGTTTATGTAAATATTGTTCTTGTACAAGACTACAGAAAAAGATGCTCATATGTACAGACTGGTAATTACATGTGTGATTATGTATAGCTTATAATTGAAAACTAACTTAGACTCTAATGGAGAAACTAGATTTTAGTAAAACTAACATATAAATTGTATAAAGTTACCAAAAATTGAAAGTATTTTAAAAATCAAATTTAAATTATATTATATCGATTTTGACAGCTACAATTGAAGTATAGTGTGAATTTTTTATTTAAATATATCAAACTTCCTATTGAAAAACTGTCATAAATAGCAAGCTTTTGTTCCTTTATACAGTGAAAGTTTTCATTTGCCCCAACGGTGGGAATAATGGGATTAGATCAACGGCAGACGGATAGTAGATGAATTTGATGAAGGGAGGGACATCATTGGGGTCAGGGGTTAAAAAATCGTTATCGGCCGATATTTTTCTCTCTCCAGCCAATACGGCCGATATTTCAGCCGATATTGTGAATATCAGCCGATAACGATATATATCGGCCGATATTTACAACTTCAAAACCGATACATATCGGCCGATACGATATGTATCGGCCGATATTTGTACCCCTATTTGGGGTCACAATGGGCCCACACCACATGAAAATTACATGAGTACTAGTTCATATGAGAAAATTTTCATATTGGAGTACTTGACAAAATTGTATCTTATATCTTACTGTTGATTTTTGAATTCTTAAAAATAGCTAAAGTCATTTAGCTAAGTTGATTTTTAAAATAAACATCATATACAGGCATAGACCTTTCTAATGTAATCAAACTCATTATTAAAAATGGATCCCACATTAAGCTCAGAGCGTGAGAACCCCTCTAAATCTAGTTTTACACTTAAAAGATATGGTTTGAAAAAAAAATCCTCTATAATTTTATTGAACTATATCAAGTTGTTATATAATGAAATCTTTGTAATACAAGCAGAACGTGGATCAAACAAGTGACCTCCAGATCTCCAGTCTGAAGCTCTCTCAACTGAGCTTTGAGCTATCCCCGCTTGTATTACAAAAAATTCAAATCATTGTATAATGACTTAATATAATTCAATGAAATCATACAGGAATTTTTTTTTCCAAACCATGGTTTTAAATCTTAAACTAGATTTATATGGGTTCTCATGCTCTGAGCTCAATGTGTGATCCACTTTTAATCATTAAGTTGATTATATTAGAAAGATTATGCCTATATATGGTGTTTATTTTAAAAATCAACTTAGCAAAATGACTTTAGCCATGGTTTTCAAAAATCAACTGTAGGATATAGGATACAATTTTGTCAAGTTCAAACTAATGGTGGATGTACTTGAGTTAAAAAACTCAATTTGATAAGTAACGGGTCAAGATTCATCTGATAGCACGGCTTCCCACATGTAACCACACTAGGCAATTATTATTGAATAGCTTATAAAGGTGTTGAGCATGAATCGAACTCAAGACCTCCCTTCACGAGAGATGAAGAAAAAAAAATAAAGAAAGCTGGGAGGACACCTTCAAAGTATTGATATTAAATAGGACAATTTGTAAAAACTCTTTTCTATGTCTAAAATACAAAACATTATTAAAATATATGAAAAACTAAAAAATATATCCCATAATGAATCCGTTCTCTCCACTCACTTATCCTCAATGGATTACATTTATGTCTAATTTGATATCAATCTAACTTTTACAACTTGTTAATTTAATCTGATGAATTTTTGTCATCAAATAAAGTTCAAAATTTTAAAACTTTAAAATACTTGACTTGTAATACCCTGCCCCAGATTAGGCGAGTTTTAGCTCGTTAATCGTGTTTAACCAGTTGATCTTGAGGTTTTTGGTTAGGGCTTCGAGGAAAGCCCAAGTTTGGCCCGATCTGAGCCCGAAAACTCAGTGATTCAGCTCATCGAGCTGGAGGGGCATTTTGGTAATTTACCACTTGTTGTGTTTTTTTTTATAAATTGTGTGATTTTGTGAATATTATTGGTGAATAATGTTTTCCTTAATTAAGGATTTGCATTTCTGATTTTTAAATAAAATTATTTTCAGAAAATAATATTTAAATATCGCCCGTCAAAACCCCGAAAGGGAGTATTAATTATTTTAAAGGGTTTTGAAAATGAAATAAATTTTGAAATTAGTATTTTATGGTAGACCATTTTAAAAATGATCTAGATATTTCATTTCACTTCAAAATAAGATTTACAAATTAGTTATTTTTACATTTGTTTAATTAAGTAATTATGGGTAAAATATGAATTTTATTTAAATAAATGGTTTTTAATAAGAGTTAAAATCTGAAATTTTTATGGTGATTAAGATTTTTAAAACCCAACCTATCTATAAGGTTGGATCAGGTTTTTAAGTTTTTAATTTATTACTTTTAGTTTAAAAATCAGTTTTTATGAAAACTAGGCCCTTTTTGCAATTTAGAAAATCTTGAAGGGCTGATTTGCAAACAGCAGAAAACCTGCTGTTACTGTAGCACCATCAGCTGCGTGCGGCAGGCCCCTGCTGCCCGATTTTCCGACGATTTCCCGGCGTCCCGTCCCATCGCGTGTGCCGGATTTTCCGGCCGAAAAACTCTATAAATTCGGCCCCTTTCAACCATTTGAATTCCCAGCAATTCTTCTCTTCTCTGCTCTCTGTAATCTCATTTCCAGCCGAGCCCCTCATTTTTCAGTTACTGTTGCTTAAGTGGAAGATTTTCCAAAAAACCCGATTTTCAACCCAGGAATCGAAACCAAGGTAACCACTGCATTCCCCTTTCAATTTCGATCGGTTTTGAATCAAAAATTTTTGGATTTGGCTCTGATTTCAGTGAGAAAATCGATTTCAAAATTTAGGGAAAATTTTAGGGTTCCTCGTATCAGTGAGCTTCCGGTGTTAATATCGGATGGCTCACTGAGTTTCAGAGCTCCAAACCTCTCCCTATGGAAAGAGGACTCCCGGAAGAATCCATCGGACCGGTCAGATGTAAAAACCGAGTCCAAAAAATACCCCTTTTGGCATTTTCGGTTTTACTGTTCACCGGCCGTTCACTGTCTGTTGCAGACAGTGAACGGGGAAGAAGAAGAGGAAGAAGAAAGAGAAAAAAAAAAAAAAAACATTTTTATTTGAAAATATGGTTGCTTATGATTTCAAATGGTGGTTCCCACCGAAGAAAAAAAAAAAATGAATAAATATTTAAATAATTAAATATTATTATTTTATTCCAAAAAAAAAAATTTTATTTGAGATTATAGTTTCTTATGGTTTTAAATGTTGGTTCCCACCGAAGAAAAAAAAAAAAAGAATAAATATTTAAATAATTAAATATTATTATTTTATTCCAAAAAAAAAAAAAAAATATTTTTATTTGAGATTATAGTTGCTTATGGTTTTAAATGTTGGTTCCCACCGAAGAAAAAAAAAAATGAATAAATAATTAAATAATTAAATATTATTATTTTATTCAAAAAAAAAAAAAATTTTATTATTTCGTTAGATTATGTGATGTGATGGTTTATACCCCCCTTGTTAAATAAAACTGTACTAACCCCTTTCTCTTATTATTTATAGTGTAAATATTATTGTATCCGCTTTCAGTCCGACATTAGTCGGGAACTGAGTGATTCACTTTCAGGCCGGCACTATAGTCGGGCACTGGGTGACCTCGAGGCCTACTCAAAATGTCAGCTCTGGTCCTATCCAGAAGACAACCGAGAAGTGACCCGAGGATCTAGACCTCACTCAATACGTCAATCTGGTCAATGCCCAGAAGACAATATGAGTTTGGACTGAGCCCCTTTTTATTATTATATTATTATCTTGTGGACGATTTAAAAAGGCTAGAAACCAAGTAGGAGACTCATTTCCATGAATCCTGGATATTTTGTGGGAAAACGTGTGATTTCCAAATACTACGTATATGTACGTATCTGATATGTATATTGATTGCGCACTTGCATGTTGTTTGACAGAGACCGCGAAACCACACGATCACGGTGAGGGAACTTAACTCTGCAGATTTTGTAAACAAGTGTTATTTTGAGCAATGAGTGGTTTCGGTTTTGATGAACCCACTCATGTGCCTATACATGATGCACTATGGTAAGAGTGCTGTGACGATTTGATATTACGGTGTTGACCGTATGTGTATGTAAGACTGCTTCCACGTACCTGGGCTATTGAACCAATATCGGCCATATGAGAGATGGTTTATGTCTACTGGACCATGCTGTCGTCAGTTGCTGACTTGAGGGTGTCAGTACCGGTTACGTTTAAGAGCCGGAGATGTACTTGCAAGGATGTATTTTGACCGTGTCGGGACTTAATACTGGTCTCAGTGTAGTCGGCAGGCGTTACGGTGGATAATGGCAGTGATTGATAGTTGATGATGTTATTACCTTATTTGAGATTATGCTTACTGTTATCAAGCATGTGATATTAACTGTTGTTAACCCGTTTTACTATTTGCTTAATGTGCATTGTTAATTATCCTTCACTGGGCTAGTTAGCTCACACCACTCACCTTTCAGGCGATGAACCCGAGGAGGAGGACCCTCTCTTTCAGGCTTAGGGCGTTTGAGCTAGAGCAGTGTTTTGGGATTCCCCCGGAGAGGAATGCCCTGATCTTTCTGTTGGTTCTAGGAACCGTTGTTTTTGTATTAAGTACCGGATGTGGTACTTAATTTATGTTTAAATGTTGTAATCGGCTATGTTGCCATTTGAGACAATGTTATGATTGATTAATCAATGTTGGTATCTTTTTGATCGTATTATGAGTGGATGTTATTCTTGTGTTGTTTTTGCTTGTCTTTGGGGCAGGCATATGGTACATGTTTGAGTCCACTTAACGGGCTGATGTGTAACCGCTGGGCCTAACTGTTGATCTGGCCCAGTAAGAGTGCTTGTGGTTTAGTTTACTTACCTTTAAAAAAAAAAAAAATTCAGTCGCGTTCCGAGCCCACCGGTCGGGTCGGGGCGTGACAGCTTGGTATCAGAGCGTAGGCTCAACTCTAGGACTGTGATGGGTTACTACCTAGTTAGACTTGTTTTTGCCTTAGTGTTGCTATTGTTTTTGACATCCTCCTGTTTGGTGATACAGATATGTCAGGCAACACGGAGTATTTTCAGGGGACACCTAGCGACCCTATCGTCATAGATTCTGGAGATGACTCCGGTGCGCCAAGTTTCGATGAAGTTGCACCTAGGGAGGAGGTAGTAGTGGCATCTCCAGAATACCACGTGGGTGCTGAACCTGTGGAGGAAGAGGGAGATATCCCAATTCCAGAGGAGTCGGTGGGGGAGAACGGATCACCCGAGTATGTTCCGGCTACTCCGCCATTGGACGAGAACCAAGATGAAATGTGTGAGCTCTGCAATCAGGCAGGGCACAACTTCCTCTATTGCCCCTATCCACCCAATGTCATTTGCCCAGTTTGCGACCTCCGCGGACATGGGAGTGCCAGAACCAATTGTCCTTATGTAGGAGGACCGGGGATCATACCCTGTTTAACTTGTGGGGTGTACGGGCACAAGTCTGAGACCTGCCCGGATAACTTTTATTACTTTGGTGGTGAGGAAGGATCTTCTTCAGGGAATTAGATCAGTGTTTGTTAGGGGGGGGCATCGGAGTGTTTGTTTGTGAGGGTTAAGTTTTGTTCTTTTGAAGGGTTCTCATACCCTACTAACCCTTGTACTTGTATTTGAAATTTCAAATGAATTCTAATGAGATTATTTGCAACTTGTGTGTTTTGCTTTAATAAGATCTTAAAATTGGTTAATGATATTTACAAGTGTAAATAACAGATGTCAGGACCCAACGCAAACCGAGCCAACTTTCGTGGGAGGAGGACTGGTCTTCCACCCCGTGACCTACCCAACGAGGCGATTCGAGCGGCGGTTGAAGCATTTCAGCAGATAGCTGAAAATATGCGACGTCCGCCAGTCCAAACACCAGAGGAGAGAGCCACCTCGGCTCTGAAAGAGTTCAAACGTCTGAACCCGACTAGCTTCTCGGGAACGGAAGACCCCAGCGCTGCGAGGAACTGGCTAACCCAGATTAGCCGAATCCTCAATACCCTAGCGATCGCCGATGATTTACGTGTAACCTTGGCGACTTATCAGCTTGAAGGGAACGCCTACGAATGGTGGGAGGCGAAGAGCTTGGTTCGTAATCACGAGCCAATGACTTGGGAGGAGTTTTCTGCAGCATTTCTGGCCCGTTACTTTCCAAAGACGGTGAAGGAGGCGAGGAAGAGAGAGTTCCTCAACATTCAGCAGGGTTCAGATACAGTGGCACAGTATGCCATGCGCTACATCGACCTGATGCAGTTTGTGCCATGGATCGCCGCCAATGAGGAGGAGAAGATCCAGCATTTCGAGAACGGACTCAGACCCTTCCTGCAGCGGCAAGTGGCCGGCCTAGTGTTCAACACTTTGGAGGAGATTATCGATCGAGCTTCAAAGGTGGAAGCGGTTGACTCCATCAACCGGAGCACTGACAACTCTCAGAAACCTTCTTCTAACAAGAAGGCAAGGTTCAATCAGCAGAAGAAGCCTTTCTTCAGGAAGAGCCAACCTAGTGTGGGCCAGTCCAGTCGGTCTGACTCTCGGCCGATCGTGTGCTACACCTGTAATCAGCCTGGGCATACTTCTAGGTTCTGTCAATCCAAGGGAGAGAGGGCTTGCTTTCACTGCCAGCAGACCGGGCACCTGTTCAAGGATTGTCCTTTTTCTGGTAAAGCGGCACCTTCGCAAGGCGCCGGAGTTTCCTTCTCTGTGGCGCAGCCGTCTGTCGGCAGAGGTTCTCAGCAGGCTTCCAGAGGATCAGCGACACCGAGGAACGGACCACCTCGGAACGATCAGGGGAGAGGACGAGGGCGTCCTCAAGGGAGAGTCTACTCTTTAGGGACTCAGAAGGAGGAACCGATGGAGAACACGGTGATGGAAGGTACCCTTAATCTTTTCAGTTTTTTGGCTCGAGTGTTGTTTGATACCGGTGCTTCGCATTCCTTTATCTCTAGAACTTGTTGTGTTAGATTGGGTTTGAAACCGGTAGAAGTAGTTAACCCGTTAATGGTAGTTTCACCTTTGGGTAAGAAGGCTTTGGCAAACCAAGAGTGTAGATCTTGTGTTTTGAAGATTAGTGGAGTGGAGTTGTCCTATGATTTTCTGGTTCTGGAAATGACGGACTTTGACATCATCCTTGGTGTGGATTGGTTGTCTGTTTTTGGAGTCTTGATAGACTGCTCTCAGAGGAGAATTCATGGGGTTTCCTCAACCGGTGAGAGGTTTATGGAGAAGTTGGTACCCTATGAGAGGATGAGAGTCACTTTCTCTGGCCTTAGGGCGTATCCCGGTAGTGTGGTGGCAAGCATGGGTTGGGAAGATGTAGGTGGTATAGGGTCTGTTGCTCCTCGGGTGGTGTGTGAGTTTATGGATGTTTTTCCTGACCAGTTGGCTGGGCTACCTCCACGCCGAGAGATAGAGTTTGTTATAGACCTACAGCCAGGAACATCTCCAATTTCCATGGCACCTTATCGGATGGCGCCGGCAGAACAGAGAGAGCTAGCTACGCAGGTAGAAGAGCTTCTTAGTCTTGGTTTTATCCGTCAGAGCAACTCGCCGTGGGGCGCACCTGCTCTTTTTGTGAAAAAGAAGGATGGATCGATGAGGATGTGTATAGATTACCGGCGGCTTAACCAGGTAACTATTAAGAACAAGTATCCGTTGCCTAGAATAGACGACCTCTTTGATCTTTTGAGGGGATCAAAGTGTTTTTCGAAAATCGATTTGAGGTCGGGTTACCATCAGTTGCGGATTCGAGAGGAGGACATTCCGAAGACTGCTTTTCGGACGCAGTATGGCTTGTACGAGTTTGTTGTGATGCCTTTCGGTTTGACGAACGCACCAGCCATGTTCATGGACTTGATGAATCGGGTGTTTCGACCGTATCTACGAGAGTTCGTGATAGTCTTCATCGACGATATCTTGATCTTTTCGTCATCAGAAGAGGAGCATGAGCGTCATCTGCGGATTGTTCTTCAGACTCTTCGGGAGCATCAGCTGTTTGCTAAGCTGAGCAAGTGTGAGTTTTGGTTGACTCAAGTGCAATTTCTGGGACATGTGGTGTCTCCAGGAGGAATCTCGGTAGATCCAGCAAAGGTAGAGACCGTGAAGACTTGGGAGAGTCCCAAGAGCGTGTTCGAGATCCGGAGCTTTCTGGGATTAGCAGGATATTACCGAAAGTTTATCCCGCACTTCTCTCAGATCGCGGTACCGATGACTCGGCTGACGAGGAAGAACGTCAAGTTCGAGTGGAGCGAAGCTTGTGAGAAAGCATTCCAGGAGCTGAAGGAGAAGTTGACGACGTCTCCAGTGTTGGTGATACCCGAGCAAGGACGAGGTTATGATGTTTATTGCGACGCGTCCAAGTTTGATTTGGGTTGTGTGCTGATGCAAGAGGGGAAGGTAGTAGCTTATGGTTCCAGGCAATTGAAGGGACATGAGCAGAACTACCCGACTCATGATTTGGAGTTGGCAGCTGTTGTATTCTCGTTGAAATTGTGGAGACATTACTTATATGGTGAGAAGTTCAATGTGTTTTCTGATCACCATAGTCTCAAGTATATCTTCACTCAGAAAGACTTGAATATGAGGCAGCGTAGGTGGATGGAGTACTTGGGAGATTATGACTTCAGTCTCTCCTATCACCCGGGGAAAGCCAACGTGGTGGCCGATGCCTTGAGCCGGAAGTCTCACAACGACGTGGCGAGGATGGCATCCTTGCAATGGAAGATGCTCGAAGTTCTGTCCGAGTACGATCTTGAACTGATCGAAGGAAGCGGGTCAGCAAGAATCCATAGTTTGGTTCTGCAACCCGAGGTAGTTGGATTGGTGTTGGAAGGACAACAGAGCGACCCAAAAGCGAAGGAATTGGCAACTCAGCTTTCAAGAGGAGCAACTTTAGAGGATTGGAAGATCAAAGCGGACGGAAGTCTGACTTTCAAAGACAGACTATTTGTGCCAAAGTCGGACGAGTACAGGAGAAAGGTGCTTGATCACTTTCATCGATCTCGCTTTGCGGTGCATCCCGGTGGTACGAAGATGTATCGTGACTTGCGGCGACTTTTCTGGTGGAAAGGTATGAAGCGCGAAGTAGCAGATTTTGTATCCAAGTGCCTAACTTGTCAACAAGTGAAGGCGGAACATCAACGACCTGGTGGAAAGATGCAACCTTTGGAAGTGGCTGAATGGAAGTGGGAGCATATCACGATGGATTTTGTAACTGGTTTTCCTAAGTCTCCTAAGAAGAACGACGCTATTTGGGTAATAGTCGATCGATTGACGAAGTCAGCTCACTTTCTACCGATCAAGAAGACGGATGCCTTGGCTACTCTAAGCAGACTGTATTTGAAGGAGATAGTCAGATTGCATGGAGTGCCTGTATCCATTGTATCTGATAGAGACCCGAGGTTCGTGTCAAGGTTTTGGCAAGGATTGCAAGAAGAGTTGGGGACTAAGCTGTGCTTTAGCACTGCTTTTCACCCTCAGACGGATGGTCAGTCAGAGAGAACCATTCAAACCTTAGAGGATATGCTAAGGGCTTGTGTGATGGATATGCGGGGAAGTTGGGAAGATCACTTGCCTTTGATCGAGTTCGTCTACAACAACAGTTATCACTCCAGTGTGCAGATGGCACCCTACGAGGCTCTGTATGGCAGACCTTGCAGGTCACCTCTTTGTTGGACAGAGGTAGGAGACAAAGCGCTACTAGGACCTGATCTAGTGCGTGAGACGTCAGAGCAAGTTGAAGTGATCAGACAGCGTCTCAAGACAGCCCAGAGCAGACAAAAAAGTTATGCTGACAAAAGGCGACGACCTTTGGAGTTTGCAGTTGGCGACCGAGTTTTCTTACGTGTGGCACCACGTCATGGAGTGCAGCGGTTCGGGCGCAAGGGAAAACTATCACCTCGATATGTTGGACCCTTTGAGATCTTGAAGAGGATAGGTGAAGTGGCCTATCAGTTGGATCTTCCTCAGGCTTTGGAGAGAGTGCATAGTACGTTCCACGTGTCTATGCTAAGGAAGTACGAGCCTGACCCATCGCATGTGATCAGTTTTGAAGAGATTGAAGTGTCAGAGGACTTAACTTTTGAAGAAGCACCAGTCAAGATTCTAGAGCGTCGGACTCAAGAGCTCAGGAGGAAGTCTATACCTCTAGTGCGAGTGCTGTGGCAACATCGCGACGTGCAACATGAGACGTGGGAACCTGAATCGACGATGCAGAAGCTGTACCCTGGTTTGTTTACTGACCAAGGAGGTAAGTGTTTGTCTTAAATTTCGGGACGAAATTTTCTTTTAGGAGGGTAGGATGTAATACCCTGCCCCAGATTAGGCGAGTTTTAGCTCGTTAATCGTGTTTAACCAGTTGATCTTGAGGTTTTTGGTTAGGGCTTCGAGGAAAGCCCAAGTTTGGCCCGATCTGAGCCCGAAAACTCAGTGATTCAGCTCATCGAGCTGGAGGGGCATTTTGGTAATTTACCACTTGTTGTGTTTTTTTTTATAAATTGTGTGATTTTGTGAATATTATTGGTGAATAATGTTTTCCTTAATTAAGGATTTGCATTTCTGATTTTTAAATAAAATTATTTTCAGAAAATAATATTTAAATATCGCCCGTCAAAACCCCGAAAGGGAGTATTAATTATTTTAAAGGGTTTTGAAAATGAAATAAATTTTGAAATTAGTATTTTATGGTAGACCATTTTAAAAATGATCTAGATATTTCATTTCACTTCAAAATAAGATTTACAAATTAGTTATTTTTACATTTGTTTAATTAAGTAATTATGGGTAAAATATGAATTTTATTTAAATAAATGGTTTTTAATAAGAGTTAAAATCTGAAATTTTTATGGTGATTAAGATTTTTAAAACCCAACCTATCTATAAGGTTGGATCAGGTTTTTAAGTTTTTAATTTATTACTTTTAGTTTAAAAATCAGTTTTTATGAAAACTAGGCCCTTTTTGCAATTTAGAAAATCTTGAAGGGCTGATTTGCAAACAGCAGAAAACCTGCTGTTACTGTAGCACCATCAGCTGCGTGCGGCAGGCCCCTGCTGCCCGATTTTCCGACGATTTCCCGGCGTCCCGTCCCATCGCGCGTGCCGGATTTTCCGGCCGAAAAACTCTATAAATTCGGCCCCTTTCAACCATTTGAATTCCCAGCAATTCTTCTCTTCTCTGCTCTCTGTAATCTCATTTCCAGCCGAGCCCCTCGTTTTTCAGTTACTGTTGCTTAAGTGGAAGATTTTCCAAAAAACCCGATTTTCAACCCAGGAATCGAAACCAAGGTAACCACTGCATTCCCCTTTCAATTTCGATCGGTTTTGAATAAAAAAATTTTGGATTTGGCTCTGATTTCAGTGAGAAAATCGATTTCAAAATTTAGGGAAAATTTTAGGGTTCCTCGTATCAGTGAGCTTCCGGTGTTAATATCGGATGGCTCACTGAGTTTCAGAGCTCCAAACCTCTCCCTATGGAAAGAGGACTCCCGGAAGAATCCATCGGACCGGTCAGATGTAAAAACCGAGTCCAGAAAATACCCCTTTTGGCATTTTCGGTTTTACTGTTCACCGGCCGTTCACTGTCTGTTGCAGACAGTGAACGGGGAAGAAGAAGAGGAAGAAGAAAGAGAAAAAAAAAAAAAAAAAAACATTTTTATTTGAAAATATGGTTGCTTATGATTTCAAATGGTGGTTCCCACCGAAGAAAAAAAAAAAAATGAATAAATATTTAAATAATTAAATATTATTATTTTATTCCAAAAAAAAAAAATTTTATTTGAGATTATAGTTGCTTATGGTTTTAAATGTTGGTTCCCACCGAAGAAAAAAAAAAAAAAAAGAATAAATATTTAAATAATTAAATATTATTATTTTATTCCAAAAAAAAAAAAAAAAATATTTTTATTTGAGATTATAGTTGCTTATGGTTTTAAATGTTGGTTCCCACCGAAGAAAAAAAAAAAAAAATGAATAAATAATTAAATAATTAAATATTATTATTTTATTCAAAAAAAAAAAATAAATTATTATTTCGTTAGATTATGTGATGTGATGGTTTATACCCCCCTTGTTAAATAAAACTGTACTAACCCCTTTCTCTTATTATTTATAGTGTAAATATTATTGTATCCGCTTTCAGTCCGACATTAGTCGGGAACTGAGTGATTCACTTTCAGGCCGGCACTATAGTCGGGCACTGGGTGACCTCGAGGCCTACTCAAAATGTCAGCTCTGGTCCTATCCAGAAGACAACCGAGAAGTGACCCGAGGATCTAGACCTCACTCAATACGTCAATCTGGTCAATGCCCAGAAGACAATATGAGTTTGGACTGAGCCCCTTTTTATTATTATATTATTATCTTGTGGACGATTTAAAAAGGCTAGAAACCAAGTAGGAGACTCATTTCCATGAATCCTGGATATTTTGTGGGAAAACGTGTGATTTCCAAATACTACGTATATGTACGTATCTGATATGTATATTGATTGCGCACTTGCATGTTGTTTGACAGAGACCGCGAAACCACACGATCACGGTGAGGGAACTTAACTCTGCAGATTTTGTAAACAAGTGTTATTTTGAGCAATGAGTGGTTTCGGTTTTGATGAACCCACTCATGTGCCTATACATGATGCACTATGGTAAGAGTGCTGTGACGATTTGATATTACGGTGTTGACCGTATGTGTATGTAAGACTGCTTCCACGTACCTGGGCTATTGAACCAATATCGGCCATATGAGAGATGGTTTATGTCTACTGGACCATGCTGTCGTCAGTTGCTGACTTGAGGGTGTCAGTACCGGTTACGTTTAAGAGCCGGAGATGTACTTGCAAGGATGTATTTTGACCGTGTCGGGACTTAATACTGGTCTCAGTGTAGTCGGCAGGCGTTACGGTGGATAATGGCAGTGATTGATAGTTGATGATGTTATTATCTTATTTGAGATTATGCTTACTGTTATCAAGCATGTGATATTAACTGTTGTTAACCCGTTTTACTATTTGCTTAATGTGCATTGTTAATTATCCTTCACTGGGCTAGTTAGCTCACACCACTCACCTTTCAGGCGATGAACCCGAGGAGGAGGACCCTCTCTTTCAGGCTTAGGGCGTTTGAGCTAGAGCAGTGTTTTGGGATTCCCCCGGAGAGGAATGCCCTGATCTTTCTGTTGGTTCTAGGAACCGTTGTTTTTGTATTAAGTACCGGATGTGGTACTTAATTTATGTTTAAATGTTGTAATCGGCTATGTTGCCATTTGAGACAATGTTATGATTGATTAATCAATGTTGGTATCTTTTTGATCGTATTATGAGTGGATGTTATTCTTGTGTTGTTTTTGCTTGTCTTTGGGGCAGGCATATGGTACATGTTTGAGTCCACTTAACGGGCTGATGTGTAACCGCTGGGCCTAACTGTTGATCCGGCCCAGTAAGAGTGCTTGTGGTTTAGTTTACTTACCTTTCAAAAAAAAAAAAAATCAGTCGCGTTCCGAGCCCACCGGTCGGGTCGGGGCGTGACATGACTCTCACTTATTTGATCTAAGATGAATTTTTATAGATAACTTATAGAAGATAAAGACTTTTTACAAACACCCATCCATCTAGCCCCAAGTGGGACTCACCAAACTGTGCAAACAAAAATTTGAGGACCTTTTATGTGAGGCTCATATGGCTGTGTGGATTGAAAATGTCTTTGTTCAAACAAAGTGTCTATAAAAAATTACATTGATCAAATAAGTGTAGCTGTGTTTTCAAAGGTTACAAAATTTTCTATTTTTATATATGTGATCAAACCAATGGTTTTTTTTTGGAATGCAAGGGGGTAGAATTTGGCTGGGATCCTGATAAGCTCCATTTTGTCATGGTTTTGAAATCATTATTTTTAAGTTATACCATAAATGGTGTTGATGGAGTGAGAGATTTCTTTGCAAGAAAAGGCGTTGATAGATCCATTTACCACATCATCATCATCATCACCGCCACCATTTATCCCATCAACCTAAGGTTATTCACATTTGAATTTGACAAATTTTCTTTTATTTCTTTTTTTAGTAGACTTACCATCCATCTAACATCTATAGGACTCTTAAACCCATAACATTGAGGTTGCAAGTGTGCTCAGGTTTCTGTCACAAGCACATGCACAAGCTTATTCAGAAGCCCCACATAGTTTGATACAATGTAAAAAAGATTATATGAATAAAAAGTGTTAAAAGTTTTATCCCCATTAAATCATTCCATCCATTGATTTTGAACTACCAAAAATGAATGACATACTCTATCAAAATTATTCAGAAGCCAAGATTATATAACTTGAATTATCAATTGTGCCTTAATCTGAGAACCAGAGAAATCTTGCAAATTCTCCTCCCTCAGAAATAGCATTTGGAAAAGCACCACTAGTCTGAAAATTGTCAGTTTTTAAGATAGATTTAGCAAACATCAAATGCAAAATAAATTAAATTAATGATCAAGACCATCCATTGCCGGCTGAACATTGATGACAGAGAATGGACTGAGACGGCAAAAATATTCAGTTTCACAAGGAAATGTAATAAAAGGGTGAAAACATTCCATCCAATTCCTATACCATGGAGCCAAATTAATGATCATGATCCGTAGTACCCCGAAAAATGCTAAAATTTGTTGGGCTTAATTATCAATTACAAAATGAAAGCTGCACTAGTCAATTGCCAACAACAATTTCTTCAACAGCCAGAACAGGAAAAAAATTCAAAAAATAACAGGCTAAAAAAAACAGAAGGTAAATAGAATGGAGCTGAAGTGAACAATTGGAGTAGGAGTAAACCCCAACCAAGCAAAAGTTGAACAAAGAGATGTGATTTCAGATAGAGAATGATTAATAATGGTTAAACCAAATAGATGGGTTATATCTATCCAAAAGATGGAAATTTAAATTTTAAATTAAAGAAGACCAACATAAGAAAAAAAGATAAGATATAAACCAAAATAAGAATGTAACAGAATCCCTTGTAAATGTCTGGGATTAGTTCTCCCAATGCCCAGTACAAATCACACAAGAAAATACAACACCCTTAGGTCCAACAAGGAGTGTAAAACGTCCACTGGTGATGACTCAGCCATCAGTTCTGAATTCTCCCAATTATGCGATACAAGAGACTGCCACATGTATATAGGAGAACTCAAGAGTGCTGACATGAGAAGACCAGAGTGAGCTTTACTTCATGTACCTTTTTAAGAACCGCAGCAAGCTGATTTTACTGGAGCACCTTCAGGGCCCTTAGATGGGTCTGGTTTACTGATCTTGATAGTTGGTGGCTGCATGCAGTAACCAATACTCAGAACAGGAAAATGGTTTGATGCATTTGGACAAGCCTCATTATGAAATCACAATAATTTTCTTCTGAAAAGGTAAAATCAAATCATATCACCACATTCAAGCAATCCAAAATCTAAAAATGGTGCTGCAAAAGCCTCAGATTGAGCTTTGCAACCTGAAATATTCAATTTAACTGTAGAGCTTTTAAGATTGTAATATATTTGCATACTTGCAGAAAGAGGGTGAGGGGGCAAGAAAAAGAAGAGTCCAGGGAAAGCCTAACGAAATACCCAATGAGATTGGTAGCTGTCCATTTTTACACCAATGCATGTAAATACCCGGTGAATTTGATAAATCTCTTTCTCAAATATGAAAAATGGAAATCTGTCAAACTTTACTAGGTTCTGATCCTCATTGTCGAGGTATTGGAGAACGGCATCACTCAAAAAAAGGCCTACTGGAGGTCGTGTTTCAGTGGAGAGGTTCACATGTCATCAATACGTGTTCGTGAAAGTGTGTCATGGAGAAGCATATAGAAGAACTAGATTGATATATGGTGCAACACTGCAGCAAGAGTTGGTATCAGCTGCTTCCAGGGACAAAGGGGCAACATAGTTGTAGGATTTATGGTGTTGGGCCATTTTTCTGGTTCACAGCAAATATAATCTTGGATGTAGCCTTCCCACTCCCCACCCCAACACCCACCCACCCCACCTGCCACCAATTTTTTTTTTTTTAAACCCTCAGATGTACCCTCACAGGTTTGTCTTGATATGAGGGTTATCTAGTAAGGTTGTACCTTTGGGGTACTTTGTACATGGGCTACCTAATATATAACAGTTATACTAAATAGTACAACCTTGTGACCCCTTTTTATAGAAGTGTTACAACTCAAAATAACAGATAAATGAAGGAAAGCTGTCAAGCATCCATTGGATTTCTCACCAGCAAAGCTCACACATACACAAAAAGGGAAATGTTCAGTCCAGTGCCCAAATAGTCTTAATTTATGAAGTCATTCATCTGGAAATATTAAATATATACCTCAGCTTTAGAGTCACTCTCTGCGAGTCTTTGTTTTATGTCTCTGGCAATGGAGAAAAAAACCTGCTCCACATTTAAGTTTGTTTTTGCACTCTACGAAAGAGGGTTCAAGAGACATAAAGACATCATTCAAGTCAATGAGCAATTGAAAATTAGTATAATAGCATCCAAGAGCGTTATGACTTACAGTCTCAAAAAACTTGATTCCGTACTCATCAGCCAGAGCTTGGCCACGTGATGTTGGAACAGCCTGCAGCACAAGAAAGCTCATATAATGGATTGTGTCTGAATAACCAAATGGATCATCAAAGAACTTACCCTCTTGCTCTCATCCATATCTGCTTTGTTGCCCACCAATATTTTATTAACATTGTCAGATGCATGCTGCTCGATATTTCGGATCCAGTTCCTAATGTCTGCATATGTTGAAGGAGACTCAAAACTAATACAAGGTAATCAAGCTTGACAATTGAAAATTCAGTTCAAGAAGATGCAAAATTAGACAAAACAAGAGCAAGACATGAAGTGGATACTGTTGAAAGAAGACTCATCAGTGACATCATACACCAACAATATGCCCATCGCTCCCCTATAGTATGCTACAAAGCAAATGATAAAATCAGTGGACATACCAAATTTAGAACATGATCAACTGCAGAAAACAAAGTAAAAGCTCACTCAAAGTCCGCTTTGAGAATTGGTGAGCATGAAAGTTCAAAATACCCGCTTCTTAAGATCCTTTTGGAATATAGATAAACAATTACCTGTTGTAATAGTCCGGAAACGTTCCTGACCAGCAGTATCCCATATTTGCAGTTTGATACGCTTCCCATCAAGCTCAATAGTCCTAATCTTAAAATCAATCCTAAAAGGGCAGTATTACAACTTCAGCAAGCAATTTTGAAAATATATTGAGGAATGAGGATTCTCCAAAATAAAGAATTTTGGGAACATACCCTATTGTGGTAATAAAAGAAGTGGTAAAGGAGTCATCAGAGAAGCGTAACAGGAGGCAACTCTTTCCAACTCCTGAAAAGATGGTTCAAAGTCATTTGATTAAATTGTTGTGATACAAAGGACTAAAGAGAAACAAGGAAAAAAAAAAATGCACAGTGTTTTTTTTTTTAACATAACAATGAAAAAAGAGCAGTACACATGAGATAAGAAAAAGTAGGAAGGCTGAGCACTTTTTTTTTGAAACAGTAACATGTGGATTTATTAATTAAAGTACAATGTACAGATAAGATGGGCTAAGTATAGAAGAGTTATACATGGCTATCTAATAGAATACAAAGAAATTCACAATGTGGAGTCATCATCTCCCGTACACCCAAAAGAGATTCACGATCAGAACAGCTCCATTGCAAGTCTTTGTTTTGTACTCCTTCCTTTGCTAGAAAGTCAACAATATTGTTCGCCGACCGAGGTATGTGAGTGAAGGTGATACCACCTCCTAATGTCCCAAATAATGTTAACCAACTTCCATAGGGGGAATCTTCCTATTACTAGCCTAGGATTTGCCATTAGTTGAATCGCCCTCAACAATAAGATTACCATTTCCAAACTTAGACCAAATCTGAAGTGCTCTCCTGATTGCACTCAGTTCCGCGTCATTTGATTCCATAATCCCTAGAGGCTCGAAGAATGCTAATAACATCCTACTCCTATCATCTTGCAATACCCCACCTACTCCTGTCTGGCTAGGTTTGCCTCTTGCTACCCCATCAACATTGAATTTATAAAAACCCTATGGTGGTGCTACCCACTTAACCCTAGGTTTTCTATTTTTCCCAACTCCCCCCATACACTCTTCTCACGATAGGTAGAAGTCCTGGGGAGCTAATCCAGCAAATTCCTTGCAGACAGAAAGCCCTCCTATTAATTGCAACTTCACCTTCTCGAAAACATCTCCAATGGATCCCCTCTTATCCTCAAAGATCCTCCCCTTCTGATCTTTCCAAATTTCTCATTTTCCCCAATTCTACATAATGTTACAAAATGAAAAGTTGGGATTAACCAATCAGGGGATATTCTAAAATTCGTTACATCAGACTTGGTCTCAATCATGAAAACCGGAGCCAGGGATCATACAATTCCTCATTTCCCATTCCCCAATCCAGAGAGCAACCTCCGAAGGGTCCGATTGGAGCATTGGTTAGGGCAAAATCTCTTCCGTTCCAAAACAGAATAACTCACACATTCAGAAATAAATCCCCAGTGAAACCCTCTCCCTTCGTTGCCCAACTCGTGCAGTTCTTGCATCATCTATACACCTTACCAATTTCACTTCTACCACTTTTCCACTGAAAATTTTCACCCCACTACCAGACCGCTAGGTTTTTGGGTTCCCCTGAAAAATTTCTTCCGATCTAAACGCACCCAAAACCTCAGATATCAAACTCACTCAGATCTACTCAATCAACAACAGAATCATAACAATAACAACAACAATAAAGATAAGGATCTAAAAATGGGTAACAAAAAACTAATATCTGCAGTTTTCTTCAAAGAAGAAAAGAAGAGAAAAGAGAGAGAGAAAAGAGGACATGCCGCTGTCTCCGATGAGTAGAAGCTTTATAAGGTAATCGTAATCGGCGCGAGCACGTGCAGGTGGAGCTGCCATCTTCTTCTTCTTCTTTTTCTCCTCCTTCTTCTTTGATTGGGAATCTAAGATCTTTAAAGGAGAAGAGAATCAAAGAAGGAATAGGGTCTGGTTTTTCTTTCTGTTTCGATTTGGACTCCAAAGGCCGAGAATGTGACCCAATTTCCGCAGAGTGCTCTCAATTATAATAGTAAAAATAATAATGTATGTATGAAAGACACATTATAATTGGGATATGATATGATATGATCTTTCTCTTCCTTTCCTTTTCCATTTCATACGTGTTTCTTGAGTCTTGACTTGGTTTTTCATCTGTAACTTCTCTCTGTAAATGTAAAATTAATATTTGAATGTTTCTTCACTTGGTTTCCATTTAAAGTTGTTTGACTAAATTGGATCTTAGTCTTGAGATCATAAATTTTGGGTTAATCTCTTAAATATTGTTTGTCATTTTTCATCATTAATTTAAAAAATAATTAGAGTAATAATAATGAAATCCTAATAAGAAATTAAGAAAAAAAAATTACTTAGAGTTGTCATCAATGCAAGACAAATTTGGTGGTTGATAGAGTAGAGAACCAACATAAGATTTCTATAATATGTCCTCTTTAAGGAGCATTTTGGTTAAATATGCTTCTCAAATAGGGCTGAGTTGGGTCGAGAATTTCGGGTCAGCGGGTTGAAAAGATAAAAATCCATATGAAATTTGGATCGAGCTGAATTGAAGATTTTACGTTGTTAACCCGACTCGATTACAATGAGTTTAGAATGCAGGTCGGTTTGAGTAGTGCAGTTAAAATGGGTTTAGAATGCAGGTCGGTTTGAGTGGTAAAGTTCGAGTTGAAAATTCGAGTCGGGTTCATATATATCAACTCATGTCGGGTTGAGTTTTAAGAAACCCGACCCGTCCAACTTGAGTTGCAGCACTATTATCAAATCCTAAAACTAATCTATTGTCTCTTGGGAGCCGTGCTCGTGAAATGTCGCACTTCGGTTGATTTGTGTGGAATTTTATTAGAGGATTTTTTTTTCAAAAAATAAAAATATGAAGGTTTGTGTAGATTAGAAATATATTTGGTTTTGATTAACTTTCCAAGAGTTCAACTTTTTCCAAGTGTTTTTTTAATTTCCAACAAAATTTTCATCAAAAGGTTTTTCTCATAAGTGGAATTCTTTGGTTTTAGCTTTAAATCTCTTTTGGTTTGACCCCAATTTTTATTTGTCACTTTCACCAATTTTTTTTTTATAGTTTGTCGCCAAGGCTATGAAAGTCTCTTGCCTAGCTCTTTCCTTTGGCTGCGTCTATTTCCAGATGCAGTATTCTTATACAAAAGAAGATATCATTAACCGATCGTCACTATTCACATTAATTACAAACTATTGATTGTCTTGCATGAAGCACTGATATTGTCTGATGATAGAATCACCATTTGGAGGTCATAGTTGAATTTTTTTGTGAAGGCTTTATTCCAAGTTGCTAATTAGAAAAATTGTTGGGATAGTGAACGAGTCCACACTGATTGTAAAGGGAAAGATAAGGGACTTATAAAGGACTTGGATCATTCCACCTAATGTGTTAGTCTTTTAGGTTGGATACATAGTCTTAACAAGTGATATTAAATACATATCTCCAAGCTACTGCATGTAAATTCAGAGGCGTCTTTATCCGACTCAAGATAGCCGTCGATGTTCTATCCACCGATGAGCCTCGTTGAAACTTTACCTTGAGAATTTCACTTTGAAACACCTTGCCATTTAGATAATGAGAATGATGCTATCCTCAGCTTTGCCTTGAAGAGGAACTTTGGTCTCGAGTAACTTTACCTTGAGAAAATTCACTTTAAAGCACCCTGTCATTTTATCTAGTTAGAAGGATTTCACCTCAAGAAACTTTACTTAGAGGACCTTTTACTTTGAATTTTTTTTTAGTTTGAAGCAATTTGTAAGACTTGTCTACCTTAAAGAACTTTAATTCAAGAAGTTTCATGATCTTTACTTCGAAAATTTTTACTTCAGGGGAGTTTATCTTGATAGATAGCTTTTCAAAGAAGTCCCTCAATGAACTATTCATTGTTAAATTTTACATTAAGATGTTTACTTGCTAACGGCTTCATATTAGACTAAGGGAAAGGCATGTATAGTTAATTACCTCTAACATGGCGAAGGACTTTCTAAGATGGACCACTACATCTTCTAATGTATCTCTGTACAGCATGGCCTCAATTCTCTGAAAGGTAAATGGTATGTTGAGCATGGCCTTGACAAATCTGTCTGCTGATCCCAGTTCTCTGAAAGGTAAATGGTATGTTGAGATGGACTCTTGATTTTCTTTTTGGCTGTTTCTAAAGATAAAGGGGAGTGAATATCTAAACCTGTTCAGTAGCCTCTGCAGTCCCTCTGTAAATTTATCTGTATAATATAGTTTTAAGCTAGCTTAAATACTAAAACAGGGGAAATAATTTAGGAGACCATGCAAATATTGATGGGTGGGGATCTCTAATGTGTAGATCAATGGAAAGGGACCATCTTGGAAACCACCAATTTATCTGACACTGCAGTATCCAAACACAGTTTGGACAAATTTTATGGAAAATTCAGATTTCAACTGAGCTTTCAGTGTCCAAACCACCCCTCCAGATGTGCAGATCATCATAATAAAGATACAAGATAATGGAGGGAAGTGAATTCTCTTACTTGAATGAGCTTGATCCTAGTTTGTCCCATACCATATTGCAGTTGGGAGAACCTCCATTTACTTTTCAAAATCATATAGTAGTAGAAAGATCATTGAAGCAACTATCCTCTTGAACCCATAGATCCTTCAAGGTCTTTTAAACAATGTTTGTCTTAAAGAGAAGGTATCCTCACTTCTCCCCATCCAAGCACAACCCTAAACTTCTCCCCATCCAAGACACTTCTGGGGATGATTAGGGAGATGGTTTTGGGGGGGTAAATAGAGTGGCGCCATCGACAATAGGGCCTAGGTGTTCATTTTGACCCATTTTCTACATGAATTTCCTTCATGGTCTGGGTCTTGTTTGTTAGTTTAGAATAACTATAGAGCATAGTTTAATATTTTGGCTTGCTTGGAGTTTAATTGGAACAAGATGTAGAAAGTACTAGATTATTTCCTGTTGATCCATTCACATTGAAAACCTTGGGCATTAAGATTCTAAACTAGTAAGTGTGTTTCATGGTGTTTTGATCTCCTCTTGTGTCCCTTTATCCTTTAGAACAGTTTTTGGTGGATTGGCCATTGTAGAAGTTGTAGTCAAGCTAGCACTCATATGGGACTGCATCAAAAGACTGTTAATGCTGCAACACTTAAGTTGGAAATGTAAAAGTACAGTGGCCCAAAGTGAGATTACAGTGCCTTCAGATTGGAAGCCTGTTCAGGTAGGACACATGGCTTAGGTGAACAAAAATGTAGATCAGAGGGAACAGACCTCAGAGATAATCCATGGGTCCAAAAGTAATCCAAATTTGAACTTCAGTGGCTTAGATCACTAAAACCAATAACCCACTTAGACAAACTGTAGTCCTGTGTATACCATTTAAAAGAAAACGAAAATATTAGGGCATAAAGCACCACTACCTGAAGATTCTATCAAGTTCATCAAAGTTTCCAATGTTGTCCCAGCTGTATTCAAGAAATCTGTTACTCTCTCTATCTTCATGGTCATTTCCAAATAATGCAGGATCATAATGTAGTTGACCTGCATAGGCCGGCCCTGAGATCTCCTAAAATCTTAGGGGCCTTAGGCGGAGTGAGATTTTAGGGGCCCTTTGTGACTGGTATATTAAGGAGTTTAAATATGTAGGGGTCTTTTTGTCTGGAGGCCCTAGGGGCGGCCTACACTGCCTATTCCAGGGCAAGCCTTGTAAGCAGGTGCAGATTGACAAATTTCCTTCAGATATGTAAGATCTTTGTTGACAGGCATATCTTTAATTTAGAAGTTTATAAATTATTGTAGAATTACCTTTAGCTATATCTAAATTGGCAACTTCAGTAAATTCATTAGACACTTTGTTACCAACAGAATCAGCAGGTCATGAATCCACGTCAAGTCTTGGAGTTGAAATTTCTTTGTTTGTAATGAGGTAGGAATTGTTTTCCAGCTTAAATGCACAGAAAAAGTTTGAATAAACAAGTGTCATCCATACTCCAAATGGCTAATCCGTGCACTGTAAAGAGTCCAATTGCAATCCTTTATTGATTGAAAGTGATCCCAAAATTGGACCAATAGGAAAATAACAAAGAGATCTCCTATTTCCTTCACAACTATGAAATGAATCTTGACTATTCGTTTATTAAATAATTGTGACTTGCTTCGATGTTAGCCGATAAAAAAAAAAGGATTTTTTTTTCCAAAAATGGCTAAAAGTAGAGAAAGGATTTTAAGACTTGATTTGGTAAGTTTGAAAGATTTGACTTGTCTTATCATATTAATATTAAAATAGAGAAATTTATTTCAAAAAGGGGAAAAAAAGGGAATTTAAGAATGGATTTGATGAGTTTGAAGGATTTGTCTACCCTCTTCATGTTATTATCTAAAAATAGGAGAAAATCATCCAAAAAATGAGTAAAAATAGAAAAAAAAGAAGATTTTGCCATTAAGTTTAGTGAGTTTGAAGGAATTGGCCCACCTTTTTCATGTTAGTATTTATAAATAAAAAAAATTTGAGCAAAAAATTGTGAAGTGGAGAAAGAGTAACTTACTACCAATTTTTTGACCAATGTTGCTCCCAAAAAATGGATGTTTTTCATAAATCATTTCACGCATTTCCAATAAAAAAAAAAAAAAAAAACTCAAAAATCATGGAGACGAAGATCAATTTGGTGAATTTAAAGGTTTGTGAGATAGTTATAGAAATGGACAAAGCCTTCACAATACCATGTCATGTGCAACTTCTGCATGTTCTTGAGAAAGAATAGAAGATTAAAATTAGTTGTGCATCATCTAAGGTTTGTTAGGTTTGTTGAGGTTTCTCCTATTAAAACTTAGTACACATGCCACTTCTTTTCAATTCTATAAATTGGTTATTATTTCCTTAATTTTGCTTTTTACAAATTGATTGTTGATTCAATATATTATGTATTTCACATTTATGTTAAAAGTTTTAATTGTTAGTATATGATTGGACTTCTAAATAGATATTTTTTTGAGGATTAATTAGTTTAGTTACAAAATAAATTAACAGACGAATTTTCTGTTAGAGGAATTTTTATTTCTAAGAATAAATAGAATATCTCAATGGAAATTCTAACCCTTTTCCTAGAAATGCTTTCTTTCTTTCACATCACCTCTTCTCTCTCAAATACCTTTCATCTCCTTTCATCTCTACTTTCTATATGATCTTCTTCTTTATCATAATCATCATTAAATGTCAAAATCTCATCTAATTTGAAGTTAACTTTTTGAGTTGTACTTCTCTATTTAACCTTATTATAAACCACAAAGTCAATCGCTCCACTATCTATCTTTCTTTATTCTTTCCTTCCACATTTTCAGTGGTCTACCTCTCTTTTTTGCAAAATATTAGGGTCTATCTCTAGTACTAACATGTCCAACCAAACCTTCTCAAATGAGTTTCTCTTAATTTTCCATCTATTGAGGCTACTTTTAAACTATCCTTAATGCAGGTCACAACGCTATCCACTCATCCAACGTTTCAAGATCATCTTCATTACCCTTGTTGTAAATTATTTGTATAGATTTGGACATTACGTATATATCAAACGTAGTATACCTAAATGTATAGTCATGTGGATCACCATAGGCACTAGAGTTGGCTTTCCATTTTAGATTGCACTTTTGTCTATATATTTCTTCCATTTGTATTATTTTAGATGCAAAAGTGAAATACAATATTTTCACTAAAAATTATTGTCCATCTTTTGTCTCTATTTTCTTTTTCATTTTCCTAATACAACATGGGATAAGTTAGAAATCACAATCTTTGAATCACCATGGCTATTCTCAATGAATCCAATTGTTTACAAATGGTCTTATTCAGCCAAAATGTTTATTGGTGCTAAATATAAGCTCGATTTCATTAAACGCATACTGCATAGCTATTGGACATTGGACCCCAGCCATAAGAGCTAGAAAGCTAATGACTTTTTTTGTTCAATCTTTATTCATTCACTATAAGGAAGAACATATTAAGCAAATGGCTATTAACAAAGGAGATCTAGGACACTGTATTGGACCTCTATTCAGATGATGATAACTCAGCCTGTATATATCAGATTTGTCAGGATATTCCTCAAAGATAGCCATTGTTTATAAGAAAATGTTTTCCTTTGTGGTTCCACTTCAGCTCTGTTTGGATGCACAGAAAAGACCATGCTTTTTTGAAAAATAACGATTTGACAAAAAAAAAAAGTTTTTAAACTCAAGTCTACATTTAGATTTTTTTTTTTTAATGTTATTTTGGAAGAAGTTACTTTCCTTTCCAAACAAAAAAGAAAAAGGAGATTATTCTGGAAAGTACTTTCTCTTAAAAACAGAGATGTATTTAACTTTTTTTGGACAGAAATGATTATTTTATATACAAGAATTTTCATTTCCAGTGCCTAACATGGACATTAAAACTCAAGAAGCAAGAACCATAACAACAAAACTGTCGAATCATTCAAATCACGATGACTAGTTAGATGCTCTAAGAGGCTCTTGACACATCGGGCATTAAAAAAAACAAGTCAATCTGCTGCCATCTTATCAAATAAAATACTAATTTTTTTGTTTGACAAACAAAGTTCAAATTTTCTTTTTCTTTTTTATGATGAAAGTGTCAACGTCGCTTAAAGCACACGACTAATTCTCATATGCAAGCCTCTTTATCCATGCACACTTGGTAATTCTATAGGAAGATGCTCTTTTAGATAGAGTGAGAATCAAACTCAAAACTCTCGCTTCTTGAAGTGGATTCTTGACCATCACTTCAACAAATTTGGGTTCTTCAAATTTCCTTTTCAATTGTAAAGATTTAAAAAATAGAAAAATGAAAAATGAGACAATCATGGAAATGAGAAGATATTACAATAATCCCTTTTAGATTGATGATGATCTTCTTCGCCAACTTGTTATTTTGGAGAATAGTGTCTGCAAGTTGAGGAACATAATGTCCTGCATAGCTTTCGCCTGCAATGTAAAATTCTCTGCTCTTGTATTCGGGAAACCTCTCCAACCAGTTGACCAAGAAAATATAAGAATCTCTGGAAGTTCTGCTCTCTCCACTTGATTCTAAGAAGAGCACATTTGCCACTGCAAAGCACCTCTTTAAATCAATAACAAACCGAGATCATACATGAAAATGGGATAGGAACAGCCATTTTTTTATTATTATTATAAGTAACATCGAATTGATTCTTTTATCATTTGTTACCTTTTAAATGGTGAAAAAGTTTACCCATATCTCCTATTATCTAAATACTAGTGTCTCTGCCAACTTAAATTATATATTTTATACCTTTATTCCATGCATATGGATTTCTATAAAGCGTTTTTCCATCACTTTTCACTCGAAACGGCCCAAGTTCCTCCATTGCCCCCATCTCAAGAGAAGAAAAACCATCAAGAATATAATCAACATACTGACACAACAAATAAAAAAAAAACTTATTATTCTCTCTGTCCTAAAATACTTGTCCTAGGGTGTTGTCCCAAATTACTTGTGTGATTCATTTATTTTCAGCTCTAAACTTATTATTCTCTCAGTCCCAAAATATATCCTATGTGCGTTTTAGAATTGTTTTAATTTCTAGTCCCATTCATTTATTTTCAGCTCCAAATCGCAAACAATAAACGTTGACTTGTCCGAACAATAAAATACCAACATCTAAAAGATAATAGTTTACAAAACGATCTTCAAGAAATAAAAAATTCCAAAATGGGGCAAGTATTTTGAGACCGAGGAAATATGTGTTATTAATATTTTTCTTCATCTTCATTAGCATTAGATATTTATCTTATCAACTTAAAATTAACGCTTATTAATCATATGCTTTTAACTCTTGTAACCTAGTGAAAATGACTATACTGAACATTTGATCAATCTCACGTGAATGTTGGCCTTCGATCCTTTGACCGATTTGGATTCAAGACGAGTGTAACTTGGTAACTAACGTATATAATGAATAATGATTACTACTTATAAAAATACACTAGCAACTATAATATTACAATAATATTGTAATACTCTGCCCCAAAAAGTCCCACATTGCTAGTGGCATTAGAAGTTCCTTTGTGTATAAGTAGTAGACTTCCTCCTTCTAGAAAAAAGCCTTTTGGGAGCAACAGTGGATTGGCTCGCCAAAGCAAAGCCGTGAGGGTCCGTGTATGGGCCCAAAGCGGACAATATTGTGCTAGCGGGATGGGTTGTTACAAATTGTATCAGAGCATGGTTCAACTCTCTGCCTGAGGGTGTGGGCTTGGTTGTTATGTGTGCAGAGCCGGGGATGGCTCTGGCTTTAAAGGGGTAGATTGTAATACTCTGCCCCAAAAAGTCCCACATTACTAGTGGCATTGGAAGTTCATTGGTATATAAGTAGTAGCCTTCTTCCTTCTAAAACAAGGCCTTTTGGGAGCAACAGTGGGTTGGCTCGTCAAAGCAAAGCCATGTGAGTCCGTGTGTAGGCCCAAAGCGGACAATATTGTGCTAGCAGGACGGGTCGTTACAAATGGTATCAGAGCATGGTTCAACTCTTTGCCTGAGGGTGTGGGCTTGGTTGTTGTGTGTGCAGAGCCGAGGACGGCTCTGGCTTTAAGGGAGGTAGATTGTAATACCCTGCCTCAAAAAGTCCCACATTGCTAGTGGCATTGGAAGTGCCCTGCTATATAAGTAGTGGCCTTCCTCCTTCTAGTACAATGCCTTTTGGGAGCAACAGTAGGTTGGCTCGCCAAAGCAAAGCCGTGCGGTCCATATGTAGGCCCAAAGCGGACAATATTGTGTTAGTGGGACGGGTCGTTACAAATGGTATCAGAGCCTCAGTTCAACACTCGGACTGTGTGGGCCTTCCTCCTTTCGTGGTGGTGTTGTTGAGCTAAGCTGGATTAAGCTGGGGGCGGCTCGAGGCTTTAGAGGGAGTGATTGTGATACCCTTGCCTTGGCTGTGAGCAGCAACTGTTACCGATGTGGGAGAGTCTCACATCCCCCACATCGGTTAAGAAGGAAAAATGGAATGGGGCTATAAGAGGCCAATCCACCTTAAAAACAGTGTGACGCGTTTTAGGCAGGCCATGTAGGCCAGGGCTCAAATGCAAAACCGTGCGGGTTCGAGCTGTGTCCGAGGTCCAAAGTGGACAATATCACACTGAGTCATTGTAACGCCCGCCCCTTTTCACCGTAAAATCAGAGTACATTTTTTTTTTTTTTTTAAATAAAAGTGACAAAGGGCGCGGACGTCACGACGCGAGTTAAGTTCCGAGCTTCTAAAGCCCGGCCCTTAACTGGCCAACCCTACGCGTGCGTGGAACATAAGTCCACGAGTACGGTTCACGCGTAGCAAGTAAGCTCACGGAACATAAAAATAAATGCAGATGATCATAGAACTATCCTACCAGTTCTTCAGATAGCAGGGAAGAAATACCCAATTAATTACGAAAATGCCATTATACTGTATTATCCAAAATAATACCTAAACATAGCAAACTACCTAAATTATTACATTTCTGACAAGCTAACTATACAAATACATCTTTTCCAAAATAAAGTAAAACAAAATAATTAGTCCGCCTCCCCAAGCTCCTAAGCTTGGCTTCCGTCTCGCCCTTCCGGTCCGCCATCTCCTGCATCGTCAGCTAGGGTAGAAGTAGGGCGTTAGAACAACGCGCCCAGTAGGATTCCGAGTAGGGCTAGCACATGGGTTAGTAATAACCACATACAGATAATAACACAGTGAAAACTATAAACCACCATATACTGAAATATAAGTAAATGATATGCCATGGGTGTCAATGTTATGAATCCCACCCATCATTCCTGCCATATACTGTCATATCCCTCTTGACGGAAAAACCTCGTCAAGATATGTCCAACCGTAAAATATCCCCCTTGACGGCAAAGCCTCGTCAAGGTGTCCCCATGCCTGTTCTCGGTCGCCCCGACGGAGCATGGACTCCGGTTTGTTTATTTATTTTTTTTTTTTTTCCGCCCATGCCATGCATGAGATGTAATGCATTATGCTATGTAATATGTATATCTCATACTCTTAATATACCATACATAGCCTTACCATATAATGCATAATCTTAAAAATAATAAACCATAGTATTAAACATAATGTCCATAATCATAGAACAATTTTTTTAAGATCAATCCCAAAGTCAACCAAAATAAGATAAATATACCATTACACATCCATGGCTTACAAGTAGGTAGAAATCCTACCGAATACCGACTCGCGTCCTTTTTCGGCTTCGTCCGATAATCCGGCTACCGACACGCGTACCGCTCGCGATATCCAATACCTTATTACATACACATAATTAGTCCATATTTTAACCATTTCTAAGCCCATACATCATATCTTAGTGGATTGCTTCATTTTGATCAATATTTACGGTTTTGCCACTACCTCCCCTATAGTTAAACATTAACTTAATTATATACATTTCTTTGTCTAAAAATTCATTCATGGATTCAGGTCCATTAATGACCCATCACCCATATCTCAAGATCATTAAATCAGCCACTTAATTGAACCTAAACTCCATTAATTTAATCATATACAAACACATTAACCTTAGGCCAAACAAGTCTACATACATCACTTAGTTCCATCACACATTTGACTTATCATTTTTTTATCATCATAAACTACATTTTTGGAATCCATGAATGTCCCCTTTAATCATGCCATATTCCTCATTTACTAATCCATATACATACACCTTCATCTTAGTCCTTAATTGGTTCACACAAAATGGGTCCATTGGTGTCTCCTTAACCATAATATAACAACACTAGAATTTAGCCATTTAAATATTCTAATCCTCATTCATTTCCCACATACATAACACCAAAATTAATCATAAGTTTACCCACAAATAGGTCATGAAATCCATTTACAAATCACTACATTCAATCATTAACTCCTTAAAAAAATCATAAACCCTCTTTCCCATGATTTTTCTTATAAAACCCCTTCAAACTTAATCACATTTAATCAAGAAATTTAAAACCCTAAACCATCCTCCATGGTTTTCCATTCTTCATAAACCCTAATAAATCATTAAAATGCCCAAATTACTTTGCATATCCTCCATTCCTTAAAACCCTAAAAAAAATCATACATTAATTATATAACCCTTAATCCATTTTTTTTTTCCCTAACCCTAACCTATCCATTAGAGTTTCCTCCACTTTCCATCCTTCCATTTTGATGGATTTAAAATCCATGGCACAAAATTATTTAGCCACCATTAAATTTAACCAAAAAGAATTCCAATTCTTAAACCCTAAAAAAAATCCAAAACTCTTGTTTAAGAAATACTCACAATCCGTCGTCTCCTCCGACTTCCGCCGCTCCCGTCGGCTTCCTTAGCCTCCTTTCTCCTTTCTCCTTCCTTTTAATCTTTGGTAGGTCAAGATGCTTGATCAATGGTGGAAACCTCCAAGCTTAGAATTGGCCAAGGTAGGGTTTACTTGAGAGAGGGAAATGAGGAGATGATGAGAAGAAGATGGTAAGTCTTGACCTTAGAATGGTGGACCATGCTTGCACCTCTTCTCTTCTTTCTTCTCTTCTCCTCTTCCTTTCTTAATTTTTTTCTTCTCTTCTTGGAGTGTGGGACGGTGGTGGAGAGCAAAATGGGAAAAAAATGAAATGAGAGAAAAGAGCATCGATGGAAGAAGACGGTTAAAAGAGATAAAGTTTATCTCAATTGGGTGGAGTAATCAATTCCTCCCACCAACCCCACATAGATATTTTCCATGCTTTTTTGACCCCAACAACACTTGCCAACGTTTTTTGATGCCTTAAGATAAGATGGCATTTGGTTTTCCACTTTTTGACCATTTGACCCTCATTTGATTATTTTAATCATTTAATAAATTAACTAATTACCTTAGGTTAATTAGTTCCCACCTAATTTAATTCCATTTCTTAACTTCCTTCTATGAATCCACCCATGGTTGACCAAGTCAACCATCGTGGCCGGCCCCATCAAACCTTGGCCCACATGCCACCTCACTTGATGAGGTGGAGGTGGGTCCCACTTGGCCACACCACCATTGTTTAATTCCAAATTACTTAGGGTGATTGAATTTCATTAAGCCCACTCTAAATGGATCACCATTGGGCCCATGGCCCAATTACATTTCCATCTAGCCCATTTACCTTAGAGCATAACCATCTTGACCCATTGGGTACCAAATGGGTATTTGACCCCATTTGACCATTCTTGACCCATTTAAATAAATTTAAATCCAAACCATAGTCTATTGGGCCACACTTGGGCCTTTATCCAATTTTGGCCCATTTACCATTTACTCCACCAATTTTCTAATTTCCATCATTAAAATAAATAATATTCACATTTATATTAATTCCAAAATTCCAAGACCTTACAATACAATCCTCTTTTAAAATTTTCGTCCCGAAAATTCGAGCGAAGTAGAGGTTCAAAACATCTTACAGAAAGAGTTCCGGATGAGAGGCTCTCACTTCCGACTCAAGTTCCCAGGTGGTTTCTTCATTACCATGTCGTTCCCATACCACCTTGACAAACTGGATGGCACGGTTCCGCAGCACTCTTTGCTCGCTCCCGACTATTCTGACCGGCTTCTCCACATATGTCACATCGCTTTGCACATCGATGTCTTGAATATTCAATACATGTGAAGGATCAGGGTTGTACTTCCTCAACATAGATACATGGAATACATCATGTAATGATGATAACTGTGGAGGGAGCGCCAACTGATAAGCTACCCCCCCCCCCCCCACCCTCTTCAAGATTGGAAACGGTCCCACAAATCTAAGTGACAGTTTCCCCTTCTTTCCAAATCTCATGTGTCCCTTCCGTGGTGAGACTTTCAAAAATACCAAGTCCCCCACCTCAAATTCGAGGAACCTTCTCCTCTTGTCGGCGTAACTCTTCTGTCGGCTTTGTGCAGTGAGTAGATGTTGCCGTATCAATTTAATCTGCGCTGTAGTTTCCGCAACCAACTCCGATCCAATCAGCGCAGGCTCACCGGCTTCTGTCCAACACACTGGTGATCTACATGGCCTACCATATAAGGCCTCAAACGGAGCCATCTGTAGGCTTGACTGATAGCTGTTATTGTAGGAAAACTCCACCAGTGGTAAATGATCCTCCCATCCACCCTTAAAGTCTAGCATGCATGCTCTCAGCATATCCTCCAATGTCTATATTGTCCTCTCCGACTGTCCATCAGTCTATGGATGAAATGCTGTGTTAGTTAATACGTCGGTCCCCATAGCCGACTGTAAGCCCTGCCATACTCTGCCGGTGAATCGGCCATCCCTGTCGGACACAATAGACCGGGGAATGCCATGTAACCTGATGATCTCCCGGATGTACCGTCGACCCAAAGTGTCTGATGAATCCGTCATCTTGATGGGAAAGAAATGTGCAGACTTGGTCAACCGGTCCACTATGACCCATATCGCATCGTTGCCCTTGGATGACCTTGGCAACCCTGCTACAAAGTCCATGGATATGTGTTCCCATTTCCATTCTGGCACCGGTAAGGGTGCGAGTAAACCCGGTGGCTTCCGATGTTCTGCCTTAACCTGCTGACAGGTTAAGCAACGAGCAACAAACTCTGCCACGTCTTTCTTAAGTCCATGCCACCAATAGTGCCTCTTAAGATCATGATACATCTTGGTGTTGCCCGGGTGAATAGAGAGTTTGGTTTGGTGTGCTTCAATCAGCAACTCTCTTCTGCAATTCTTAGGCACATATGTCCTGCCTCGGAACATAAGACCCTGTCCCGGTCGTAATTCCCATTCCGGTACAACTTCACCGGTAGACATCTTAGCCCATATCTCATCCACCTCTGGATCTGTTCGTTGTTCCCGTTCGATCTCGGAGACCATGTGGGATCGTATGATCAGATTATATATGGTTCCATGATTATTCAGATAGAGTTTAAACTCTCTGATGGTATTCAACACCTCCCATTCTATCCTGATCATACTGGCTACTGTCGCAGGTGATATGCGGCTGAGAGCATCCGCCACTTTGTTCGCCTTGCCAGGATGATACCGGAGTGCGAACTCATAATCTGCCAAGTATTCCATCCATCTACGTTGTCTCATGTTGAGTTCCTTCTGATCAAATAGGTACTTTAGGCTCTTATGGTCTGAGAATACCTCAAACTTCTCACCATAAAGGTAGTGTCTCCAGCTTTTAAGAGCGAAGACCACTGCTGCCAGTTCCAGATCATGTGTGGGATAATTGCGCTCATGAATTTTCAACTGTCTTGACCCGTATACCACTGCCCTATTACCTTGACTGAGCGTACACCCCAGTCCCTCTCCTGAGGCATCACAATACACCTCATAGTTTCTGCCTCTTTCCGGCAAGATCAAAATAGGAGCGGTTGTAAGCTTCTCCTTTAGCTCCTCAAATCTCCGGTTGCACAGATCTGACCATTCAAATTTGACTCCTTTCTGAGTGAGTCGGGTAAGTGGGGCTGCAATCTTGGAGAAATCCATAATAAATTTCCTGTAGTAACCGGCCAATCTCAGAAAACTGCGGATCTCGGTCACATTCGTCGGTGCTTTCCACTCCCTCACTGCCGCTACCTTAGCTGGGTCTACAGCTATGCCTTCCTCCGATATAACGTGCCCCAAGAAATTGACTTCTGATAGCCAAAATTCACACTTGCTGGCTTTGGCATACAACTGATTCCTCTTCAGGGTGTTCAGAACTATCCGCAGGTGTTCAGCATGTTCCTCCTGACTCTTGGAATAGATCAGGATGTCATCAATAAATACAATTACAAACTGATCCAAGCAAGGACGGAATATCCTATTCATCAGGTCCATGAACACCGCCGGTGCATTAGTAAGCCCAAACGGCATGACTACATACTCATATAATCCATATCGTGTCCTGAAGGCTGTCTTCTCGATGTCTTCCTCTCTAACCCGGATTTGATGGTATCCGGACATCAGATCAATCTTGGAAAAGTGAGAGGAACCCCTAAGCTGATCAAACAGATCATCAATCCTGGGTAGGGGATATTTATTCCTGACAGTCAACTGGTTCAATTTTCTATAATCCACACACATCCGAAGGGTACCGTCCTTCTTCTTAACAAACAATACCGGGGCTCCCCATGCGGATGTGCTGTTCCGAATAAAGCCCAGCCTGAGCAGTTCATCAATCTGCTTTTTCAACTCAGTCATCTCAGCCGGTGCCATCCTGTAATGAGGTAATGATACTGGAGCTGCGCCGGGGTATAATTTAATCTCAAAGTCTATCTCCCTCTTAGGTGGCAAACCAGGGAGCTCTGTTGGAAATACCTCGGCATAATCTACTGCCACCGCCGGAAGTTCAGCTATTGGTGCCTTATCTAATCTGAGGGTGTTCAAGGCAAGATGATTCAATTCTTCCTGCAGCCTTCTAGGAATGCCCTGTCGGTCAGCGGGCACTATATACCGCCTTCCTTCGGGTGACCAAAATATCACTCTACGAAGATGGCAATCAATATGGGCCTGATACGTAGCCAACCAGTCCATGCCAAATATAACATCGTACTCAGCCATATCGATTACTAAATAATTGAACTCGAATCTGAATCCAGCGAGTTCAGTGTTCAGTGCCGTGCATATGAGCCCCAAAGATGTGTCTCCGACAGGGGATACAATAGTAAGTGAGGTGGACAGATTCTGTACTAATGTGCCCGTAGCAGATATGAATGCAGCAGATATAAATGAATGGGAAGCTCCAGAATCAAATAATGTAACTGTATAAGAACTACCAACTACGGCCATACCTTGAATCACCGAGCGGTCCACTGCTACTGGAGAAGGTATAGCAAAAAGTAGTCCTGATCCCATAGGGTTTGGCGCCCGTCCTGCCTGATTGTATGTTCTGCCCCCTAGCGGCGGAGCTGATCTAACTGGAGGGCAGGAGGAACCCTTGAAGTTAGAGGGTCTGCTGAGCTGCGGACATTCCCTCTTGAAGTGACCCTGTTGGCCACACTGATAGCAAGTGTTCCCACCTCTAGGAACCTGGGTAACTGATGCTGACTGGGAGGGCTGATTGGGGCGAAAGCCCCCTTTAGATCCAGTAGAGGATGAGGGTCTGCTGAAACTCGGGCGGAACCTCTTATTGGGTTGAAATGCACCCCGCCCACTCTGCCATCGGCGGTTGTCATGCCGCGCTACCTCATTCAATTCCCGCTCCACTATAGTGGCCCTGCCGACCACCCCTGCCAATGTAGGTTCCTTGAATACTGTCACCCTAGTTTTGATGCTCGGCCGAAGGCCCCGTTCAAACTTACGGGCCCTCCGGTGCTCAGTGTCCACCATGTAGAACGCGTAGACAGATAGTCGAAGGAACTCCCGGTGGTACTCTGCCACTGTCATATTGCCTTGTACTAATGATATAAAAGCTTCAGTCTGACTCTCCCTTTCTTCCTCCGGGAAAAACTGCTCTAGAAAAGTGGCTGAGAACCATTCCCAAGTCATGGCAATTCTTTCCCTTTCCGGCACCAGTGATTGTTGTTTTTCTACCACTTCCCACCAATTACCGGCATCCTCAATCAGTTGAGATGTTGCCAGTAAGATTCTGTTAGCCGGACTGGAAACCTGAAGCAGATTTAAGATCTGAGTGATCTTCTTTAACCAGTGATCTGCTCCTACAACCCCTTCTTTTCCTCTGAAATAGGGAGGGCGATGTTGCTGAAAATCTTTGACCATCTTCCGTTTACTAGTGTCACTAGTAGTAGCATTTCCGTCGCTAGTAGTCGCATTTCCGCTCAAATGTTGCTGAAGAGCAGCAGCGACTGCCGCTTGAACTACATCTTTTAGCTCGGGAGGTACACCTTGTATGTTTATATTATTCTGTTCCTCCTCCCGATGGGGTACCTCCTCTTCCTGGCGAGGTGGTGATACCTCTTTCTGGTTGCGACGAGTCCTTCTCTTCCGAGCCATTTCCTAGTCATCGAAAACACTGACGCCAAATAAGCACACTTGGTTTGGGGAAAAACTTCCCAAGTATCTATGTTTTGTTCCATTTGATGAAATCGGGGAATTCTCTCCTATGTTCAATAAATCTATCATTATTCCGTCAAATTTGGGGAAGACCTAGATTTGTTTTCTCATGTCGGGGAAATGTAACCCTACTTGCTGTGTTTGATAATTCCAACTTAAATTGATTTTTCTTCCCTTGCTATCATCCCTTTCCGTCAAATATTGTTCTCAGATTAAACACTTCAGTTTAAGTCAATCGAAGTAAATTAACCCAGCCCCCGTGCAGCGGACTCCGAAGAGTCGGTCAGTTGGGATTCTTAGCTGCCAGTGAGACATGCAACCGTCTTAATCTTACTTCGAGAGATTCATTCTTCCGATATTCGCTCTGATACCAACTGTAACGCCCGCCCCTTTTCACCGTAAAATCAGAGTACATTTTTTTTTTTTTTTTAAATAAAAGTGACAAAGGGCGCGGACGTCACGACGCGAGTTAAGTTCCGAGCTTCTAAAGCCCGGCCCTTAACTGGCCAACCCTACGCGTGCGTGGAACATAAGTCCACGAGTACGGTTCACGCGTAGCAAGTAAGCTCACGGAACATAAAAATAAATGCAGATGATCATAGAACTATCCTACCAGTTCTTCAGATAGCAGGGAAGAAATACCCAATTAATTACGAAAATGCCATTATACTGTATTATCCAAAATAATACCTAAACATAGCAAACTACCTAAATTATTACATTTCTGACAAGCTAACTATACAAATACATCTTTTCCAAAATAAAGTAAAACAAAATAATTAGTCCGCCTCCCCAAGCTCCTAAGCTTGGCTTCCGTCTCGCCCTTCCGGTCCGCCATCTCCTGCATCGTCAGCTAGGGTAGAAGTAGGGCGTTAGAACAACGCGCCCAGTAGGATTCCGAGTAGGGCTAGCACATGGGTTAGTAATAACCACATACAGATAATAACACAGTGAAAACTATAAACCACCATATACTGAAATATAAGTAAATGATATGCCATGGGTGTCAATGTTATGAATCCCACCCATCATTCCTGCCATATACTGTCATATCCCTCTTGACGGAAAAACCTCGTCAAGATATGTCCAACCGTAAAATATCCCCCTTGACGGCAAAGCCTCGTCAAGGTGTCCCCATGCCTGTTCTCGGTCGCCCCGACGGAGCATGGACTCCGGTTTGTTTTTTTTTTTTTTTTTTTTTTCCGCCCATGCCATGCATGAGATGTAATGCATTATGCTATGTAATATGTATATCTCATACTCTTAATATACCATACATAGCCTTACCATATAATGCATAATCTTAAAAATAATAAACCATAGTATTAAACATAATGTCCATAATCATAGAACAATTTTTTTAAGATCAATCCCAAAGTCAACCAAAATAAGATAAATATACCATTACACATCCATGGCTTACAAGTAGGTAGAAATCCTACTGAATACCGACTCGCGTCCTTTTTCGGCTTCGTCCGATAATCCAGCTACCGACACGCGTACCGCTCGCGATATCCAATACCTTATTACATACACATAATTAGTCCATATTTTAACCATTTCTAAGCCCATACATCATATCTTAGTGGATTGCTTCATTTTGATCAATATTTACGGTTTTGCCACTACCTCCCCTATAGTTAAACATTAACTTAATTATATACATTTCTTTGTCTAAAAATTCATTCATGGATTCAGGTCCATTAATGACCCATCACCCATATCTCAAGATCATTAAATCAGCCACTTAATTGAACCTAAACTCCATTAATTTAATCATATACAAACACATTAACCTTAGGCCAAACAAGTCTACATACATCACTTAGTTCCATCACACATTTGACTTATCATTTTTTTATCATCATAAACTACATTTTTGGAATCCATGAATGTCCCCTTTAATCATGCCATATTCCTCATTTACTAATCCATATACATACACCTTCATCTTAGTCCTTAATTGGTTCACACAAAATGGGTCCATTGGTGTCTCCTTAACCATAATATAACAACACTAGAATTTAGCCATTTAAATATTCTAATCCTCATTCATTTCCCACATACATAACACCAAAATTAATCATAAGTTTACCCACAAATAGGTCATGAAATCCATTTACAAATCACTACATTCAATCATTAACTCCTTAAAAAAATCATAAACCCTCTTTCCCATGATTTTTCTTATAAAACCCCTTCAAACTTAATCACATTTAATCAAGAAATTTAAAACCCTAAACCATCCTCCATGGTTTTCCATTCTTCATAAACCCTAATAAATCATTAAAATGCCCAAATTACTTTGCATATCCTCCATTCCTTAAAACCCTAAAAAAAATCATACATTAATTATATAACCCTTAATCCATTTTTTTTTTCCCTAACCCTAACCTATCCATTAGAGTTTCCTCCACTTTCCATCCTTCCATTTGATGGATTTAAAATCCATGGCACAAAATTATTTAGCCACCATTAAATTTAACCAAAAAGAATTCCAATTCTTAAACCCTAAAAAAAATCCAAAACTCTTGTTTAAGAAATACTCACAATCCGTCGTCTCCTCCGACTTCCGCCGCTCCCGTCGGCTTCCTTAGCCTCCTTTCTCCTTTCTCCTTCCTTTTAATCTTTGGTAGGTCAAGATGCTTGATCAATGGTGGAAACCTCCAAGCTTAGAATTGGCCAAGGTAGGGTTTACTTGAGAGAGGGAAAGGAGGAGATGATGAGAAGAAGATGGTAAGTCTTGACCTTAGAATGGTGGACCATGCTTGCACCTCTTCTCTTCTTTCTTCTCTTCTCCTCTTCCTTTCTTAATTTTTTTCTTCTCTTCTTGGAGTGTGGGACGGTGGTGGAGAGCAAAATGGGAAAAAAATGAAATGAGAGAAAAGAGCATCGATGGAAGAAGACGGTTAAAAGAGATAAAGTTTATCTCAATTGGGTGGAGTAATCAATTCCTCCCACCAACCCCACATAGATATTTTCCATGCTTTTTTGACCCCAACAACACTTGCCAACGTTTTTTGATGCCTTAAGATAAGATGGCATTTGGTTTTCCACTTTTTGACCATTTGACCCTCATTTGATTATTTTAATCATTTAATAAATTAACTAATTACCTTAGGTTAATTAGTTCCCGCCTAATTTAATTCCATTTCTTAACTTCCTTCTATGAATCCACCCATGGTTGACCAAGTCAACCATCGTGGCCGGCCCCATCAAACCTTGGCCCACATGCCACCTCACTTGATGAGGTGGAGGTGGGTCCCACTTGGCCACACCACCATTGTTTAATTCCAAATTACTTAGGGTGATTGAATTTCATTAAGCCCACTCTAAATGGATCACCATTGGGCCCATGGCCCAATTACATTTCCATCTAGCCCATTTACCTTAGAGCATAACCATCTTGACCCATTGGGTACCAAATGGGTATTTGACCCCATTTGACCACTCTTGACCCATTTAAATAAATTTAAATCCAAACCATAGTCTATTGGGCCACACTTGGGCCTTTATCCAATTTTGGCCCATTTACCATTTACTCCACCAATTTTCTAATTTCCATCATTAAAATAAATAATATTCACATTTATATTAATTCCAAAATTCCAAGACCTTACAGTCATGCCCTAAGCCCTGCATTCGGGTTGGCTCGTTACAAATATAATCTGAACCTTAGTATTGTAGCACTAGACAAGTTATACTAGGTCATGAATGCTGATTTCTTAACTTTGTTTTTGTGAGATACAACAAAATTACCATCTTATTTATGAACCCGGCCTTTTTTATAATAAGAGATATCACTGTCGTTATCTATATAGTGAAAAATTATCATTCAAAAAAACAGGGGAAAACATCTCCCATAGGACAAAAAGAGGCCCAAGAAAAATGAGTCCGAACGAGGCCCAGGTCAGTAGCTCAGATGATAAACTAAAAATCGAACATTCAAGATCACTAGACTAAAGTAGCAAGCCCAACAACAAGTAAATTAGCCCACAGCCCGGGCCAGGCAAGAAAACTATCAGACCAATACATAAAAACAGCCATCCCAGACGAAATTATAAACACAGTATAATTTTGATTAATTTAAAAAAACTTACACTCTATGGTATTAAACAAGATCCAACCTCATATCGTCAGAAGGAAGATGCTTAGCTCAGGCCCATTATTCCTCCCTTCAGGGCTCAACATATAAAGGGCCTCAGAGTCCATACTTCCCACCACTCTTTCAAACTTCGCACGCATATACATGAGCTGCCCACCGCCGCTCTTGGCCGTGGGCAGCACGCCTGCGCCCACCGTAACGGTCTGCACCGCCCTCAGCACGTGCCAGTCAGATTCTCCACACGTGCGGGACGACGCATGTCCACACCACCTCCCATTGCAGTACATGGTCCACATAGGTTCATGGATCAGTTGCACCCTCGCCCCGCCCCTCTCGCACTCGAGCGCAATCCGAACCGTCCCCAACGCCATCTCTTTGATCAAGGAGCAAGTAGAGGTGGCCAGCTCAATCAGCATCGCTGGCTCTAATCGAGGGTCGAATTGCACGGCAAAGTTGACATTACCATGCTTTCGGCCAAAGAGTGTGCCGGTCACTCGCCGTCCGGCACAAGGAGTGAAGGAGGGGACGGTTATCGGTCCACATATGGGGATCAATGACGGCCTGATTGAGATGATGCGCAGGAGCGACCGCATAACCATTGTCGTGCTCAATGTCTTTCTTCGTCCCGACGATGGGACTACGGTTTGTTTTTCGACTTTCGATTCATGAGAGTCGGTCGGAGGAGATGAAGTTGGTACTATTGCTCTGTGGGATGATGATGGAATGATCTTCCAAGCACTCCTGCTAGTAGTCCTTTGAAGAGTGGATTCCTTGGAAGACATGAATGGGAGTTTGAAGGTGAAATGGTAGTGTTCAAGGTGAAATGAATGTGGTGAAAACTGAAGGGGCTTTCTGCTTCAAATATATGTCGTTTAATGTATAATTTATGCATATAATTATATGTAAATACGTCATGATTTGGACTTTCCGGCAGCCACAACGGCTGATAAGGGGTGGTAGCTGCCGACCACTGGTTACATGGTTAGTTTAGGTTTTCAGCTTGAAGATATTGGCCTCTACTGATTAGTGTGCAGACTGTTCATCTGATTGCATCCTATCATAGATGTTGCAATTAATTATGAAAATTCTTAAAGATTGGATTATTCTTCTTATTCAATTATGGCGTTTAGTCCGATTAATCAAATTTATTATAATTGATGTAATTTAGACACGGGAAAGTGATAGAGACACGGGTGTCTTTTGTAACAAGCAGCATAATATACTTTTTCATTACTTACATGATGATATGAAAATAAAAGAACAAATTTGATGTCTCTTAATATAAAAAATACCAGTCTTCTATCATTTTCTTTTTATATGATCTTCATAATTGAATGGGAGCAATTTTTTGTCCAAGTGTCAATTATTACTATTTTTATTATTATTTTTAGATAACATGGGTATTCTCACCTCCGCATTGGAGGTGAGACTAATCCCACAGGTTCATGAAACCATCTGCAAAGTCATGTATTAGATAAGCCCAGGAAAAGTTGAATTCAAAACTTTTAATCTAATCATAGAAGTTTAGACCAATTGAACTACTCATGTATCTATCTCACACTTTTGTATCTTTCAGTGCAGTGACTTATAATATTTATTTTGCAATTATCTATACATGGGTCACAAATTAAATTGTTTGTCGTATTAGTGAAAAAAGATGGAGAGAATTCCACTTATCTTTGCTTTCAAATATTTTACGTGAAATGGATTGCATGCGATAATTTGGATTGTTTAGATTGACAAAGGAAGATCACTAGAGTCTTAATTTAGTAGATGTCTTATATTTAGCAAGTTTCCATCCATTTAAATTCTCCACACATCTCAATTCAAATTATCCAAGCATCTTGAGTATTCATCTGATACACAATTCACTGTTATATATTTTGTATGATAACTAGAATTTGAAATTACTCCTTTACAGACTTTTTCTAATTTTGGAACCTATACATAAATGATAGGAAATTAAGTTATTAAAAACCCCATTTTGGTGAGTCACACAATCGCTGGCTTTATAAATTTTCATATGAAGTAAGCAGGGGAGAATACAATACGTGAATGAAGACATGAACTGTCGTAGGTCACCTACTCCAAATCCATACCCTTTTAACTATATATTTTACATTTTTTGAAAGCTGATGTGATAGACTACGTCCGTCTTCTACTATTTTCAAGGTAATTAACGAAGATGCCTGTATTTTTATAATAAGAAACATTAAGTTTGTTTTTTGCTCATGTGAGTGATGAAAAGGCACATCCGTGTTCTTTATTATAAAAAACACAAATATCTCTTTTACTTTTCATTCTTCCAAGGAAAGATGACAATTATCCATTCTTAAGGTTTCTTTAGTCGACAACATAAGTTATTATTTATATTCATCGATAACTTATCATGTGCATGAGGGGCTCAACCTTTGGTGTGGGGTTGAGTGTATAGAATTAGATAAAGAGTTTCATTTCACGTGTTTCAACAGCTCTTAAACTTTTAACATATTGGTGAGACTCCTAACAATTGGTATTAGAACAACCACTAACTCCTGCATTCAAATCTTGGTAAAGGCAACTCAGGGAGAGGTTGCCCATTAGAGAAAGTCGATGGGAAAAAAGATGGGATTCTTGTTTTGTGATGAGTTAATGATGACGAAAATAGTTTAGATTCATCGATGACTTATCATGTGCACCATGAGAGTTCAGCCTAAGGTATGAAGCTGGGCTCATGGAATTCGATAAATGACTTGATGCATCAAATTATTACTCCATAATATAATGAATAATGTTTTCTATCCATTACATGATTTTAAGATTCAACAATAACCACTTTAAACTAGAATCCACAAAAATAATATAAATATATATAAATATCCATCTCTAATCATTTTAAGTTGGGCGAAGTTGAGTTGAGTTACAGCCCAATCCAATTTTGAGCCATGTTTTTCATCTTAACTCAATCCAACATGTAAGCTGAATATGTCTCTAGCAGCCCTAATGAGTTTTCGAGTTAAGCATCCCAACCTCAATAGTTAATACCTTTCGAGTTGGGTCAAGCAACTCGGCTCTTTTTCGAGTTTTGATATTTTAGCCAACATGACAAGGATGGCATTCTTGTAAATAGTTAATATTTACTTATATTGCATATCTTTCGTACCAGTTTTTAAGTTTTAATAAATATGGATTTGATATTTTAAATTATAATATCAATAGATTCATGTGAATGGTGGATTCAGGGTACGTTGCGGTTAGAGTCTGGACAAGTGACAGGCAGATGCAGATGGAGATATATTGAGTTAATACGTTGCATTGCACTAATAACCCAAGTTCAAATATCTATATGAGGATATAATGAATACAGATTCTATCAATTAGACCGACAAATTCACTTAAGCTTGCCAAGGGGTTCTTTAATTTATCACCATTCATAAATATAAATCCGAAATAGATAAACCCTAACATGAACCCAATTTACAAATAGATCTAAAAGATAAAGTTCCTATTTCTATGGGTTGGATTGTTGGAACTTGGACTCGAGACATTACATGAAAAACTATTCATTGTACACTATTGAAACACCAAATTTGATATTTTATAATACAGAATACCAATTAAAAAATAATTAAATTAATAACATATATTTAAATAACACAACTCACTTTGAACAGCCATTGTTATTCTTGTCTCTTTCAAGTAACAAGGCAACACATGAGGGACTGAATTCATTTTCTTTTGGAAAGAGTATGTTTGACACATGGTCTAAGTGGGAACATGGGAGTGACCAAACACTTTAACTTGTATTTTAGTAGTGGTCAACTTGGGCATTAAAGAATGAAATACAATGATTTATTCATTAAATGCTTATTTTATAATAAACGAAATAGATGTCTTGATTATAAAAATGTAAAATTGAATCAATATAACACTGATGAGACAAATTATTAAATGAATCTTATGTCAATATTTTTTTTTATAATTGAGGTGAACAGCGAAGCAAGGGCCTCCATAAATCCTTCAGGAGAAGGCCTTATCGCCACACATGATGCCCGCAATTTATACTGTTAAGACTTGAACTGACTACCTCTCACTTCATGAGACATGAAGTGCCCAGTTGAAATACCCAACGTTGAGTAAGTAAGATTATATGCATAGATTGTGAATGAGCTTCACTTCCAGTTTGATAATTTTATCTTTTGATTTTAAATTTTTTAAAATTAATAGTTTATATTTATTAAAATTTAAAGATCAAAACTATATGACTTGAATTATTAATTGGTATTAAAATTTAATAAATTTAATAAGATTTTGAATTTATTTTTAATTAAAACTCAAACTTAATTTCAAATATTAGTATAAATAGATGAGAGTCCACGTCCAGACCTAACTACTACTCTGCTTCCACGCACTGTCGACTGTTTCGTGCCATTTCGCAATTGGCAGCACAAGACACGCAAGTCCTGTCATTTAACAGGTTCATTCTTCCCCAACGGCTCCTCGTACCTTAAAATTAAATAACATAAATATACATTTTTTAATGTACATGGAAAATAGCGGAAAATCCGACCTAAAACTTTTAGACAAGACACACAAATGATGTCATAAGGGTTTGAATCAGAGGAGAGAAATAACATAAATATACTTTAGATAGTGATTTTTGCACCACCATTTCTTTTATAGTGCATTTTCTTATAAGGAAATTTCAATTTTATCTTTACTTTTGAGAAAGAAGAAATAAGAAGGGATGAGGAAAATAAAGGTAAAATTAGAATTTCATTTTAAAGAGGTCTACTGTGAGAGAAAATGGTGGTGCAAAAATCTCATTACCCAATTAATTTATAGATATTTTCACTGAATGACATAATGTGTTCTATTTTTTTTTTCTTTCAAATTACTTGTAAATTCTTAATACCAATTTAAATCTTTCAATTTACAAATTGAACTCAATGCAACTCATATCTTGCCAAGCATTTTATTTAAAGAGTTAAATTAAAGAGATATATTAATGAGATATAATATTAGATCAATTGTAAGTTTTATAAATTTAAATTTTTCTGATAAGTGATTATATAGATATAAAATGTGTAAGTTTCACTATCAATTAATTATTTAATTATATAACTTTGATCTTTTAAATTTTAAATTAAAATATAAGATTATTAGATAAAGATTAAAAAAATCAATTTTTAAATTATACTCATGCATGGCAAGCGAGGGTGGTGTCACTTGATGGACCATTTGACCATAGATTGATCAAAGAAGCAAGTGGCAAGGGCCACTGCACATGGCGCGTGCGACAGAACCAAGTTGCATGTGGGCACACGTGTGACACTTGCAACTCTCTCTTCAGTGCCACGAGCCGATTCCTGCATTGACACATGTGGAGAACTCATTACATGTGCCATCAAGCCACAACACCTGTGCAGTATCCACGCCTCAAATCAACGGTGTTGGTTTTACCAATGCCACCCAAATCAGATTGATGTTCCTCAGTATTCCTGTTTCATCACTTTTCCAACGGTCGAGATTTTTCTAAAGTGAAGATGATTAAAAAATTAATTGTTTTGTGTGATATTTACACTGTTTCTATCGACACTGACATCAATAATTTTAAATTCAAGTTAGGAAAAGAATTAATTAAAAGGACGTCACTAAATTTATTTAAATATTCAATGGTGGTGGTTAAAGCTTTCATAAAGTCCTTTGATAATTTTTCAACTTCCATATCTAACTCTAGGTTAGATAGTTATTGAATTTATATGAAATATCTGATTTCTTACCAAAGTCTCTAATTGTACATTTATTTAAAGAAGTTTTATTTTTATAACTATAAATTTATTTTTGGTAAAAATTGTGAAAAATAAAGAATCAATTCGGCCACAAACTCATTCTATTTTAACGAATATAACTCATTTTCCAAATAAAACTTATTCTATCATAAAATAAAGTCATATTAGAAATTATTTTTATTTACTATCTCTATAAAATTTATTCAATTTAAAATTATAAATAAATTAAAATAATTTGGATAAATTAATGAGAGCTGTCACTGTGACCCACGGACTAGGCTATTTGATTTAACAAGATATATAATAGTTGCCCTGCTTAGAAGCCAAGATTCCTTACCTGTTAATTATTTTGATCAATAAGTTGATAGGTATTAAATTGAAAGTATTTGATTATGAAATTTATCACTGAAAATTAGATGAGATGATATTTTAAATAACATTAATATATTCATATATTTGAACAACTCAAAAGTATATTAATAATAAAACAAGACTTAAAGTAGTGATAAAGAATTTAGATTGTTATTTAAAATAATGTGGAAATTAATTGAATAGAATATGTAAAATACTTTAACTATAGTGAGACTATAAAGTTCATTTTTATTTTTTATTTTAAGATGATAAATTAATTGAATTGAATATTGTACTACTCCATTAGCAATTACGCGAAATTACGATATTTGCCACGTAACTGAGTCTCTTTTTCTTAAGAATCTTACATCAGTATTCGGTTGTCTACGTAAAACGGTGAAAGTAGGGAAGGGCTCCCTCAAATACACTACCTGTTGACACGCGTCCATTACCTGACAAGATGGTGGCCCAATCCACGTCATTAGTTATATACGTGTCGCGTAATTAGGCAACCGACCTCAGATATTCTGAGAGCTGAAAGCTGGTTTCTCGACCCCACAGGTGTCGCAATCTCCCAGCGTGACGTAGAAGCTTTTAATTGGACAACCTGGACTCCGTACCTATGGCATTTCAGTAATTTAACATTCGACACGTGTTTGGTTCTCCTTCTGAAATCTATTATTATCAGGCATTCAGGTACGCCATCTTCAAACCGGCTCCTGCCTAACCCTATTATATTCAAATCATTATTTAATATAATTTAAATTACTTTCAACAAAATTAATTCAACACACTTATGTTAAATTAAATAATTTATTTATTAAATAATGAGAAGTTCATGTTCAGAACTCCAGCATCGGAGTCACCGATTCTCATTTGAAAATAAGAACCGGAGGCCAGGGATACACTGATTGCACCACTTTAAAATGAAAGATGGGTCCCGGTTCACACCAATGAGAGGGCAATAGCCATGTGCTGCGCAATATCTGAACGGTCCATGAAATGCTCTGGCACAAACCCAGTTTAAAGAGACTGGTCGAGATCGTCTAAACCTGTAGAAAATGAAAGGCCCCAAACTGGGAATTGTCCAACGCGATTGACCAGGTACGACTCCTAAAGAGAATTCCATTGCACATTCTTAAATTTCCTCAGCTCGCCACGTGTCTCCATGCCGTCCGGAATAGAAAACTAGCTTAATTAGGTCGAAAAGCTTGCGCGCCGGTCCACATGCGTGTCAGAAGAAAGAAGATTTCAGGATACTCGTGTTCCCTTTTCATTGGACCACGTTTCAAGTCTAGTCACATTCAAGCGACGTGTATGGTCTGGATGGAGAGAGAAAGCGAACATCTTGATAAACGGCTGTGATTCGTTCTCGTAGGCGAAGCAGCACACAACATCACACCAAATGTACCTGTCAGGCGCTGCCCATACGGGCAGCTGCCCGATGTCTTTCGTGGCTGCTCTCCTTTTTAAGGGCTGTAATCGACGAGAATTCCCTCTCCTGTTCGGGGGTTTGGGTTGAGAGATCGTAAGATCTGGCAATTTGAATCCGTTGATTGGAAAATCAATGGCTGAGACCTGCTGCGGAGTGTTGAGTGACGGTGAGGTATCGGGGCCATGCGATCCTAGCGCGAGAGCGGCGCGCCGCCGGAGGATAGAAATCCGACGTTTCAGAACTGTCGCCGACGTCGCTTCTCCTGCCGACGCTTTCTCTTTTAAGAGACAGAAGATCGGTGACCCCCTGTCACCGGCTTCTCCGCCTGCCGGACAAATTGAGAAAGCTTTCGAGACACCTTCCGCGAGAGACGAGCTAATCCGAGACGTAGCCGGATGTGGAGCCGCCGAATCAGAAGAGAAGCCTGATTTGAAATCGGAACCGGTCCAGCTGGTGCTCTCAGACCGGTGTCCGAAGTACGGTTCAACGTCCGTCTGCGGAAGGAGAAGAGATATGGAAGACGCCGTCTCTATTCACCCGTCTTTCTACGGGCAAGATCGTCGGACTGGATCGAGGCTGCATTTCTTTGGAGTTTTCGACGGCCACGGCTGCTCTCATGTAATTGAAATTTCCGTTTTCTGCGAATTCTGAAATCGCTGGATAGGATTTCAGTTATTCTTCGAACTTAGATTCATGCGAATAGAAGTGCTTTCTTGGAAAATTAATAGATCAAAAGAGTTTTTCCCTAAAGAAATTAATCTTTAATCAAAAGAAGTGAAAGTATAGTTCTTTTGTAAATGAAATTAAGAAAAGTACTTTACTGATTTATCCAAAAGGTGTCTCGAAGTAAAACTGTTGAAACATTTTTGTTTATTAGATGACATTGCTTGATTAAAAGAAATAAGTAGTACTTTTCTGCCTCCGGACGGAGGAAAATCTGAAAATGAAGTATTGAACTCGAATTCCAGGAATCTTTGCAGTAGTAAAACCGATGAAATGAAATCGGTTTACCTCTTTGTAGGTGGCCATGTCTTGCAAGGATCGAATGCATGAACTGCTAGCAGAGGAGCTTGGAAAGAAAGAGGAGGAGGGGCGTATGGAATGGAAGGAGACAATGGAGAGGAGCTTCGCAAGGATGGATAAAGAGGTGGCAGTGGGAGGAGAGGGCGAGTTTTCGGCTGCGAGCTGCCGTTGTGAGCGGCAGACACCGCACTGTGACGCTGTGGGATCCACCGCCGGTGGTTGCGGTGGTTGCGCAAGACAAGATTGCAGTCGGCAACTGCGGTGATTCTCGCGCTGTCCTTTGCCGGGGAGGGAAGCCCATCCCCCTCACTTCCGATCATAAGGTCAGTAAACAAGCATCGTTGATTCTTTTCTAGATTAGATGAAATCCTGGAAATCAAAGGAACGATTGGATTGTTGGATCATGGAAAACTAGTGGTTGGACCTCGAGAAATTCTTGGGTCCAAACTCTTGGATTCCCAAGCGGTAATTTTACTCACTTGCTGAAAATCCTTTTCACATGGTGGCAGCCGGATCGACCGGATGAGCTTCTTCGTATACAGGCTGCCGGTGGCCGCGTTATCTACTGGGACGGTGCTCGTGTACTCGGAGTCCTTGCAATGTCTAGGGCGATAGGTGAGAATCGGCATCTTTTCTTATTTCGGGAAAATCTTCTGCTAGGATCTTGTCTTGGGAACTCATTTTTTTAATGGATTTTAATGTGTATATATAACAGATTTTTATTTTATTAGCATTAGTAGCATTTTTATTAGTAAAAATTCAGTATTATTATTATTGTTTCTGAATTTTACCGGAATTTATATATCTGGTCCCTCTCTTTTCTTTTAATATATTAACCAATTAAAAAAAGTTTAATAGCATTATTATTAGTAAAAGTTCAGTATTTTTAATTGAGTACAATGATCTTCGTATGGGAGGAACATTGGACTATTTTTGCTATATTTTCTTTTCTTTAACAACACAGGCATATGTTGGCTGATGTGGCAACCGTCGTCGTTGCAGGCGACAACTACCTGAAACCATTTGTGATACCCGAGCCGGAGGTGACAGGTGACGGAGCGGACGGCAGATGACGAATGCCTCATCCTTGCAAGCGATGGACTGTGGGATGTGGTTTCAAACAAGATGGCATGTGATATCGTGCGCATGTGCTTACGTGGCCGTGCGCCGAACTCCGGCGACGAGGGCTTCGACAAGGCGTGCTCGGATGCGGCGATGCTGCTGACGAAGCTGGCTCTTGCCAGGAAAAGTTCCGACAACGTAAGCGTAGTCGTGGTTGATCTCAGAGGGGAGACGTAGCAAAAATTAAAATACATTTTTTTTTCTTCCTTTCGTTTATTTTTATCTCTTGGCAATTCTTTACACTCCCTTGCCTTTCGTGTAATTTTCTTCCTTTTGTTGATTTTCTGTAATTTTTTTTTCTTAAATAGGGGTCCTAAGTGAAAATTAGATATATACATGTGCGAGTGAGTTAGGGGGGGTGTACTTCGAGGCTTTCGAAAAAGAAAGGCTGAGCGAAGATAAAAATAGACAAAGGTACACATGTAATGGAACAATGAAAACTGAAATTTTTTTTTCCTTCGATAATAAATTCTTTTATCTTTCTAGGGTTAATTTTGGATTTTCCAATGTTGAGAATTTGAATCTTTAATTAATTATTTTATATATGAGAGAAAAGCTACTCTCATAAGGTCCTGAATAGCTGAATTCGATTGAGATTTAAATTCGTCATAGTTAATTCTTATGGGATTATTCTTAATCAATTTATTATCATTGATTTATTAGTGTATTGAAAGGTTATCAATGTGGATTTTGGAGAGAATATTGGGTATGGAATTATTCTTCAGATATTGATTTTAAAAAGAAAATTATATAAAAATAACTTATGATTGAAGAGGTCTGGTACGTTGGAATTCACTTAGTGGAGAGAAAAGTTACAAATTGTTTTATTAAAAAAGTAAAGAGAAACAAATGAAATACTGGCGTGAGTTTATATATAATTATAATTTATGAAACTTTGGTAAACAAATTTTAAAAAGTTAATTTTAAATAAATAGAATTTTCGTTGCTGACGATGATGATTTGAAATTTTTAATGAACATACAGATCTTAAAAATATTTAATTTACATGCCTTAGAATGGTTCCATTCTCCTTCCAAACAATATGTAGGGTCTTAATTTTCCTTCTCCGGATCTCTATATGAAAATTTAGAACTACACATTGCTGGTGTTGCAATATATCATTCAGTTTTTTTCTAATTAAAGTGGACAACTTTTAATGGATAAAAGTAAATACTGATGTCTTGCTTTTAAATAAACGTAAGAAATTATCGCTATAATTTAAAAAATCCCAATTCTAAAATTTAATAGCAGATTGAAAAGTTCATTCATCTAATTGATGAAGGCACCAAAGAAAAAAAAAATTAGCAATAGAAAATTCTTCATTTTTAGAATTTCCCTAAAACTCAAATTGTTCAAAAAGTCATTAACTCAGGTCTCAGGCCATTTTAGATATGGGAATGCCATTGATAAATTTAAGTTCGATTTCACTAATTTAACTTCTTTAAGTATATATATTTTTAATTTACTTAAATCAATTCATATTTATTAAAATTTTATACTCTGTATGTCCTAATTTAACTGTCTGATATGCGTCTTAAAATTGTTCCAAAATAGATCTCATATGTCATTTTGATTTTTTATCTACTCTCGGAGAGAAGTTCATAAACCTTTTGAGAGATTTTTCTTAAAAAATTTAAATTTTAAAATAAGACAATTAAAATGAGATAGAGAGAATATTATTTAACCTTTTAAATATAAATATTTTTAATTTACTTAAATCAATTCATACCTATCAAAACTTTTTATTTTATTGGTTTCATTTATTATTAATTTTTCATGTCTCATTCTTTAGTTCTAATTATTTTTAAACATTCATTTTAAATTTATTTATACCTATTTTTATACATAAAATTCATTTTACAATATTATTTTTAATTCAATCCTTTCTTATTCCTAGAATATTTTTTTTACAATGTAATCATTTCATACTAACTACATCAATAACTTACCAAAAAATTACTATAATTTATTTTTCATTACCTAGAATTTTTAGGATTTTTTTAGATTTTTATAATATATGAAAATCACAATTTCGTAACTTGAAAATTTTATTTGGATATATAAATCAGTAAAATAATGATATAATTAATCTATACATTTTTGAATAATTTTTCAAAATTTTTGAAAAATGATTGAAAGAGAAAATGTATCAGTGATACAAGCGTATCGAGGATCTAAATGTTTTTCTCTGAGAGATATACAATAGGAACTTTTTAGATAAAAAGGTTTTCTGCCTTATATTTTACTTTAAAATCTTGGATTTTAAAAAATTTAAAAATAATTTATATAAGATTAATTTTAAATAGATCCTAAGCAACCTGGGCAGTATACAATTATTCTCTATCCCTATCATTATAAACATTACGTCAAAATTCAAAATGAAATTAGTGACTCACTCACTTCAACCTATTTTTTTTTTTTAAATTATATCACAACCATGTGTCCACATCAAACCAGTATGCATCACTCTTTAAGCAAAACTATTTCTTGGAATTTTTTTCTTCTAATTTCTGAATTAATGTTGAAAGATACTGATTATGAATACAATTTATTATGCCACCAATCACAGCATGCCATATAGACAAATTCATTGATAATTCGATCGTCTCACATTTCTTAAAAGAGAAATTTTATGGAGTATGAGTTAAAGAGAAAGATATTAAAATGTGGTTAGAGGATCATACGATCGGATGAAATACGTAGAGAACTACCAGAATACAACTTGTAAGAAATAAAATCTTCTATTTGACCATTTTAGCCTTGTGAATTCTTAATTTTTATAGTCATTTAAGAAAACTAGATGATTCGATAAGTATGAATTACACTCACACTCGTATCAATGTGTTTCTCTATACATACCACTTAATTATATAATCCAATTATCATTTTACTGTTAATTCTCCTTAAACACATTTTCCTTAAAATTACTTTAGAAAAAAGCTCTTTGATCAAAAGGTTAAGTAAGAATCTACCCAATAAGTAATACTCCCTTTGTCCCAATTTAATTGTCTCATATAGATTTTTAGATTGTCCCAAAATAGTTGTCCCATTTATATTGGAGTAAGATAAAGTGTGTTAACAATTTATAATAATTACCTTTCAACTGGGGTGGTTTAAAGTCAAATTCAAGTTCCTTAAAAAATACAAATGTTTAAAGTGAGACGGAGGAATAAAATTTTGGGTGAGTCATATCTAAGATTGAACTAATTAAATAAAGAGAGAGGCCAATAAATAACTTGGGCACTTCTCTTTCAGCACCATTCTTCTCATAAAGTATAGAAAGTATAGAGAAACGTGCTTTGCATAATCTCCTTGATTGCATTTGTTGGTGCTTCCCATGTTTATTTCTTTCAGTTCCAGCCTATAAAAGTTGGTCTTTCTTGAACTGAAAGGAACACCTCATCTACAAAGTTCTCCTTCTTCTTCTTCAATTGAACACCATGAAGTCTTGTCTCCATATTCTTCTCCTCTTTCTTCTTTTTGCTATAGCAGTGAGTTCTGGTAAGAAAGTGCTGCCAAAGCCTAAAGTTACTCATATTCTGCCACAAGACTACTTGTCATCTACTTACTATGCCAAGAGCTGTCCAAATCTTGAAGCCATTGTTCACAAGAAAGTTAATGCTTGGGTAGACAAGGATAACACTCTTGCTGCCAGCCTGATTAGGCTTCATTTCCATGACTGTGCTGTCCGGGTAAGCAAATGTTTCTTCAAGTGTGTTTTCAGCAACTTTGAATCTTTAATAGTAGAACTTTCGAAATTCAAAAAATTAGAGATTTCAATCTACGCGTTTGTCCGTTGAAAACAAATACTTAGAAAGATAGGATATTTTTGTTGGGCCTAGACTTCTAGTCCAAAAGATTAGTTGTTACGTAGAGTAAATCAAGTCTTTTATAAACCCCTAAATCTCCCTTTACACTTCAAATATGAGACTCATTTGCAACAACCCCAACAATTTTTATCTACAGGGTTTTAGTCATTTTTTCATCATTTTGAGTTGGTCCTTAATATAGGGTTACCTTGTAGAAGTAGATCTCTATTTCTCTAGACTTACTATTTAGTTAAAAACCTTATATGATCTTTGTAAGCCTTTTTCACTATAACAATAACCAATCTCTCCATTCCCTTCTCCTAACCTCTTAAATTCAAAATTTTCTAATGATCATTTATATGGAGTCCAGCAAATGAGATCATGATGGGTCCAGTGGAAAGGGCTTTTTTTAAATATGTGGCTCGTCTAAAACTAACTTGATTGAATTAATCAACTAAATTTTTTGAGCGGTACAAAATTTGATTAGTTGAAATTATTTTTAATATTTAAATTTTGCATTGTTAAAAAACATAGCTTAGTTGATTCGATCAAAGTAATTTTTGTGGAGTTCATAGTCAAACAACGTCTTTTAAAGAAACTTATCACACTCTAATTGATGAACCCTGTATCTAGCTACTTAGTATAGATTTGAAAGTTCAAATCTAGGTCAAGCCTGATTTAAATCTTAAAACCTGTTATATACAATTTGTACTTAGTCTATTACCATATTGCGATTAAAAATCTTAAGCTTTAGTTTAAATAATTTAAAGTCTTAAACATATAACTCTAAACTCAACTTAATCTCTACATTCACATCTCTCTAACTAGAACTTGGAATTACATCTATAAAAATATTTTCAATAAATTCATCACTAACTCATTTAGTAGACTTTTTATGTGAGTGTGTAGGGGAAATGATATTCTATCGAAAATTATTTCAATCAGATTAATTAAATTATATTTTTTAAGATCACAAAGTTTAAAGATAAAAATAATTTAAATAACAAAATTTTTTAAAATTTAAAAAACATAATTTAATTGATAAATTTGTACTTTTTAAAAAAAAAATCAATGGTATTCTCTTGTTTCATGAACTTTATGACTTCTGTAATGATAAAGTAGGGGACGATCATTTCATATCACCAAATAGGCAAATAACACATATCGTTGATATTAGCTAATATTCATACTTTTAAAAAAAAAAAAAAATTAAGAGAGAGAAAAATATCGGTCAATACCGAATTTTTAACCCCTTAGTACTATAATGGAAAAATGTAGTTGTCAAATCTGAAGATGTTACAAATGATGATGACACGTGGCATTATTATGATGAAGGGCTGTGATGGTTCGATCCTGTTAAACCATGCTGGCAGTGAGAGAAGGGCCAAAGCTAGCAAGTCATTGAGAGGTTTCCAAGTGATGGATGATATCAAAGCTGAAGTTGAAAAGAAATGTCCCAAGACTGTCTCTTGTGCAGACATTCTCACTCTTGCTGCAAGGGATGCTACTCTTCAGGTGACACTCATTACATTTTTCTTTTCTTTTTTTCTTTTTTATTTCTTTTATTTTATATACTTGGGTTGAAACTAGGATTGGATTTTAGTCTGACCCGGATGATCCAATCCGAAAAATTATATGGACTGGATTAAGTATTCTTTAAATTAGAGTTGGATTTGGTTGAAGAATTAAAAATCTGAACTTAATTTTAGTGAGCTAAGTTCGCCCTTTAAAAAACCGACTCAGTTTAATCCAACCTAGCTTAATACATGAATATTTCAACTTTTATGAATACATTTTAGGTTATGATTTAATTAAGAATCATGTTATTTATCAATTGAATTTTATTTATATTTTTTCCCAATGTTAAATTTGTGGAAGTACTATTTTTTATAATGGAATATTTATTATTATTTTCGACATTAAATGTGTGAAAGTATCATTTATATGAAAGTGAACTAGATTAATTTGGATGCCTATGAAAGAATTCGGGTTTAGAATTGGGTTGGGTCGAGTTCTCAAGCTAGATAAGGGTCGAGCTCGATTACGACATTCACACCGATGTTATCAGAACCGGACCGTCTAACGAACCGTCTTAAGGCATTTTGGGTTCAACCTCGGTCAATGCCTGTAAAAGCCGGTCGAAGCCGGTCAAGTAATAATATAATAGAAATATTATATATAACATTAAGTAAGACACATTTTACCAATAACATTAATATAAATATTAAAAATAACATTAAACTCTGAGTAATATATCCAAAACGGTGAAATATATAGGATAGAAATAGTAATAAATATTTATATTTCAAATATACACATTTTTTAATATTATTTTTTATATTTTGAAGGGGAAAATTAAAAAATAAAAATAAAAATCTTCAAATTTGTGAACCGCGGTTCGCACTTTGCGGTTTTTGTGTCAAAAACGCATAAAACCGTGGTTCTGACCGGTTTTATGCAGTTTTGACGCAAAATCAATTTTTGACAAGCACTGAACCGCAGCCACCGAAGTTCCGGTTGAACAAAATCCGGTTCTGATAACATTGATTCACACTTTTAAGTGAGGTCGGGCTGCGTATCATATGAGTTGAGCTGAGTTTAGAAAAACTTGACCCGACAAAAACAAGTTTCACTCTATATATACCTAATATTGTTTGTATGATTGGTGAAAAGGTAACTATATATATAAATTACTAATATCTGTTTTTTTATTTTTTTAAATGTGAAACTTGTTTACATGCCGTTAAAGATTGGAGGTCCATTTTGGGAAGTCCCTTTTGGAAGGAAAGATGGTCTGGTTTCGAGTGCACAAAAGGCTGATATGATTCCTAATGGCCACGAAAATGTCACTTCTCTTATGGAGTTCTTTGAATCAAGGGGCTTGAATCTACTTGATTTGGTCGTCCTCTCAGGTACCATACATTTTTTAGCTTCAAACCATGGTTTAAAACCTCAAAACTCAATTTGACTCGACTCAAAATTATATCAAATAAGCAATTGATACTATACTATATTGTCCAATAAGCCTTTTTTATTATAGTACGAATGATACAATACATATCGGCTAAATTTTCGTCTCTAGTACTCTAAAGGTTGTGGGATAAGTTTTTTTCTAAAAAATAAAGGGTAAGTATATTAATCACTCAAAGAAAAAGACAAGCCCAAAGATAGAAAACAGTATGCAAAACCCGGACCAGGCAACGAAACAAGACAGAGGGCCCAAAACAAGGCCACCCACACCCCAAGTCGAGGGAAAAGCCCAAATAAAGAGCCACCAACTAGACAAGCCAAAACCAAGGAGCAGAGCCCACAGACTGGGCGAGAGGTTTGAGAACATTAGAAAAGCAGTCGGCTCAAAAAAATAATTTGTCAAATTCAAATATTAAGACCAACATCAGAGTGTCAAAATAAATAACTTAGATGATGATAATGGGGAGATCTTTAACACCCACCATCATATTTTAGTATTTGATATGAGCCTTCACCTAAAAAGATTTTTGGAGTTCACACTTTTTTTTCTAAGGAAATGATAGATGATGAATTGGACTGCTATTAAATTATTTTTAGTTCAATCCTCTTTATAAATAAATAATTCATCTAAAACTCACATGGGTGTAGTTCAACTGGTTGACTCCTGCTTGTTATAAATTCGAGCCCTCATGGCCTTACCTTGGTGTGCCTTAAAAGTAGTGAACTCATCCGTAAGAGTTTTAGTAGGACCGTGTCTAAGTTTCCCACATGTTAATCCAAAAAAAAAATTATTTTAAAAATCAAGAAACTCTTTTTGCTGTTGCAGTATGTTTGTGTTTCTTAAGCTAGGGTTACTGGAAAATGACTTTCAGGATCACATACCATTGGAAGAAGTACATGTGATTCAATCCAAGACAGGCTTTACAATTACAAAGGAACTGGCAAACCTGATCCTACTCTTCATTCAGAGTATCTCAACTTCTTGAAGAGAAAATGCAGATTGGCTTCTAATTATGTGGATCTTGATGTCAAGACACCAAAATTATTTGATTCAACTTACTATAAGAACCTTCAAAACGAGATGGGATTATTATCAACAGATCAATTGCTGTATTCTGATCCAAGGACTTCACCTTTTGTTGCTGCATTAGCCATACAACCCATGCTGTTTGAACAACAATTTGCAGTGTCCATGGTCAATCTTGGAAACATGCAAGTCATCACAAGGAAGGGTGAAGGAGAGATCAGAACTAATTGTAACTTTGTTAATCCTTGATCTTTTTTCTTCATTTATCTTTTACTTTCTTGTAATTTTTATTTATTTTTGCAAATAAATTCATACTGGTAATTGAATCAAAATGGTTTCGATATCAATATTTGGGACTCTTAAATCACTCAATGCCAAGATAATGCTCGACATTCTGAATGAAGTTAAAATGGTTGATGAATGCGGGAGAAGATAAATTTTTTTATTATTATGCTGTAGTGATTGAGACACTTCATTTTTTTCTTAGTACATTCTCTTCTAATAAGTTTATTTCATATCTTAATGTCTTCCTGACGCTCATGGTTTGCGGGGAGCTGCGTGCATCTGGAGTTTTACCTAGTGCACTTGTTCTCAAATAGAGATGGGGTTCTTGCGTTTATCCGTCATAAAAAAATATCTTAGTGTCTTTAATATATATTTTCTATTTTATTTTACTTTTTGCACTTAGTATATTTGATTATTTCATTTTAGTTGATAATTGTTCTTAAATGGTTTGTTTTCCTCCTAATGTCTAACCATGCTTTAGTTACTTTCCCCACAAACATCATAGGTATTAATTTAATGCTGTTTGTAGCTGTTTTTTTCTACCCTTGAGTGTCAGTTTTAACATGTTTCTATTGTTTTCCTTTAAGCATTTTTAAAAGAATTATTTAATGTTTTTCATATTTTTTTTTTTTTTTGAAACATCGGCATGGGACATTGGGGGTGAGATTTTTAAGAAAATAAAAGGGTTTTCTTTTCTCTATATCCTTGAAGTCTTTTTAAAATATCAACTTTAGGATAAGGGTATGGAAATTATGATTAAACATTGAAGGATTAAGTTATCTAAGATTATTTCCATCAAATAAGTCACTGACCACATATATAACATGTTATACTTAGGACATGGCATGGATTATTGCTTGTAAATAACACAGGAAAAAAAAACATTACTAAAAACAACATACATACATGTGAATCATGTGTTCAAAATTAGTTACGATTAGAAAGGATGAGCAAACTTTGAGAGAACAATGAGAACAAAAGAAGTCAACAAACTCGACTTAAGTTGGGCGGAAGCTGAACTTTTGCGTGGAGGAGGTGGCGGTGGCTCTGGAGCCGGTGGAGCCCCAACTAAACCTATAAAATAATAAGAAAATGAGGAATAAAATTTGAACTTGTTAAGATATATTAGGATATAATTTAGGATTAAGATTGATTGTAATTGATTTAATAAGAGACAATTTAAGACTCTAAGTTGCTTTTGGACGAGGGGTAAATTTTACAGGAGTTATCCGAGGTTATCCTTGATCAAGCCCTTGGATACTATGAATACCCCTTACTTAGAAAGGGTTCTCAAAAGTAGAAGGGGTTGGATAAAAAGTTAACTTTTTAACTCTACCCCTTAGTTACCAAATAAGGGGAATGGTAGTATCTCTCATTACTTCCATCCAAACATAACCCTAATTTTCTAATTGAGATATACATAATCTCCCTCTAAATTTATTATAAGAGGAAAAAAATTTACCTTAAGTGAGAGGTAAAGTAACTATCTCTTGCAGTGACAATGTTTTTGAATTTTTGGTGAAGAGAGAAAATGTAAGGTTTTTCTTTTTCCTTTCTTTCATTATTAAACAGAGGTAAATGAGGGTTACCCTTATTTTCAACTCTCGTCCAAACGCGCTCATAATCTAAAATTCTAAATTATATCCTAATATATCTCAACACAACTTTTGAAATAGAATGTCGAATGTAAAATTTGAGTTTTGAAAGATTCATACCACAGTAGAGAAGGTTAGAGGGAGGGAGCATTTCTTTGGCAGGGTTGGGATCAGGATCATAGACCCTCACATAAAGTTCTCCCCCTAAATACCAGTTCTCCAGACGTTGAGAACGCAAATTCCACATCCCTGGATTGTCAAGATACACATATACTGCACTCCATCCTTTTGGATATACCTACATATCATTTATCAGATATTTATGATTTTGTATTTTAAATTTTGGGTTTTTATCACAATAGTATTGTAAATCTTGCAGAAACTAAAATACTCAAAAATACGAATTTGTAAATTAAAATTTAGAAGTATATAATTTAAATATGTTAGGCTTACCATATATGAATATGAGAACATCAGTATATTGGGTAGTATATATTTCACTACTAGATCACTTTCATAGGATACAGACATTGTACAAAATTAAATAAGGATTTCAACCCATGAACAGGCCCACTTGGATGATTTCATTAGGTCTGATGGACTTCACACATATTTTAATGATATACACTTATATATACAAATATTTACATAATATGTACACATATATAGTGTAGATCACTTAAGATCAAACCTTCATGGTAGTATGTGAACATATTCCGGCGGGCCCCACAGGGTTCGGTCCATTAGATCCATTGTGGACTCCATAGACCAAAGTTCGTATGAAAGTCTCATGACAGTTTAGTTTTAAAATAAAAAAATTGTTAACACATGTATATATTAACCTGAACACTTGACCGCACAACCGGGTCATAGAGGTTGTAACTATGGTTGGACTTCTCATTCCATCTTCCATCACCATACCTGAAAAACCACACGTATGAAGAAGCTTCATTAGAATATGTCATTCTATAATTTAGTTTTGTTTCTTCGGAGACGTTCGATAAGATTAGAACGATACAAAGAAGATTATCATGGCCTCTGCACAAGGATGACACGTACAAATTCATTTTTATGTTTCAAAAAAAAATATGTCATTCTAAATCCTAAACCATGAAACTCAAGTTTTATCAAATATCCATCTAGTGACATGATGAAGATGATGATCATTCTTACCCAACCACGTAGAATCCAAAACCACCAAGATGCCAAGTATCCATGACATCTAAGTGGTTTGTGAATACAATCTGGAGCCAATCCTTGTGAATACCACTGACGACTGAGGTTCCAACTAGAGCTTCAGGATTGGTGGAGTTGACGGGGAAAGCATCCAGTATGTATACCCCAGAACCATTCAGATAATAATCAGCCAGTTTCAAAGGAGTATCAGGTGTAAGGTAAGAAACATTGTTAATAGTATAATGAGTAATGTTGTTGATTGCACTCTTTGAAGAGTGGAGGATGAAAGTTTGAGAAATGGTGACATTTGTGACATTGAATGTGCCTTGCCGGTTTGGCCTCGCCGCTCCGGTCGTCATGTTCCACCTGCACACAAATCATAGAGACGTAAATTGATTTTTGAAAATCTAAAATTCTTAAATGTTGGGCTGTATGTGAACGAGTTCTACATTGGAAGTTTAAAGGGAGATTTAGGGATTTAGAAAGGACTTTAGTCACTCCACCTAGCCTTTTGGGCTGGATACCCATGATCTAATAAGTGGTGGTCTTACGCAAACTCATGTGGACTCAAAAGATCCTCTAGGTGGATGAGATAGCTGGCCTCGTTCGAGGGGGGATTGTTTGGGCTAGCTGCGAACAAGTTCCATATTGGAAGTGTAGAGAGACTAGGGATTTATAAAGGACCTTGGTCACTCCACCTAACAAGCTAGTCTTTTTAAATACCTAGGTCCTAATACTAAATACCTAACTCGAAATAAACAAATTTAGATGCAAATTTATTCTCATGTGAAAGTTTGGATCTGAATCTATTTTTTATCAAATGTGGGCTTGGATCAACCATATTAGAATATGGAAACTTGCTAACAAGAGTGTCAAGTAATGTAAATTTTATATCTATTGTTAATTCCTATGTTATGTGTTCCCTAATATTTATCCTTATATATCCTCAGATAGTATCTCATATGAGATATAGCTAATCTAAATGATAGGTTTTTTTAATCCATTTTGATGCATCATTTTGCCCTTTCTTGACTCTTCTTTCTCATAAGGTATCTGAGACTTTTTAAGATTTTTTTTTTTCTAATTTTGATTAACTATGTGATTTATGGGATTTGGGTTCATTTCTCATATTAGAACTTGACTATTTGATTAAAATTGTAAGAGAATGTCAAGATTTTTAGTTTTGTTAAAATATAAGAATCTGAATTTGAATTCAACAGCTTGAAGAAAATGCAGATTTAAATCTTACATATGAGTATCTTACCTTATGGACTTGGCTTGATTAAGGGAGAAATCACGATCCAACTGATTGGGTCCACTTGGTAGAGGCCCATTTGCAGGATTGGTGGAGTGATCATAGTGAAGGATTGCTATGCCTCTGGTATCTGGATAGGCTGTGGAGTTGACCTGTGTTGGTGTTGCTACCATGTAATAGTCTCCAATGTCTTGCTTTGCTGTGACAAGAAGAGAGTAGGATTGACCCGCATGAACATCCAAGGAGTTCAATATAATTTGGTTGGTGTAAGATCCCTCAGTCTCCACCAGCACCATCTCATGATTCTGAATTCTGAAATTCAGACTCAGTTCTCTCCCTACATTTGATATCCTCAACAAATACGTCTTCCCTACAAATGAAACAAGATCAAATCACATTAGCATCTTCAAATATATATTCAAGAATGCTCTCAAATATATATATTCAAGAATGCTCTCAAATGGACATGGATTGATGGAAGAATGGATTGTGTTCAGTTTGAATGAAAATATTGAGGCAAATCTTCAAATAATTTGACAAGGAAGTGGTCTTTACTAGGCTATGTGGAGCCTGTACATCGGAGATGTACTGTCGATCCAGTTTCGGGTCAAACTCTGCAGTTGTGCTTGCAAGGGATCAAAAGTGGGTAGTGCCTCCTTGTCTAGGGGCATGGGGACAGAGTCCTTGACTCAAAAATTTTATTGGAGGTCAATTTTTTTTATTTTATATTACATCTTGTGTAAACTCTAATTAGGGTAGTAGATAACATTCTTTTTAAAGAGAGAGAATTGTGAGCGAAAATTGTAATCAAGAACTAGAGCCGACTCTCCTTCGATTTCTTGCCTTTGAACATAATAGATCTGTGTTAAACCAGCGGACGTACTGAAAAAGAACCACATGAATCTCTTGTTGTGATGTTGATTTTCTTTTGCATTCAATATTGATATTTAGAAAAGACATTTCCTCCCTTATATATATATATATATATATATGTGTGTGTGACATATGACTTTGCTTGCAATGGAAGGCTTAAACAGGGGAAAATGCTCAGGTGGTCTTCACTTTTCACCAAGTAGTTAAATTGCCAGATAGCATCAAAATCAGTGTTATAAAAGCTGGACCGAACCGTGGTGGCTGTGGTTCGGTCCTAGCCGAAAACCGTTTCTGGATTAAAACCATATAACACCGGTTAGGACCACAGTTTTCTACGGTTTTTACCCAGAAATCGTGAGCTGCGAACCGCGGTTCCCAAAATTTCAATTTTTTTAATTTTTTTAAAAATTTCCCTTTCAGAATATAAAAAATTAATATTAAAAACTGTGTATATTTGAAATATAAATGTTTATTACTATTTATATCCCATATATTTCACCGTTTTCGTATATTACTCGGAGTTTGAATGTTATTTTTAATATTTATATTAATGTTATAGGTAAAATGTGTTTTACTTAATGTTATATGTAATATTTATATTATATTATTACTTGACAGGATTTCACAGGCTTTGACCACTGTTGAACCTGGCTGAACCCAAAATGCCTTGAATACAGTTCATTAAACAGTCCGGTTCTGATAACATTGATCAAAACAAAAGTATGATACTAAGTAACACAAGAAATCACAAAAAACACTACAAAAATTCAAGTGATTCAAAATGTTATTTGGCAAATATGTATCCAATGGAAGTTTCCTTGCTTAATAATATAAATTATTTTTGACAAATTATTATTAGAAGCATAATTCAGTCTTTTTTTTTCCCTTGAAACCTTCAAAACAATGCTTCAATAAGAAGAAATGGAAGAACCTAGTAAGAAAAATACCTCTGGTGACAGTGAAAGATTCATGGCATCCTCCCCATGAATTATTATAAGGGGGTTTTCCATTGAAAAGGATGTATCCTGGAAACCCATCGCTTTGGAGTTTCATCTGTACAGTCTCTCTTGCTTCCTGTATCATCATAGTGTTTCCATGTTATAATACAAAACTAAGAAAATTAACTAGTTATATCAAAGTGATCCCAATTTTAGATGCTTTTGTTATCAATTATAGTGATCAACTGATGTTATTAAAAAGATTTAATTGTTACAATACAATTCTTATAATTGTAGAAGTGGTGAGACAAGATTTTATGAATTCCTACCAAAGTTTAATAAGTGGAACACCATGTTAATTCATGTAAAATATTTTAAACTCGACCAGTAGAATATATCTTATCTTTCTTAAATGTCAAGACGTGTTTAGGCCAACTTGGCTTAATATAGATGTTGATCTCTTAATTCTATTAAATTATACTTCCTCTATCTTATTTTAGTTGTCCCATTTTCAAATTTTGAATTTTTAAAGGAATGGCTCTCAAAAGGCTTATGAACTTCTCTCCAACATCCAGTAACTCTTCCAAAATGCATATGACACAACTATTTTGAGACAGTCCCAAAATACACGAGACAATTAAATTGTGATAGAGTGAATAATATTTTTTTCTTGAAGTTATTAGTGATTGCTCATGTAAATAGAAGAGGACATTTCTATATTTTCTATAATATTTTTTTATTTATAGACTCGTCTCCACCCATATGATAGAAATGCCTCAAAAAATTCTATCATCATCTAACAATTATTTGAAAGGGCTTTAACAGTTTAAAAAGATAAATGCTAGAGACACCTTCTATTTTTTATTTTTAAAGTCATATGATGTAAAATAGGCAAAACTACTTATACGTTAATTATAGTTCAATCTATTAAATTATCAAATAAACAAATTTAGAAGAGACATTTTCAACTAATTCAATCAAATCCAAGTTGACAAACGGAAGTAGTACCTTGTATGAGGAGTTATACCAATCTCCTATGAGGACATCAAACTGTCCCTCGGGTTGAAGATAGGGGACAGGGATGACGACCCGATTGTTGACTCTGATGGGTCCAAACCCACCACCTGCCTTTTGAAATCGGGTAGAAGGGAAGTAGAAGAAGCTGCCGATTTGGTCCTTCACTCGAAAGACATAGGTCCAATTCTTTCCGGGTCCAATGGGGCAGTTTGTACCCGACACTCCATCCTCCCATGAGTTTAGCCTCTGTTGTATCCCATTCCTGCACTCACCAACAAATTCATAAACACCCACACATCACCTTATTTATTTTGAAATTATTACAAACTCATGTAGTGTTTGGCACATCTAGATTTGAAAATAAAACAAAAAATTATCATCATCACCATATGTTTTCAACTTTGAAGAGAGTGAATTCTAAACATCTAAGTGCATTTTAAACTTGATAGAAACCATTAAATGTTTGGCATAAATTATGATCTAAATATGTTTTTTGGATGAAGAACTTTGCTTTTTTCTAATCCTAAACTATTTTATTAACAAAGAACTGCACAATAGATCGAATTCTAAGAACAAGTTGGGTTAGAGTGGTTAGGACGAAGTATTCATCCCAAAAGGTATCTTATTAAGTGGAATAATTCAAGTTTTTTATAAATTCCTAAATTTTTCTTTACACTTTCAATGTAGAACTCATTCGCAGCTCTAACAATTCTCCTATAGAACAAAGCCAGTCATCTTGTCCACCTGGGAGATCTCCTGAGTCCATATAAAGTGATATAAGATCTAACTTTGATACCACTTGTTAGGATTGGGTATCCATCCCAAAAGGCTAGCTTATTAGGTGGAATAACTCAAGTCCTTTATAAATCTATGTATCTCCCTCTACACTTCCAATGTAAGACTTGTTTGCCGTTCCAACAAGAGTTGGAATAAAAAATGCATTGCGTTGATACCGAGCACTGATATTTGTGCAACGCAAAGTATCAACCCTGACCACTCATCTGAACTCTGACAACAACACACTAATATATTGAGGCCGGGATTTCCCTGCAACAATTTTTTACCCTTGGATTAGATGAATCTCTTATATACTCTTTCAAGTGTCACTTTCTTTCTAATGGGGGGCTCTCAATAAAAGAAAATGACTTAACAAATGAAGTAAATTTGAATTAAAAACTTTCAATGAAAGGACTTAGAGGGACTTAAAAAATATGAAACTTATGAAAATAAGTACAAGAATACCAAGTCATGAGTAAGGGCTCGTCCAGATTATTGAAGATGTTGACGTGAATAACATCATTTGTGGTTGCATTAACCAATGGCCCTGGGAACATCCCATTGATGGCTATCACCTGCCACAACCAAACCATCATTCCCTCACTTCAAACATTAGAAAATGAATTAATCTAGAAAACATCAAAACAATTCATACTATAATATTTTCATAGGAGCTTTATTTCACAAATTTAAATTTTGATTTTATTTGTTCTACTTCGGAATCTAAATTCTATGTTTAAAGTAAAATAATTCATACAATAACCAGAGTTTTACTCTGTTTTTGTTCATACCGGTTGATCTACATTGACGGGTCTGATGGTTGAATCGATGGAGACGTTCCACTCCAAATAAATATCTTCACCCTTCGCCGTATTAACAAAGAAAATGAGTGTTAAAGCATAAATGGTAAGCAATTTCAGGCCAACATTGGCCGAATCCATGAGAGAGGAATGCAGAGTTTCTTCTAAAACAGGGAAGAGAAGTGTGTGTTGAAGAAGAAGAAGAAGAAGAGGTGGTATGATGCAAAAATACAAAGCTGAGAAATCGAAAGGTCCGAATGTCTCTTCGAGGAACCATAAATCGTTGCTTTCTAATCTTCCAAACACAGCTAAGGTGGTATAGCAAAAGAAGTTTGTCTCATAGCAGGACTTCCTAAAATGCAAGGCATTTCAAAGATTTCAAACTCTTCAAGGACAAATTACAAATCGAAACCTCTTTTTCAGAACTTTAATTACTGTACGCACACGATGTGTGTGAGTATAACCCACGAAGTTTTCGTGGGTTCTACGTGAAACTATGAGGAACCTTAATAGAACAAGATTACAAACTTGTCATTTTTAGTGGATAAGAGTATATAGACGTCTCACTCAAATATTCCTCAGAGCATATGTAAATTTTCCAATCCACATACATCAAGTATAAAAAAAAAAATAATGAGTGGTTATTTTGTATTAAGAGAGACTTGATTTCAAAACTACCTGCACATAAAGGCGGATTTTGACCATCAAACCCAATGTTATCAGAACCGGACCGTGTACCGAACCGTCTTCGAGGCGCTCAGGGTTCAACCGGGTTCGACCGCGGTCAAAGCCGGTAAAAGCCGGTCAAGTATTAAAATAATATAAATATTATATATAATATCAAGTAAGACATATTTTACTAATAATATTAATATAAATATTAAAAATAACATTCAAACTCTGAGTAATATACCAAAACTGTGAAATATATAGGATAGAAATAGTAATAAATTTTTATATTTCAAATATACACAATTTTTTTAAGGAGAAAATTTAAAAAAAAAATAAAAAAAATTCAAAAACCATGAACCGCGGTTGACGGTTCACGGTTTTGGTGTCAAAACCGCATAAAACCGCGGTTTTGACCGGTTTTATGCGGTTTTGCACCGCCGGCCGGTTTTTTCGTCGGACCGAACCGCGGACCACGCGGTCGCGGCTGAACCGGGTTCGGTCCGGTTCTGATAACACTGATCAAACCAACTCCTCCGGGTTAACTATATATATTATTCTTCTCTTAGCTTCGGCCAAAAATCATCCTAACCATCTTTAAATGAAGGTATTCTGTCACTTTGGGGTTTACAATAAATGAATTTAGCAAGTTGTTTTTTAAGGGTCAACCATTTATCATGTGTATAAGATTAGAATTGATATTTTTTAAGCACCTAATTAAAAATAGTTTGATGACCAAAGTGTCCAGACCTCTCTTAGAGTACTTGACTAATCTTCAAAATAAGGGCAAGTCTCTCTACCCACATAGACTGGGTAACTCTATGAGTAGTAGCCCGTCAAGTGGAGTGAAAATCAGAACTCCTGCTTTATGAGGCGGGTTTCTAGCCATCACTCTAAATCCTTTTGGGTTCCTTAGACCAAAAATATTGAAATAAAATTTTGATTTTCAACTGATATATGTATTTAAAAATAAAAAATTAAGTCAAATTGAATTAGAACTTCAATTCACAGGAATGCATGGGTCTTAATTGAGTGAGGGGAACCGGAGGCCATGTAGAGTATATAAATTTACAAAAATGATCAGAAAGTTAAAAATTCTACACTAATTCAAATTTTAAAATCTTTATAGATCCAAAACTCTATCATTCATTTGACACGGATAAAACTATTTGCATGTGTGGAAAAGGAGGACTCCAAATTGTAATTAAAGTAAAATGAATTATTTAAAAGATTTGAAATGTGTTTCTTCCAACTTTTTAGGTGATTCGGGTGACTTTAAACCATTTTTAGGGTTGTCAAGTCGGACTTCCTTTGGTCATAGTTTAGACCCACTAACTAAATGACTTGACCCATTTGAAAATATGAAAAGACATGGTCGGGTCAACTATTAGTGTCCCATGTTATTAATTAGATGGGTTGAAGTCATCAATTGTATCGATTAGAGAACCATTTGAAATGAAATATGGTGTGAGATGTCCATACTCCATACACATCTATGAATAGAAACAACACGTAATTCATGGATAAATTTAAGATGAGATTAATTGTACCGTTGACGTCTCTGTCATTTTTTTCATTTAACTTTTTAAAATTTCCATACTAATAATTAACTGCCTTGTAAAATATATACTGTAAAGAAATAAAGAGAATATGCCATTTAAACTGTTAGCATGTGTGTATATATATATATATATATATATATATATATATATATATATATATATATATATATATATATATATATATATATATTTAAAAATCTCAACCACTTTATTATCATCTTTATTTCTCGTTGCATGATTCATGAATCCTATTTTGGAGTAGAGAATAACAAGTCGAGTAGGTGGGACCAGGGGTTAAAAAATCGTTATCGGCCGATATATCGACCGATATTTTTCTCTCTCTAGCCGATAACGATATATATCGGTTGATATTCACTACTGCAAAACCGATACATATCGGCCGATATGATATGTATCGGTCGATATTTGTACCCCTGGGTGGGACTCCCTTGGCTACAGTTCAAAGATTAAAAAATATCTCAAAAATTGCAAATTCCGGTAAAGGGCATTTTTCGTTTAAAAAATGACTTCTCGTGGTAGAAGGGCATTTTTATCCTAAATTTATATGAGACGCTACGAGTAAAAGAAAAAGATTGGAGACACTGTCATTCATAACATATGAATTTTGAGATGAAAATAAATCTCAAAGAAAAATAAAAAATAAAGTACCAAAAAGCGAAAGGTTGCAAATTCAAACCTCTATGATCTAATCTTGATGTGTTCTAAGAATAGTGAACTCACCTATGGAAATTTTACTAGGAATGTTTTCCATACGTAAATAAAAAAAAAACAAAGCACCAAAGTTGGGTTACAGGGGTGTTGGATTGGTGGGGGAGGAAGAGAGAGAGAGAGAGAGAGTGGCCTGTAGGCGTGGGATTAGTGGGAAGACCGAAGAAAGAACTCTCTCTCACACAGGTAACCATTGAGAAAAACTGATGTCGAAACTAATTTTTTCTTTTCCAGTAAAAATGCATTAAAATTAATAAACATATCATTATGGGTTTTAATTAGTCTAATCTTGTAGCCAAAAATATTTAAATTATAATTTAGCACCGTAAAAGAAAATTCCTGCTCTGTCCCCTCACGAGGACTGACCACTATGAAAAAATTACAAAATCCGACATATCTTACCATAAACTCCCTCTCCTTTCATCTTGTATGGGTTGTTCCAAAGAGACCATTCTTGTCAATTTATAAAAAAGACACCATCAAGGCCAATGGGAGGACACCATTTGCTTAACCATGTTTATGCATAATGGTGAACAAATCACACCTAAAATCAATTAAATTGATCATCTCCAACCATTTGATCTAATATACAATAAACTGATATGATAATTTTATTTTAAACACACCAAGATCATGCAAGTCTGAGGTTTAATTGGAGAATAGCATATTGGCATTGTCTCTTGTGAGATCATCTTTGCCAATAATGGAAACCCCAGAGAATCAAGGCAAACATTCAACAAAAATTCAAATAAAGATTATACAAGTTTGAGGTTTAATTGAAGAATAGCATATTGGAATTGTCTCTTCTGAGATCATCTTTGCCAATAATGGAAAACCGAGAGAATCAAGGCAAACATTCAACAAAAATTCAAATAACAGTTCATTATGATGTCTAGCAGCATGGTATTTGCCCCTTCACTCCTTAAAGGGTTTACACTTTAAAGTGCTTCCACAGTTGTACCTTTGTGCAATATTAGATAGTAGTGACAATGAATAGAATGAATAAACATTTTGAACTACAAAATGTAATGGTTATCTGATTATCTGATTAAGACATCTGACTATAAATTACCTTAAAAATTGTATAAAAATTGTATACAAAAAGGGGAATATCAAGTTACAACGGCAAAGAACAATTACAACAGCCTTTACCTTAACAGTTTAACAATATGAGCCTCAGAAAACGAGCCTTAACTCTATACCATCTTTCTAAAAGACCCTCCTTCATCTTTGCCGGAAAATGGGAAAGAAAAGATCAGATAACCTTCCTCTTTTACCCTTCTATAACCTTCGCCTTCGGGCTTCAAAGTATATAGTTTAGCACATGTTTTGCCAACAGAAAAATCATCAATACAGACAAGGCAGCGGCAACAGATGGTAATTATTTCAAGAGAACACCTCAACTACATAATGAATGCAGAAACCATTGTTCATCACCTCTCTGCATTAGAAGAAACCTTGTTAAGAATCATTGTCTCGGCCCTATGAATTGCTGCCTGTGATCCTGTGATGGTCACTTTCCTGTCAAAAGCACCCAAGAGAGTGAGAATCAGAATGCATCCTATCCACATCAGGAACCTGTCAAGTAGCATGTTGAACAGCTTTTTTGTACCTGTCAGATGTCCCAGACATGAAATCTCCTCGATCTGATATCTTTATCCTTGCTCCGCTAACCTGCAAGTAAGTAATCATGGTTAGCACATCCAAATAAAATAGTGAGGCAAAGTAAACAGAGAAAAAGGGAACAAACCTGACTAATCTCCATTATGTTCCTTCCACCGCGACCAACAACAGCACCAATATGCTCATCAGCCACACCAATAGTCACCGAATTTCCATGATCTTCTTGCGATCCCATGGATGAACTTGGAAGGATTGATGACGATATTAGACCCTGTAAAGACAGAACCAACCAACTTCATGGATTTGGCCCGTATCAAATGCAGGCATTTCTCCACGAAGGGTCAAAATACCTCCGAAAAAAGGCACTATCTGACACAACCAGTCATGAGCCTAATCCCCCTTTTCAATGTTCAAGGCTCACATTTAGAAATCAAGTATCTCATCAATATGCTATCAAAATCATCTTCTTTTTTCTGGACAGCCTATTGGATTACTTATCCAACCAGCCCAAAATTGTATCAATTTTGGCAATAATTTGGTAAGATCGGTTTAATAAGCTTTGGAATTCAGACCACATCCTAATGCAAGCAGCCATTTACCAAATCATATTACTTTATGTTCAAGGCCACCTAAAGGGCATGTTTTGCACCAATATTGCTAAAGAATATGTGATGTAGGACACACCATCTAGTTTATTTTAATTTTATTGTTGATTTTTATTTTTATTTTTATTTTTAATCCTTCCTTTCCTAATTAGATTTGGACTCCCTGTTTAGTTAGCTTCCTAAGTGAAGTAGCTTTCCTTTTCCATTTAGGTTTGGTGGTGGAAAAACAACACACTTGATCAAAAGAATGAAAATATATAATTTATTTTTTCTCTCTCTTTCTTCTCCTTGCCGTGTGTTGCCGGCTTCTTCCTTTTCCCTGTCTCGGCAAAGACAAAAGGGAACCCTATTTTGCTGGATTGCTTTGCTGGTGAGCATCGATCCTGATCGTGCAGTCACTGGCCACCATAGTAGTCAACGGCAGATTTGTCTTCCCAGATCCCGCCAAGCTTCCGCCGCCCAATCCCCTCAACCCACCATTCCATCGTCCTGAACGTTCCCCTGCAGCCTCTCTCCTTTCCCAAGTAACCCAAATGGAAAAAAAAAAAAAAAAACGACACAGATCCCACGCTTAGTCGCCTGCAACCCTTGCTTCCACCACCCGCGCCTTCGATTACACACCTAGATCCATCACACACGTGTGCCGGCCTTTTCCCCCTGTCCAGACGCTGCTGCTTCCCGAGCCCGAGCCCACACTTCCGTCAGCCTCTCCTCCACTCACGCCCAGAAGTATCAATAGCCCAAACGCCAAACACAGCCCTCCATCCATTTGCCTTCTTCCCATTTTCTTCATTTACTCCTTCCTTCCCATTATTTAATGCCCAACTATCCCATTTATACCCCATTCCCCATCAAATCCCTTCCCTGACCCATGTCAGTTCTTTTCTTTTATTACCAATTCCTTTTGTCATACCCCCAAAACCCACTCATGTTGGCATGTGAATGACCCTTTAGCCACTGTTTGATAATTAAATCCAAATCTAACCCAACCAGGGCCAGATCTCAACATTGAAGGCCGCCCCAACCCAGACCTCACCCAGCTGTACAACCATACGGACAGGGTCAGATCTGCCTTATTTTGGTTGTGGTTGACTTCTGCTAGTTCCCTACCCTACAATGCACTATTTTGTGCAGAAACCCTCCCAAACAGCCCCTTTCTTAGACCTATGTCACGTGTTTTTGGATTTGGATTCAGTATGACTTGATTTTTCACTGAGAATCTGTACTTTTTTTTTACTTGTTTGTAGAATTCTAGGCGTCTTGAATCTGATCTTAGGATATTTGGAAGCCCTAATCTTGATTTGTGATTACTTCTAAGGTTTAATATGCTTGCATGCTATTGATCTCTTTAGATCTCTTGTTTTGTGAGGTTATTTGCATAGATCTTGTTTTAATTATTGAATACGGAATATTATCTTCTTAAATCAGCGTTTTCAATGCCAATTGTGAGCATATAGCAGTAGTTACCATTCAGATTTCTTATTTTCTTTCATTACATTGTTAGATCTAGGAATTTGAATGTCATAACCTCATTTTAGGGCACACTCAGTTCTGTCCTGTGTCACCCAATCCAACTCTACCAAATCGACTCATTTATTAAACAAGTTTACCCAAACAATCTCAAGTCAATTGATTCAACCCATACTTGACCAAATTCATTGAATAAATGGGTGAACTTGACTTGAGCTCCTAACCAAGCATTAAATGGATTAAGCCAACCTGACCCATTTATTGCATGGTTGACCCACTACAATTCCTACTAGTCCTGACCTATTTATTAAACAAGTTAACTCAATCTAAACTAACATACATATGTATTAGTATCTCCTTATGCAATTGATGGTAATAAAAACAAACATACAAAAATCTTTAGATTAGAAAATGAATTCCTGCCACGCTATTTTCTCAAGAAAAATTTTCCACTAGAATTCATCTTCCCAACATGTATTTCCTTCTCTTGTATGATCAAGCAATACAATACACAGAGAGTTATCTCTCTTTTTTCTTCCCTTACTTTCTTTTTTCCCTACTTTCATTATAACATGGCGCATCTTCTTAGTATGTACCAGTGCACAAATCAATTCCCATATAATACATACTAGTATACCAAGTGTGGACACTCAATTGCCATTATCTTTTGGGGCTTTGGATGAGTAGAATTGTATTCTATTATTAATGATGCATTGAGGACACAAATCAATGAATTTGGACAAATTTTGAAGTATCCATAAGTGCGCCTAACAAATTTGGGCTTGCGGGTCACACTTTAGGCTCTAGGACCCCTTGGTGTCTTGATTAAACCTTGACTATTATTTGTCACTGCATCCCCACGTATATGATGAACTGGATGAAAGCTTATTTAAACATAATTGCAAAGCAACCAATTGAAACTATAATAACCTGACAGTAAATAAATATCATATAAAAGAAGTGAGTAAACCTTGTTGGTCTGAAATTTTCCTCCAGCACCATTCGATCCATAGTTAATTGCATTGTATGGTACTGTCTCAATAGATGGAAGAACAAAGTCAATTGGAAGGTTATAGGAAAAAGAAGTAAATACCTAATTCAAATAGAAGGGGAGAAGGAAGCATCAAATGTCATAGTGATATTTTTCCACATTATGTCCTTTTTCTGTTTGACCAAATAATAAAATAGCACAACACACTCAAATGCATCCCATATGTGTCTACCTTGCCCAAAAATGAAGATAGAACCCTTTAACTCAATGAGAGGAAATTCAAACGAGTTTATGATTTACATTCATTCGGTACTGATGCAACTGCAACAGTAGCAATAGCAGTAGTACTGGTACTGATTGATAACGTGCTTATGCATATATTTATATACATTCTAACAATAACTGTCGGTATTATTGCTAGTATTACCATTACTATTAACATTTAAAAAAATTAGTGCCATCATTATCATCATCAAAATCTGGATAGTGCTGGTGATAATTATGGTGAAAACAACCAAAAAAAGGGTATAAATGGAATGACTATATACATGAGCTGAACTCCATTAAAACAGAAAGTAGGGATAGCTTAATTCAAATAATGAGCATAAGGGTACAGGTAACAACTTCAGAAAAAAAGAATAGGGAAAGCCATTAGTCTGTTGTTGACACTTCAAGTAATTATAGATTGTTTAGTAAGGTGTGCATATAATCTTGTCTTTGACAAGTTAAGAAAAACTAGTCATTGATGTGGGGGAAACATGTATGATTAGATTTCTCCCACAAACAAGGAACAGAAAGACCACTAGAGGACCGTTGCTCACAAGTATCTTGGACCACTACCAGCACTATGGTTGAAAGAATGCGACTAAGAGGGAGGGCATTCGGGATCAAACTCTCTAATATCGCTAGAAGATGGTCCAATTTGGCATATTTTGTGAGATTTCAATGATATTATATTTTCCCTATTGAACGAAAGTGGAAAGAAGCACCATGCCTTAGATGGGAAACTTCTCTTTGGGGAGTATAAACCTTGAATGATATGTCCAACACTAGGCATGTGACATTTATGCTCCAAATTGAAGATGAGTGATGAACAGTCCTTGAAGTACCTAGTGTAAAACAGGCTACACTAAGTATAAGGCAAACAAATACCAGTTTCATGACTGAAGCGCTTGCTTAATAGTGCCATTAGTTTCCAGCCTTTGGCTCTTTTGGTTCTTTCTGTTGTTTCTCCCAACAGGGTTACAGTATTTTATTAATTACTCTCTTGTTTTCTGCTGCCTTTGAAATACCTTTCTATTTTTTATTACCCCATTAAAAAAAGAAATAAAAGGAATGATTAAATTTTTTTAGGGTGCATGGCTATGTGGGTTTTTTTATTTTTTTTATTGTATGTGCATGGGGGCCGGGTGGGGGGGTGGAAGAGCTTGTAGCATTGTTGATAAATGCTCTTTGTTGCAACTTGTCTCATTGACGCCAAATAGGCAGTCAACTCATGAAAAACAATTTGCTAAACTCCAATTATGAGTGCCAACCATAGTTAGATGGGATAAAATGCATTTGATACAATGATGTGAATCAACCTTTTCTTACAAAAATAAAGTATGGATGATAAAACCCAAGCTTATTGGCAAAATCCCATCAGTTAGTACAGCCAAATAAGAACCATTGGCAGTGCAAACACTTCTCTTGAGTTGAGAAGTTTTTTTTAGCGATAACAAAAAAGATTATATTAATACTTAAAAAGAGTTCCTTGTCGACCCTATTGTACATTCTCTTCCTATTAATATATTTTCATTTGTTATGGCTCAGAAAAAAATACTAAAAAATAGATTTCAAGTGGTGGGTATAAAAGATTTAAACCCTCAAAAAAACAACAAATGTATAGAGATCTACATAACAAAACCCTCAGTTACACCTTGAGTTGCAAAGTTTAAGAAGTTTTATTGTATTTTTTAGGAGTGAACACTTTTGTTTGTGCAATAGGGTAATAAAAGCTAACTGAAAATGCTCAGATGGAATAACAAAATCAATGGCAAAATAGTATGCACTTAACAAAAGCAAAATATATGCAAATATTTGGTGGATACATGGGAATTTCTAGAAGAAATGACATTATGACATATTCTTCCATACATATGTTTTTATTAGAGGATTATAACAAATAAGATCCACCTTTTATGTTTGTATTTGATAATTTTAAATCAAGTATGCTTGTTGTCATCCAATTGTTTGGTAGAACACCTACAAGCTTATACATTTTTAAACAGAATTTACACATTTTGAAATATTTTTTCAATAAATTTTACACACCTGAATCTCAAGTTCAGTAAACCATATTCAAGTATAACACCCCAGTCACAATTTTAGTGGAAGGAAAAAAAGGGCATTCATCAGTTAATTGCAACTGTTGTGCCACATATGTTGAGTAGGAGAATAACATAAAGTAGACAAAGCAGGCCGAGTTGTACATCGTACAACCAAGCAGCCAATAGTAAGAAAATGAAAAATGTATAGATTGACAAATAATGGCCACACCTGCATATGAAAATGGAGCATTTATTGATTGTGGGTAATGAACGTCTTCAGTTAATTTTGACAAAATCAAAACAATTGCCCGCATTTGTTCCTCAAAAGACCCTGTCAATGTGACCACCCTATCATTAACTCCAATATAATTATGATCTTGAGAAGATATCTTGATGCTAGCTTGAGATTCTTCGATAAAACCCCTGGTTCAATATACAGACAGCACAGAAATGGTTATTTGATAATAGCTCGTCAATGTATGCCACATCTGTTAATCTTTTTTCTCAAACAAAGGATGGAAACACAAATAACAAAACAATTTTGTCAATACTGAGAATAATCAACTAAGGTCACTTTGAAATCATGCTCAAATCAAAAGCTGTGGCATGGAACTAGATAGATCTATCTATGAAAAGACTTGCAACATCAGCCTGTGGCACATAAGTGGTCACATAACTTACTAGGTCAAATAACTTGCCTTCAGAGAGAGGAAAAAAAAAAATTCTGCCACGCGTTGGTATTCCATCAATATGCTGGTCTCAAGGTTGATAAAAGGAGAATTATCAGAAGTTGACCATTAAAAAATATGTTAAATCAATTCCATAAATTTTATTTCAACAGCAGTGCCTGATGCAAGGGCATTTCTTCAAAGGAGATGCTAGGATGGAATCTGGTTGTGAATTGTGGCTAAGGGTTCTATGGGTGGCCAAGTTGATGAGAAACAGTGAAGAGTTAATTCATTGTAAAGGGTAGGTATAGATAAAGATGTTAGCCTATAAGTTATAAGTGGCCCTCTTAGAATGAAGGTGGTCACAAAAGGTTAACACATTTCAGCTTTTCTAGTCAATGAAGAGTAGTACCATAAATGCAGTAAGTATTGCAATTAATGGAGACTTAGAGAAGAAACAAAGATCAAAAGAAAGAATAATAAGGTAATGAAAGTTAAGATTGACACTGAGGATGATGATAAACATAGATTTGCTCATAGGAGATGAAGAGAAGGCTGAAGAAGGCAAGGGACCTTGAAGAGACAATTCTAGTCATGAAAGACTCATGCTAGAAGTGGGATAGAAATCACGGGTGATAGAGATCCAGACAAGAAAAAATGGTCAAGAGAAAGATTATTAGTTTATAGTAGTCAAAATTTGTTGGATAAGGAAATCTTAAGCACCTATGCACCTCAAGTGAGATTAAATGCAACCGCGGAGAAAAAGGATGGTGCTTGATGGATGAGTTAGTACATGTAGCAAAGCAAAAGGGTGGCTACAAGAGGGATGCATGGAAGAAAGCTTTAGAGAGGAAAAAGTGAGATGAGATATTGTCCTTGATACACTCAATCATGCAATAGGTAATAATACAAAGAATATGATCGTTAATAGGGTTGAGTGGAGAAGTAGAAGTTGAAAAACAGGCAGACATATAGGACAAAGGATTTGATGATGATGATGATGATGATAAAAGATAAAGACCTAATAACATTCAAGAATCAATCTAATAAGACAATAGAATAATTGAACTTGTAGCACAATTGGTCACGGCTCATTGTTACAATGTAGAGGTTGTGAATTCAAGTCCCATGGGCATTAGATAAGCAATCGGTCCATGGAAACAATTCAATTTGCCAAATCCAAATACAGAAGTCAACCCCAGATTGATGGGATAAATGGCTTAGATGATGATGGTGATGAGAATACTTTTACTTGGATGTAGAAATTGGTCTTTTTCAAGGAATAATAAATGTAATTTTTTTAATTGGAAAATGGAAATTTTATTGGAAAGAAGAAAGAATTACAACAACACACTCAAGCCAAGTAAAAGAAGAGGGGGGACGGGGGTGTAGGCTGAAGAGGAAACATTTCCACTGCCGGTTGAGCCTTTTTGTACTCCAACCTTGGCTAAGAAGTCAGCAACACTGTTCGTTGAGCGGGCGGTATGCACGAAACGGATGACTCCATTCCTACACAAACTCCTAATGTTCCTAACAGTGTCAACCGGTTTCAGAGGGGCAGTGTCTTTCCACCAGCCCAAGCGATTGTGTTCGCAAAATCGCCTTCGATGATCAGGTTGCCATTCCCAAGACTATCAACAAGTTTGGTTGGATATTTTATTTATCTCACAATCACCAAGCCAAAATTATCCCATTCCAATGGAGTGTCAGTCAACATGTGCATACTCCTCACATGGGAGCAATTTATGAATAAACAAAAGTTCATGTTTCCATTCAGGCTATTTTGGATGTAAATTAGGCAGGGACCCCATTTTATAGATACTTTTTCTTCCAGGCAATACTATGACTTGGTGAAGTAAGCCAAAGCTCATGAATTCAGCACATATGGACCCATGGCTATGATTCCTGGACACCACATGGGTACAACAAGGACACAACTTCAATACGGCAGGGAAACGAATTTTACACATAAGAATGACGTGCCTGACACAGACAAACAGGTGTCTAACACAAACATGTTTCCTACATTGAAGTGTCCTTGTAACATAGGACGAATCAATGGTCTAACTAAACCATGTGCTTAATCCTATTATTTCTTATTTGAGGCTTATTTTTCAGCAAAGAACACATCAGAATTCCATAAAACTAATCTCATTCAATCATCTGAGTTAACTTGGAAATCAAGAAAAGGTACTGGAAGAATCCATGAAGAATCTAACACAAGCACATCACACATTTTGAAGAGTTCATGCAAAATATGCACAAAGGTTCCTTTTCCTGATTACATCGAATTTCAAGAATGACCATACGCTTTTAGATTAGCAATTATCAAATGCTATAAACGCTTGATTTTTCAAAGACAACGAATGCAATAAGCAAAATCCATACTTTATTGTAGACCCTCCCTTCCCAATTATGCCACCACAACAGCTGTTAGGAACAATGAGCCTCACTTTTGATCTAGGGTCAACATCATCAGCATCATCAGTGGTTGTCTGTCCAATAAAGAGGGGAAAGGAACTTGTGATCCATGCATAACATATAACACATTCATGAACAGAAAGAGGATGGAATATCTTTCCAAAGAAAAAAGGAAAAATGGAGGGAAGCTAAATGGAAACACTACCTCACTCAGCAATTTAGCAAAGATGAGTTCCATGGCCTGAATTATCTCATTAAATTCTCCAGTAATCATAATTATCCTATCAGACGTTCCAGGAAAAAATTCATGATTGCGTGACAATTGAATGCGAGCTCCAGACTGTGATTGAAACTCTGTAATTGTTGCACCCCCCTTCCCAATGATGGACCCAGCAGACGCATTTGAAACAAGAAATCTGATGTGTGTGGGTTTCTCCTTATCATCTGAGAAAGAGAGAGAAAGAGAGTTCAGCTTTTCTAAATATTCATATGGGTCATCACAATTTGACAGTACACTGATATTAAGACAAGTTACACCACAAGAGACACTCCAAGGTTATTAAACAATTCCAATAGGAGTAGCTAAAAATAAAAGAATAATAATCCAATAAAGATAAAACACACAAATTTCAATATATTAGTTTATTATGAAATACAAATACCAAAACTTGAGTGTAAATCATCACCATAGCCACTAATCCCATCTACCTGGGGTCGGCTTTCTGAGTTCTTCTACTATGTCCTACCAAAAAATCTTACCCTTTGTTACCCTACTCTCCCTCATATCCCTTTTTACCCCTTCTGACCAAGTTTTTCATGGTCCACCTCTTCTTCTCATTCCTTGTACTTGCATGCTTTCAGGGGCTATTTCTAGTCCGCCACATACATGCCCAAACCATCTTAAGTGACTTCCCCTCATTTTTTCATCTATTGGGGCTACTTTAAAAGTTTTTCTAATGCATTCATTTCTAATTCTATCTTTCAATGTTACTCTACTCATCTATCTTAGAATAGACATTTCTACTACCAATACCTCATGCACCTGTTTTTATTTATTGTCCAACACTCAACTCCAAAAAGCATTGCTAGCATAATGTTCGTTTTATAGAACCTTCCTTTACCTATGTGGTATTCTTTTTTCACATAGTACTCTCCTAGTTTGCCTACACTTAGCCCATCCCGGTCCTATCCTACTGGTTATGTCTAGATCTATTTCTCTATTTGGTTTGATAGTTGCACGCAACTATGACGCAGGACAAACTTTGATACCAAATTTGACGTAGGACAAGTTTTGATACCAAATTTGACGTAGGACAAGTCAAAATATTGGAAATGCTAGATCTAAATGATAGATGGATGTCTTTATAGGAAAGAAAAATGTGTATGGTGACCTAAAATGGCATGTAACCTATATCCACGATTTACATAAGATGTTAGAGAGAGAAATTAATATTAAACAAAGAATATAACAAAAACTTAAAATGGCATGTAACCTATATCCAAGATTTACATAACATGTTGAGAGATAAATTAACATTAAACAAAGAATATAACAAAAACTATGCAAATTAAAATACACAACTAATCAAAGAGATTCAACAAGAAGAATGACACCTATACATAAAGATCTCAAGGTTGTATTACTGGCCTTCAATAGAAAATCCCTCAAAATACTAATTAAATCAAACCAAACGCTATCCTAGGTTTTCTATATTTAAAAATCAGTCAACCAAGAGATGAAATAGGGCTATGGGACCACTAGGATTTGCCAAAGGAATTAGGGTTTGTTTTCTTTTCAAGCAAAACACGGTCTCAAATACGTTCATACAATAGGTTAGAGTTAGAATTACATGTCTAAGATTAACAGCCAGAGGTTGGAGTGCAAAATAGGGCAAAACAAGCCCAAAATGGGCATATTTGTATGGTCATTCGGACATGTACGGCCGTCCGTATAGACTAGTGGGTCCCCATAGGGTTTTCGTGGCCTATGGTAGAGTTGATCCCGATTTGGTTAAGGTTAGGGTTTGGATGAAAAAGGGAAAAAAATAAGGAGTAGAAACATGGGAAAGGTGGGGTAAAAGAGAGGAGAAAAGGGAAAGGAAGAAAAAGAGAGAGAATAAGAAGAGGAAGAAGAAGGGTTGGTACCCTGAGTCATACAAGGTTCCTTGATCTTACACCAAGGAGGTAGAAGGAATCACACCAGATCTGCAAATGAGAGAAACTTAAATTTCTTCTTTCGTTCATTCTCAAAAGTGTCTCTAACAACTATTTATACAAAAATGAGACTCGCTTAAAATCCTAGACATACGTGACTTAAGACACACATGTGGATGATCTAAAATCATAAAAAACAACTACTTACCTATAACAATCTTGAAATACATATGAACTAAAACAGTATGTCACTATAAAAGATAAAGAAAATAGATACCCATATGGCGTTGAATCAACAGTCAGATCGGTCCAATCCATAAATGAATGACTTAGATGATGTAAATGGATGGATCGAGCCAAATCTTCAAATCCGTTGCTTGATCAACGTAAATCTGAGCCATCCATGGCCTAATCTCTCTCTATCTGTGGTTATATATGACAAGATGGTGCCAAAAATCATCATCCAACCATGTTGAGGTAAATTCTAAATATGCATCCTTATTCATGGGTCCCATGATGTCCTCATCAAACTATCTAAGTCTATCACAATGTCATGCCAAGTCATTCCCTATTTTAATCAACTCATTAAAAGCTCTCTAAACCACTAAGTTACATTGTATATATTCCATCTTTGCTCTACTAATTGTCAACCAATTCGTCTCTAAAGTTGTCCTCCATAATTTCAATTTCTTCTTGTTTCTCCAATTATCACTATATCATCTACAAATAGGATAAACCACAACACTATTTCCTCTACATATGACGCAAGTAATCCATTACTAAGATAAACACATAAGGGCTTAGATTAGATCCTTAGTGAAATCTAACTCCTACTAAGAAGTGGGAACTTCCTCATCCCCCACATATAATCCTTACAGTAGTTGTCGCCTATTCATAGATATCATATATAACCTTCAAATAGTTCATAGGACACATTTCTTTTTCAAAGCTTGCCAAATTACTTGCACTGGCACCCTAATGTAGACCTTTTCTATGTTCATAAAAGCCATATGTAAAATTTTCTTTTCTCCCTAAACTTCGCCATGAGTCGTCTCATTTGCAAAAATTGGTTTTGTTGCTGACCTACTTGGCATAAACCCAAATTGATTTTCTAAGACATTTGATTCTTGTCTAAGCCTTTGTTCTATAATTCTCTCTCAAAGTTTCACAAAATGACCCGTAAGCTTAATACCTCAATGATTGGCATAATTGTCACTTTTCAGTATCTCCTTTATTCTAATAAAATGGGACCACCGTACTTTTATTCCATTGTTCAAGCATCCTTTTCAAATCTAAGATTTTGTTGAACAAGCTAATGAGCCATTGAATTGCATTTTCACTCAATAAGATCCAAATTTCTATAGGGACATTGTTTGGTCCTAAGGCTCTATTTTTTATTTTTTATTCATCTTTAAGGGCAATTCTTTTGCTTCAGATATTTTGTTTTCTTTTGCTTCATTTGCTTTTGCTTTCATGTATTTCACACTTTTGAGTGCAAATGGCTATGAAAACTAGGATAAGAAGAGAGGATCAACAAATTTACCTTTTCCCCTTTTGATGCACATGGAGATCAAGAGCTATGTACAGAAAAGTGATATCCTACTTCAGAGCCCATAATTCAGCCGTGGTCCACAAATCCAATATAAAAACAGTACCATTAGAAAGCTGCAACTATCTCATGTGGAGGGAATTCTTACAATTGTATTTTGTTCTATTTTGATGAAGTTAATTGGTAGTTCTATTCCTTTAGGAGTTACTCAATAATGTTTAGTTCATTCATACTTAATTAGGTGGCTTTAAAAAGTTTCTCTACTTTATGTAAGTGAGAATGATATTTGTTAACATGACTCAAAATTTAACTCCCAGGGTGACTAATGTATTGTAACAAGTATCTTTTGCAATAACGGCCAATTGACACTTGCAAATATGATCAAACAAGTTAGAGTCTTTGCATTTTCTGTTGGTGCCAACCATCCACATTCTGAAGATGCCAAAGCAGATATAAACCGCTTGACAAGAGAACTCCAAGTGCTTCATTGAATCTAGGCCCTGATTGTATATCACTAGTTTGTTGCATTGTTTCATGACTTATTAAGTTTAGATCAATCCAACCAACTCAAAAAGGCATGTTAAACTTTAACTACATGACTTCACATCAAAGGCATTCCTCTCTTCAACAAAAAAAAATTCTATCTAATGCTTGTGAATTCAGAGCCACCAAACTATATTGTACACTACAAGCAGTATCCTAACGGTATAACATAAATACATCAATTACCACAAAGATCTATCTTTAAAAAAATCAAGGAATATTTTAACACACAATGATTTTCTTCCTAAAACCTACATAAATTATCTCTCCATCAATAAATTCATACTGTGATGCAGTGCATTCCCTGCATCCCCTTTTCTATTTTTGTGTTTTTAGTTTAAGTAAGGGTAGTTTGGTAATGTCTTTCTTTTATTTTAGTTAGTTTCCTTTTTATCCAAGGGCACTCTTGTCATTAGTCTTTTGGTAAGCTTATATATGCTAGCCTTCTCATTGTTTTGGGGGACACGAAAGAAATAAAACTCAAGCGATTTTCGGAAATCCCTTTGCGGCGAGAAGCTTGATTTTGGCGTGAAGCCCTCCTCCTCCGATCTCCAGGTACTTCTTCATCTTCTCTCTTCTCTTCTTCTTCTTCTTCTCTTCTCTTCTCTTCTCTTCTCTTCCCTTCCCTTTTTGTTTCTTTAGCATGCTGGAACCCAAAATCCCCATTCCCTTTTGCTGTTATCTGTCCCCAAACCTTCCTCCCTGCTGTACCAGCTTTCGCCTGCCCCTAAAACCCCTCCATTCAGGTTCTCCCCTCCCTAAGCCCACATCTACACCTGCCGTTACCTCCAAACAGTCCTTCTACATGTGTTGTTGGCCTTTTTTGGACCTTCTATCTTCACCGACACCCTGTGAACCCACATAGCCACCATCCTTTGCCCACTATACCTGCTGTAAGCCTCTTTAGATCCTTCCTATATCTAACTATAACCCAAACAGTCCTCCACACTGCTGTCCCATACTCTTTAGACCCCTTATTTAACCAACAGTCCTTGCTGCACCTTTCCTTTAGCCCATACAGCCATATCAACCTGTTCTCCTCTCTTTCTTACTGCTGTCCCATAAAACCAGTCCTTTTCTTAACCTTATGAACCTCTCATACTGCTATCGTAGTCAGATTTAATCTCTATTTAATGTTGGTTTTATGTGTTTGTGTGATATGATAATCCTCTTGGTTTTGAGAGCCTTCTATCTATGAGCTATAACTTGATTTGGATTAAATATAATTGCTTATATTGAATTCCTAAAATTTTCATGTTTGTTTGTGGTAGATTTTATTATTCTAATTGTTATTATTAATTTTAATTTTGATTTCAGCCTCATATTTTGCTTTATATTAGTTTCTTGTTACATCATAATCGCATTTAGGCATTTACGGTCCCCTTTTGTCTTGTCCTACGTCATATTGTACGTCCAGATTTTGAATAAAAAAAGATCAACAATAAAGCACAGTCTTCCAAAACCAAACTACAACATTGTTAGAGGAGTCAATCATTGTTACACAAATAGTCAAGTGGATGAAGTCTAGGGGCTACACAAGGGTGGGTGATGTTCCGTTCCTACCCATCAAATCATCCTAGGCCTGTGATATTGGTCATTTAAATTTGACCTTAACAAGTCATTGAAATTTCATGGCCAAAATCAAGCTAGGTTGGCCGTATGTGGGTGCACCTAAACCCACCCCCTACTATCCGTATGGTCCTTGCAAATCATGTCCACCTTTAATGGGTGTCACTGATATTTTTGTGAAGAAGTTATGTTATAGCTCTCTTTTGTTGATAAACAAAAGCTAAAAATTATGAGTTGATCTTGCAAGAAATACCATCAAAAGTAACGAGGGACCATATGGTTTAGTGGGATACACAAGAGATTACATAGATAGGAGTGGGTTAAATTCATCTCCATTGTAAGTGTAGTTTCATCCATCAAATTATTCAAGCTTGAGAGATTGGTCATGGCAAAAAAAAAAAAGGGAAAAATATCAATGTCTTGTAACAATGAAATTTTTGAAGACCAAAATCGCAAGGATAGTGTTATAAAATGGGGTTAAGTTTCACATGTTGTTATCTATGCAATACCATGTACATCCCCACCCAACCACTTGGTCCCATTGTCAAATTTACAGTATTTCTTGCTAAATTTTTGTCTAAGTGTTCCTTGCAAGATTCCCTTTCCAAAAAGAGCTATCATCAATGAAGTTTGATCTATGAGGGATGAGGTAAGGAATGCTAAAATTGCTTAGAAAATTTTATATGAATGAACATCTTCATTTATTTATTTAATATTTTCATGTGGAGAAATGTCCAAGTGCAAGAGACTTCACCATAATAAGGTTTTTTTAATGGTAACTATATTAATAGAGAAAAAAAAACTAGAGGTGCAAATACAAAGGAAAAAAAAAGGAAAAGGGAAAACCCAGCAACCCAGTAAGCCCATAAAAAACCAAAGCAGAAAAGCAAATAAGGTATCCCGCATATCCGCCATCCATTGGTGGAAATTTGAAATTTTAAAATATAGACCTTCTTCAATGGGTGGTAGATATGAAGGACCGACCTTCTTATGGTCAGATCTCTTGCACCTGATCATTTCTCTTTAATGTATTTCGGGCATAGCTAAAACCTTAAAATGTAATAAAGTGGCATATAAGGTACAGCTCTATATCGCTTTGCTGTTTGAGACCATTACCAGATAATTATAGTTTTAATATGGAACTAGTTAGGACCATTTCCATCTAAAGAAGGTAGCAAGACAATTACATTGATTATTAGTGATTGAGACATTTTATACCTAGGTATATGTGGCTTATGGCAGTAATGCAAGATAGCATCTTTGTCCGCTCCTCAACTGCAAAGTTCAAGATTGACCAACTTCCCGATTTTGAATTAAGGCCTGGCTGGACAACGGGATGCATGTTCCAGGAAATTCAACTTTAACAGGGATCTAGATCTTCTTTGAAACAATTATGTGCTATTTGGTCATCCGGGTGCAGTTTCCAAGAATGTTATTGGTTTGTTGTTTAACATTAGCAGACTCTCCACAATTCAGGAAAGGTGGTTCCCCTTGAACTGTAAGAAAACCCTGGGATAGAGGAATGTCAATGATCCAGATTTCAAGTATGCCCAAATAGCTTAGTGTGCTTTTGGATCGGGAGAACACTTTTGGGAGATTCTCCTTAGAAAAAGAGAGGGACTACTGAATTCTAATGAAATGATTTGCCTAAACATCGGGAGATAATAAATAGGAAAATTCAATGATGTAAGCAATGCAATACAGTACCATTTTCCTGCTTAAAAAATTTCCAAAAAAATTGCATGAGGGCAGGAGAGAAACTTACCAATCTATGCGTTAAAAAAATAAACATATATAAATAAGAACAACTCATGCATACAGACTAGCGCTAAATAAAAACAGCCCAAAATGGAAAATGGCGCAACGGCAGGAATAACATGAAAATGTGAAGGGTATTGCAGAGATGGAAATAGAGAAGGGCAACAAAGAGGAGATGTCTTACCTGAGGTAGGGGACTTGGGTTGCACGGATCGATTGGGGACGACGCCCGGGGAAGAAACGTAAGAAGAATCTGGCGACTCCATTCTGGGAGAGAGAGATGGAAAATCAAAGAAATGGAAGTAAGCCCAGACAGACGATAAGAAAAGAGTGACGAAGATATATATTTTGATTTTTAAGGATTTCGACTCGCTGCAGCTTTTACCACGGCTGAGGGCCACCCTTTCTCTTTCCTGTGTACGGATAAATAAAGATAAAATAGGGAACGTTTATGCACAATTAAAATTTAATTTTGAAAATAATTATTTAATTTTTTTAAGATCATATACGTCTTATCTAACTAATTCTGGAGATATATGTAAATTTTTTAATCTATGCACAGCGAAGGATAGCACTGACCCTTTGACTACAATATAAATCGGCTGACTGACCAAATCATTGACCGAGTCATTGAAATTAGATCACTGAAATTTATCTAATTGTTACTTTTTTTTATACAAAACAACAAATAAAATCACTAATTAGATCATTGGAATTTTTTTAAATGCTTTTGTACGACAATGGAAAGGTAAAATGGACAATACTCTAAAATTCGTGTCTCGTTACACAAAATGCGCGTGGAAGGATATCTACCCCACACTGAAATTCATAACAATAGAGAGTGGTCATTTTTGCATTGAAGGAGACTTGATACCAAAATCTTCGGCCCATTTTGATCATAAAGTTAAATTCTAAGGGTTAAAATAATTATTTAGATGAGAATTTGAAAAAAAATTATATAAATATATATATTAAATTATCATATAAGAGAGAAATCTCAATAATATGAAGGTGATGATCCATAATTATTTATTTTATCCATTGTTATGGATGAATAGATAAAATAAAATAAAAATATTGGTAGCTATTAACCTTTTTGAATATTTTTTTAATATAAAAAATAAATGAAAGATAAGACCCATGGAAAAGGTGTTTGACACAATGTAACTAAACAAGAAAACTATAAAGATCAACGACAATGCTAATTAGATAATGAACTCAAATTTATAAGTTAGACACATGACAACGCTTAATTAAATGCTGGTCTCGAACTTATTACAGGACTAAAAGGAAGATGAATGAATGATTATACTGACTTTTATAAAAACTAAAATTAAATATAAATAATTTTATTCATTATTAATTTCGTCAAAAAGTATGATTTCTAACTGTTTAATTTTGAAGTGTTGAGTTATATGGTTTAATATTTTAGTTTTTATTATAAAATAGATGAACATTGTTAGCCGATGTAGACCAATGTCCACTCTGGTATGTGTGTGCCCGGTGTGGGAGTGAATAGGACTTATGTACAATTTTTGGTTTTACATTCAACTAAGAGTTGATCTTTGCAAATTAATTCAATTAATTTCAAACCCACAGCTAGGTAATTTAGCTGGTGGTTTTTCCCTTTGGAAGGGAGAGGTCAAGACTTCGACTCCCGTCTTTAAAAAAAATCAATTAATATCGATAGAAAAGATACAAGTTTGTTTAACTACTTAATTGACATATAATTAAAGTCTATTTAGTTAAAAGTTGGGACAATCAAGACTCAAGATAAACTCATTTAAAAGTTTAAAAAATAAGTCTGAATTGAAACATTCTTTTAAGACTAATAGAATTAGTCAATTGTTTAACAAATGGTCAAATTTGATTAAATTTATATATTTAATAAATGAATCTGCAAAATAAATTGAGTCAGACAAGTCCTTTAAGATTGAGAACGATGAAAGTTAACCTGTTTAATACATTGATTTATTCGAGTATAAATTAAAGAAACCAATTCTAAAGTTGGTAAATTCTTTTATGATTTATCATCTAAAGAATGGCCTGATTAATCTTAAAAATGGATGATTAATATTAAATCATGGGCATTACGACCTCAAAAAACAAAAACAAAAAATAAAATCATGGGCATAACTAAGTTTAGGGAGTACACTCAAAATCATGTTTCTGCTACGAAAGTTTCCAGTCATTAGAAGTAGATAAGGGAGGGAAGGAGAAGAACAGAGGTCCAGTGTCAAAAAAATGTCGATGAAGGTGCTTTCATGGAGTGCTTGCTCTTGGCTACACGACTCACGCATTGCTCTGAAATCGCAAGAAGGAACCTCAGTCAAGTCTCCGCCCTTATCTCAAGTCGTTGCTCAAAAAAAGGCCAAAAAATTCCGCAAGGTCTGCATCACTGCTTCCTCACTTTTCAATTCAAATTCCCTTTTCCTGTTTCCAGCTAACGACACGTATACAGTCTTACCCTCTCCTCTGGCCTCCACCCATTTGGGTATTTTATAGCAATTCAATTCCTCGTTGCTACATGTTTCTTTGCGGCTTCTCAAAATCTTCCAATTTGATGTGTTCTTTTTCCCATTTCCATTGCTTTTTTATGGAAAGAAAAAACCACACGTATGTGCTTTTGAGGTGCTATTTCCTTGTCAATCTTCATTGTTCATTGTTTCTTTTGTGGGTTCTCCAAAACTCCCAATTTCAGCGCCCAGAGATAGTGTACTTTCATGTTTGCATCTGTTAGAAAATTCTTCAAATTCTGTAGTTCGCAATTTTTGCTAGTCCTGTAAATTGGGGAATTTCTGAACTACTAATTTTGTGTTTAGTAGGCTTGGAGTTATGGCTGGAATTTGAATTCCATACGTAGAATTCTTGTTGAGAATTTAGAAATTTCACAAAATCGCAAAATTTCTGGTCCAAAACTCTGGGCTCATAAAAGGTCCCTTGATTTGTTCACCCGCCCCTCCATTGAGAACTCAACGAGCATTTTTTACACCCCTTCTTCAGCCATCTACTGCTACCTTTGAATTGGGTTTCTACTCAATTTGAGTCTACTCTTGAGTTATTCTTACTGCTCGATTAAAATTAAGTCCAATGGGAGTGATACATTTGAGCTTGTCTTTTTGTATCTAAAGCATGGACCTTTCCAACGAATATATCCTCATGGTTTAGGATTTACCATATAAGGTGCTCATGACTTCTCATTTTAAGGGTTCTCAATGGATACCTGCAAAACTCCCTTCCTCCATCTCTCTGTCCTTCCTTTCTACCATCTATTGATGTTTTTTCTTTCTGGGTCTTGTACTTTTCCAGTGCATCAATGTTGTATGTTTGTTGTTGCTGTAATTTCCAGGTAATTTTGACAGAAGATGTGCCAGAGTTCGGAAAGAAAGGGCAGCCACTGGGGAAGAAAGGGCAGCTTCTTGATGTCAAGGCAGGGTTCTATAGGAATTACCTTCTCCCCACGGGCAAGGCTCAGATTGTTACTACTCTTTTACTCAAGTATCCATTCATTTCCATCCACCGTTCCCTCCTGCATGCTATTCTCACTCTTAATTCTTTTATTGTTTACAATATTACTGGAAACAGAGTAAAATGGTGAAGTAGAAGTCACATAGGGAAATCTGAATATGTGAGAAGACTTGATGATGATGATGACATTAAAAAACAAAAATGAAAGATACCATTCCCTGAATATTAAGAATTCTGTCTAATTTGTGATTCATTGACATGGGTGATAGATTTGAATACAAGGAATGTTTAGTTGGAAATTGTACTTTCCCTGAACTGTGTTAGAATTGCATCTCTAACCGATCTTTTTGAGAAAATTTGGTTTTCAACAGGGTCCATTTTGATGAATTCACAACACCATGATTTTCACATGCCTACGAATTAGGTTTGTTGATTATGTACCAACCAAAAATCAATAAGAAAGAGAATTGCTGTCTGTTCAATCTATGCCAATTTTGTGAGCTGTTCACTAGTTTTTGTCTTGTTTGTTAATTCAATGCCATGAAGTGGACTGGATCTGATTTTTAGTAGGTGTTTGTTCCCTAGTTTTTATCTAGATTGTTAATTCAATGCCTTGAACTGGATGGGTAGAAGTCCTTTGGATCTGATTTTTAGGTGTGCTTCAAAACCGCTCCTTGTAAGTGGTGGACCGATGGGCCCTTGCCCTACCATCTGCCATGTGAATAGTAACTAGGTTCTGTCACTCTAGTGGTTCCATACATTGTAGTATTTTTCTTTCTTTTTCTTCCTCATTCAGTAATGAAAGTTGCAGTTCAAGTAGATAGACAAGATGGAGGGTTAGATTACAAAAAAAATTCAATTATGGAGTTGCATTAGTGCCTTGGCTGTTAAGTTCTTCTGACGATTCTTTAAGCAAAATGGCTTAATGGCATGACCTCTTGTTGGGATGACAGGAAGATCACTGCAAATTTGGTTTGGCAGATGTAAACCTAGCTCATTAGGCATTATAGCTATTTTGTGTTTTTCTAAAGTCAGTGATTGTGGGCAAGGCTTTGCGTCATATGGATATAAATACAGTGGGCCTGAGTTATGCTTGGTGCCAAATCTACACTCTGTCTAGTGGGTTAACGAGCCTCAGTAACATGCTATGTAGCATTTTTTGAAGTGGTCATCTGGTCATCCCATGAAATTCTATCTCTAGCAAAACACTTAAAAATGCATGCGATTTTTTTTTTCTTAAAAGGAAAATCCACATGATTTTTATTTCACTTAGCTAATTATATTCTTGTGATTCTACCTTTTAGGGAAATGCGGATGGAAGAAGAGAGAATTGAGGCTGAGAAGAAACGAGTATGCATTGATTGTTATGAGTTTATTCTCTCTCCTTCTAGATTATGAAGTGGTCTAACTTTTTATATTTTTAAATCAATCTCTTTTTTATGAACGAGAAAAATTCAAACACTCAATGCTCATATAAAAAAGAACTTGGAGAAGAATTTTGGAAGAAAGTTCTCAGTAGTTGATAAAGTAAGGTTTATAACAAGATAATAACCAATAATATCAACTACCATATGGGGTGCTCATACAAACTACAATGGCAAAGAATAAAATGTTAGAGATTTAAAATTTTAATATACATTTTATTCTTAACAACACTTTCTTTTTAAGTTTAACATCCAGATGAAATGGGTAGCTTGCTTTAAGCTGCAGAAAATAGAAAACTATAACTAGGGAATTGATAGGGACATTCGATGTTTTTTATAACAAGAGACACCGGGTTTGTCTTTTCATCCACTTGTTATCATCTATATGGTGAAAAGGTGCATCGGTGTCCCTTGCTATTAAAAATGTCGATGCCCCTATCCATTATCCAAGAACTAAGGTGTGTTTGTTGAGATATTAGTGACTTCACTAAAAGAGGATATACAAAGAACTGTGGTCGCACTTCATGAAATCTACTTTTGCAAAAACTATAAATAAAGCTCATCGTTCTTGGTGCAAACATGAAAGACAGCATTGGCAACCATGTGACTAGGACTTCTGATGAGAAAGAAAACCATAAGTAGTATTAGCAATCTACACTTACTGAAGAAGTGGTAAGTTGCTTCATGGTAGACAGATGGATTGGGTTCAATGGAAGCAAAGAAGCCAATATTGGCACAACCACCATTAATATTGAGAGGCTACCTTGAAAGTTGGCCTTCAGAGAAATGGAAGAAGTTTCCAAAATGAAATAAGAGAATAGAAACCTAGAAAGAGATGGAAACCATCAACTTCTGGGGCTCTAAAGCCCAAAACTGAAAATCAGAAACCTAGAAAGAGATGTGCTTGTGTAAAAGATATTGGTGTGAGGGAGTAAAATGATGTTGGGTAGATCACGTTATAACATTCTTGCCCATTTTCCTGTATATAGTTTCTCTACATTAAGCTGCAATGATAAGATAATTATTTTATTATGGATTTTGCCCTTAGTTTCATTTGTCTGCAGGAAATAGATGATCTTTTGTTGTCAACTGCTACTCTTGATTTGTTTCCTATGTTAGACCTACCATACTTGGTATTCCTCATCGATTAGTGTTTTGTTTAATCAGTTCTGATCTTAAATAGCCAGTAGGCTGAGTGCAGAGACACAATCATGAGTGGAAGGGAGAGAATTACATGTACAAATACAGTTATGGAGCCAATCAAGGCAACCAAAAAAAGGAAGCAAATAAAACGAGAAATCAATCAAGTATCAATTATAGATTCAGGTCACTATTCCTATCTTCTAAGTCAACTCTGCTTTTATTGGTGCTCCTGCACCCTATACAAGTGTACGTACCAGACATTTCTCCTTGGACTGTGCTCCAGTTTGATCAAATCCACATTCAGTTAAGGTTTTATATTAAAGCATCAATTTGATCTAGCTTCAGGGCCTATTATTGGGTATTTTTGCACAAGAAGGATCACCTGATTCTTGTAAAAGAGTCTGTTAATTCCATTGCTTGCAATCGATGTTTTATTTGAGTGAGCCGTCATCTGGATTTCAGGGTTCCTGTATGAAGAAGCTATACCTTTGCCTACTTGAGGGCCTATAGCAAGAGTTCTGGGATAGCCAATTCACTCTTGCTGACATACTAGCCTTCTTGATGAAGCCTCAGTTCGGAAACTAAAGTTTGGAAAACAGGCTCCTTGTATTATTTGTCATCCACTACATAATTTTGAATTTATTTTCCCCCTTCAATCTTGTTTTGTCTGCCAGGTAAAAGAAGAAGCGCAGCAACTTGCTTTAATTTTTGAAACAGTTGGAGCATTCAAAGTAAAGCGCAAAGGGGGGAAAGGAAAACAAATTTTTGGAACGTGAGTGGCACAAACAATAGTAGAGCCCCTTTGTTTATTAAGAAGCCATTTGCATACTGGATTTCTGACTAGCTTCTATTTTGGCAGAGTTACTGCACAAGATCTTGTCGACATCATCAAGGCACAGCTTCAGAGGTATGCCATCAATCTCATGTCAGAGAAATATGGCGCATGTAGTTGGATTATGATTTCATGAACTTGTGTTCATTCCTTTATTTTTTCGGCAGGGATGTTGACAAACGGATAATTTCTCTTCCTGAGATCCGTGAAACTGGTGAATACATTGCAGAGCTGAAGCTTCACCCTGAAGTTACTGCCCGAGTGAAGTTGAATGTGTTTGCTAACTAGTCTTTATCAGGGATCTTGGTCCTGAAGTGGATTATTTTTCCCAAGAGAAGCTGATGGTTCGAGCATGAAGAGATATCTGCAAAGGATGCCAAATTGTGAGAGTTTCACAGCGTTCATTTATCAAGCAATGACATGTAGAACATCTAGTAACAAATTGTCATTGAAAAAATTGGTTTTACTGTTGTCATGAAGCTTAAGTTGCACTCATTTATTTTCTTTTATTACGAGTCCAAAACCCTAGAGCTCCTGATGTTGCACATTAACGTGTTAATTTACTTCCCATCATTTTTTAAAATGATCTTTTTGGAGATATTTGGTATTCTTCAGACAAAGCAGTTGATGATTCTACTCACAACACTGAACACGTTAGGAAAAAATAGTCGCTAAATTCATGGTGGTATTGTCACTACAAGGCTGGCTGTGATGGCAATTTCACAAGGAACAGTCAAATGTGGCAGTTTCTTGTTTTTAGGTTTCACATCCTTATAATTTCTGTACTTGAAGTAAATGATTTTACTTTTACCCAACACTCTTGAACATGGAGAGAGGTGGAGGTCTTAAGGTTCTTCTTAAAAAGAAAAAAGTAAATGGTTTCACATACTTTCATGGAAAACACAATGTAAAACTCCAAAAGGTCCAAAACCTTATTATTCTATATTATGAACTCTATTAAAAGTAAACCACCTACAAACTCCAAATCAAAGAGGAGCACAGGAAAGCAAAAGAATGATGCTTGGGACTTTTTAATTAAAAGTTTATAGTGTCTTTTTAGAAAAAAAATAATTATCTTCATCAATGAGGAAGATGGACGATGACTAATATATTAGAAAAAATATCTTAATTAAATTGAGGTGGCAGAGCTATTTTTTTTTATCACCAAGGTGTTCAGAGTTACTTAGATAGAGAACATTTTAACTCTACTAATCATCAGGGCATCTGCAAGTTTCTAAATCTTACACATATCGAATAAGCAATTACGGAAAATAGTCTAGCGTGGATCGAACTCAAGACCTCTCTTCGTATTTGAAGAATTAATTCCGTTAAACCATTAAAATTGAGGGATTGGTTTATGATTTTATTCTCTTTTCTAAAGTAAAAATTATAATTTAATATATTTGAGTTATAAGTTTTTTGTTCAATTTCATAACTAATAATTTATGATATATATAAAGTCTACTAATCTTATTAGACTAAAATACAGATTGTTCATATATTAATTATAAAAAATATATTGAATTACATTTTTATTATTTAATTTAAATAAATGAAATGTACAGATAATTAAGAGTTTTCAATTTTTCCTAAGTATCTTATCAAAGGAATCGCAGGTGTATATGTTGGCTCTTCAGGGCGGCGGCAGTAACGACTGGTAGCGAATGCAGAGAGACAGAGAGGTGAAAACTGAAAATGGCGATGGTGGTTTCCTCCCAAACTTTTCTCCTCCAAAACCGCAACGCGATTACTTTTTCCCCTCCGACCAAATCCCCACCAAATTTCCCAGCCCTTAACAACAACTTACGATTCTCCCGCTTTCTACTCCCCAAACGCCCCTTTCCAACTCTCCAAACAACCACCAATCCTTCTCCATCTCTCAGAGTCTCCGCTTTCTCCACGTCCCCCACAATTCCACCGCCCCAAACAACAACGTCCTCAAAATCTCCTCTTCCCATCCTCCTATCCAGTTCCACCCGTACCATATCCACCATAGCTGCCATCGCCTTCGCTCTCTCTAAGCTCTTCTCATCTTCCATCCAAGCTGTTCTCCCCAAAATAACTGGAATTTCTATCAATCCCAATTTGTGTCTTAATCTTATCGGCACTGTGGGGCCGCTCTTCTTTGCCGCTCGCCGCGACCGGCCCAGTGGGTACTTGAACACCCCGCTCACGGTCGTCGCAGCCGGCATGGCCAAGTGGCTTGACATCTACAGCGGGATTTTGATGGTTAGAGTTTTGCTCAGTTGGTTCCCCAACATCCCTTGGGACCGCCAGCCGCTGTCCGCCATCCGGGACTTGTGTGATCCCTATTTGAATCTCTTCAGGAATATTATTCCGCCAGTTTTCGATACATTGGACGTGAGCCCGCTTCTCGCATTTGCAGTTCTTGGTACTCTTGGTTCGATTCTAAACAATAGCAGAGGAGCGTATTGATATCCACATAATTCCAGTAAGGAGTAGAAAGGTCTCAATCCAATTGAAGCTTCAGTTTCTATTTTTCTTTGTCGTTTTTTTTTTTGTTAGTTTATTTGTTTCTTAATTTGATTGAATGATAGTTTTGGATCAAATAGTACGATCTGTTACCTTTTCTATTAGCATTACCATCTTCACCATTCGGATAAGATACATAATTTTCCTTGAAATTGTTCTGTAAGTAGCATTAATCTTTGGGACTTTGGCATGTGTATTTGATGGTTGGTGATGGACTAAGCTATTGCTAGTGTTGTTTTTAGTTTGTTCTAAATGGAAGTGAATTTTCAAAACATTTTTATCTGATATGATTCTATTAATATTAATGTTGAGATTGGGGGTTAATCTCCCAAGCCATGAAAGAATGGATAAGTACTCATTGTTGTTCAGCTCTTATTGTTGCAACTATAAAAGTTATAGGTTTGAGCTCCACGAGTGTCCAACATGCAATTGATCCAACAAAAAATAATTTGTCAAATTCGATTATGAGTGTCAACACAATATAGATAACATAAATGACTCTAACGATGGTGATGATGTTGATTCAGGGCTAATTTCCAAAGCTGCAAAAAAATGGACCCTTCTGGGGTTTCTTCTTGGAAATAAAACCATCTCTATTTTTAGCTAAAACTTATTATTTTGGGACAGAACCTAAATTTCTCATAACTATGGGTTGAAACCATTTTAGTATAGAGCCCTTCAATTTGGAGAAAAGGACAGTGAGTTGATAAAAGAGTTGCCTCTTGATTCCTTTCCAGAAAAGAAAAAAAAATGGAAAAAATCTACTGATTTTCAGTCTTCCATCCAATCTCTCAAGGATTTAACTGTTTTTTCTCTGCCTAAAATGCCTAAGGAAGGTTACTTATAAAAAGGATAGAGAAAAAAAAAAGGTTGGAACACAATATCCCCAGTGGATGTGATGTAACTTTGGCACTTTTTGGATGCATGGATTGGAAAATATTTCCCTAAATGGAACATTTTTAACCAAAATTATTTAAATCCATTTCTTTTGTTAAACTTGGTTATTTTCTAAAAAAATCATTCCTTTCCTTGCACCAATATGGAGCCATTGGATTACATCTTCATGTACCTAGTGTATCATGTATGTCTTCTACTCAATTGCGATGAGTTTGTCCTAGAAAGGCTCAAGTGACTTGTGCTATTATTTTTATTTCAAATGCTACTTTGAATGCATGGGTTTTAAGTCATGGATTTCTAGTTTACTAGGAATTTTGATTCTAACGTGTTCAGGTGGAGTTGAAATATGGATTGTTGGCATTCCAAGCTTTGAATTTTCCAAGAATGTGCTAACCACTCTCTCAGTTTGCAGAGATTCTGGGAATGTTGAACAACAAAATAGTTCTTTCATCAAACTGCATTGAAATAACCAAACAACAAAAGATGTGTTCCTAGGAATGTATTTACAGGATTATTATCAGTTCTTACTTTATCGCATTGAGCATGTATGGAACCAAACAGACCCTCAATGTTAAACATTTTTGAATCACCAAAGGATAGTGGAAATTTGTGTTATTTCAACTGATTGAGAACAGTGATCATGTTCGTAACTGGGGCCAACATTTAGTGAGACAACTGGAACTGGTCTTTTTTTCACGACGAAGAAATCAAGACCCTCACATCTCTCCGAATACTAGGGCATTGGGTAAAACTCCAGATTCACGTAGCCCCCTACAAGCCACGGGCAATACGTGACTATGGGATTCAAACTTGAGACTCTGATTCTTGAACCAAAGTGCCTACCAGTTAAGCTATCCCGTTATGTTTGCACTATTAGGCACTATGGACTGTGTTACAAGAATGTAATAATTTTTTATTCTTATTTTATTTTTAGATGTGAATTGACAATGTAGATTATGTCCAGCTGCTTCTTTTTTCTATTTTGGAAAGCCATTAGTCCCATCTTTATAGGATTTGAGCTTTGTTTCCATACAGTCCTATCAATAATAACATTCCTGTCCTCAACATTCACACTTCAACCCCATCTTTTTTAATGGTCTCCGCTCCTGATTTATATAGGAGCTGTTTTTGTCTTCTATTCCCAAATTGTCTTAACATTCCTTCATTTTTATTCTGTCAAAGCAACTCTAAGCTTCTTAATGCTTATAAATTTGATAATTGAATCAAAGCTGATGCTAATATATTGTGAATTTGTTTAATACTTATAAATGGGCCAAAGCTTAAAGTACATGTGGATTAAATTTGATAAAATTTGAGGCAGTTTTGAATATATATCATCTAATTTAATTGAACAATCTCAAAACCCTAAGCCATTGCATAAAACTCATATTGAATGCTCTACTTTGTGTGGCTCTCATCTTCTTCTTTTTTCTCATTTACAATATTAGGCATTTGTGAATAGTTCAAATTTAGGTCAAAGTCTAGTAAAAGAGTGAAAAAATTAAAAAAAAAAATTCTTTGGCTGATTTTTTTGTTCTTGTTTTCTTTTCATTTCCTTTTAATGGTAGAGGTGGAAGGTTAGGAGTGATTAATGGTATAGTTTTTTTTCTATTCTCTCTTTGCTTTCAAAGGTCACTCTTTTATTCTAATGTCTTTCATCCGTAATCTCTCTAACTCTATGTATTGAGATTGTGTTTGATTTTCTACTAATATGATTAAATTATCTCAAATGAATTTCTCTCAATTTGTCATTTATTAAAATTATTTTTAACTCTACACCATTTTTAAATTTGTATTTAATTTATTAAATAAATATAGATGCTCACATGAGTTGGCCTTAATGTGGCATGACCTAGCTCTCAATTTGTACCCCTTGTAAAATGAACAACTAAGATAAAAATGTTTCATTTGCCGTGGCCGAGGTGGCCCTATTTAATATTTATTTAGTAACATGTACTGGACTCCATCTAATCCATTTGTCATAAGAATGCATATTGAAAATAATGCACTTGTCCTAAGTACGTTGCACTATGATTTTCGATGTTGAAGTTCCAGATATTTGAAAGAAAGATATAATAAATTTAACAAATTTATATTTTAAAATAATTTTTGAATATTTTTCTTAATCAATTCAACATTTGTTACACAAATTTTATTATAATATTTTTAAAATAAGCATTTAGTATGGGCTAATAGTTTTAAGCCGAGACGACCTGTATAAAGTGAAAGACTTCTAAATTATTTAAAATACCAAAATTCAGACACATCCAAAATTTTGTACTGATTAAATATCTCAAATTAAATTTTATTCTAAAGATTAAATGTCTAAATATTTAAATGTTGTTGGTATTTGGTGTTGTAGCTATTTGATATATCATGTTTTCTATCAATTAAAGAACATATTTTGTATGTGGCACAAAGTAGAATTTTATTTAAATTAATTATAATTACTTTTACTCTAAAGAAGGACCAATACCTTTCTAAGAAATAAAAAAGTAAAACTTTTAATACAAACAAACCTAACCATTTCAAGTTAAAAAATGTTACATTAAATTCGTGGAAATTATGCTGAACAAAACATATAAAGCTTTTTAAAATAATTTTAAAAGTTTGAGGTGTACTTTAGAATGTGTAAAAATATTAAAACTTTATACAACATAATCCAAAACAAATGGAGTCGGTTGTGGGTTCGATCAGGGGTCGAAATATCGGCCTATACATATCGTATCAGTCGATATGTATCAGTTTTAGAGTGCTTTATATCGGCCGATATCTTATCGTATCGGCCATATTATATCGGCCGATATTTAAAAAAAAAAAAAGAAGGAAAGAGAAAAATATCGGCAGATATATTGGCCGATACCGATTTTTGTACCCCTGCGTTCGAGTACTATGACGTAATCTTGACGTGCCTTAGGAGCAGTAGGCTCACCCAAAGATATTTTTAAGTGGGGTATCACGGTTTTTATACATAAATTAAAAAAAATAAAAAAAAACAAAAAATAAATAAAATAAAAGGAGTCCTTATAAAAAAATTTGCCCAGAGAAAGAGCCGTCTGCCTCACCACCGTGCTTGCAGTCGTCCCAGGCTCCCAGCTGCTCTCGTCTCTTCTCTCTTCGTTCGGATTTCAGACTCGGCAGAGGTTTCTCAATTACTTGTTTCTCTCTCTCTCTCTCTGTTTTGGTAATGAAAAAGATGCTGCTTTGATTTGATTGTTCTTCTGTTGGACAAAAATGCATAGATGAAACTTTTGTTTTTCCTTCTTTGATTACAGGCCTATAATTTGGGTTGCAAATGGTGATCGATTGAATTGAATTGCAATAATTGGTTAATGAAAGTGAAATTGAAAATTTGTTCCTTAGCTTCGTTTGTATCCATGGAAAGGAAAGTCTTTTCATGGAAAATAACCATTTCTTATCCAAAATTGGCTAAACTCATTTTACTTTTGGCTAAAAGTGGTCATATTCTAGGAAAGTGGTTCCCTTCCATGCATCCAGCCAGAGCCTTAGCGCCCATATTTTTCTCCAAGATGTAATTCTAATACATCGGTGCTGTCCTTGGAATGACAGTTTACACTAAATTGTTCCCTGCCTCGTTGTTTTCGGTGCTAGTGCCATTCCAATTCAATTATTTTCCCTTTAATGAAAGGAATTTGGAGAGATGGCTCTTTTTTGTTTTTAATTATTGTTGCTGTTATTGATGTTTACTAAGCTTTGACCTTTTTGCTGTCATATGTGAAATATCTAATAGCCTTTGTATGAATGACATTGGACTTACTCATTTCGCAAGCTTTAGGTTCTCCACTATCATCATCATCATCATCATCATCATCATGGTCATTGAACCATTTGTCCTATTTATCTAGGTCAGCTTTTTGAATTCTATATTTCCACATCTTCTCTTTGATCAGGAATTCTAAAATGAAGTGGTCACAGATGATTTTTTTTTAAGAGAAAAAAATTCCATTAAACTTTCCAGGGGGGTTCCGATTAATCGCTGACAAATGGTCTCGCAGCCAACAATGAACAAACATTGTCTAGTCAAACGTCAAGCAATAGTCCACTTCACGAACAGCCAGACAATCAAAACTTGGGGAAATCCAGATATTACAATTTGTATGTAGTCAGTTCAAAGAAGAATGAGTTGATCTTCAGGAGAACACCTATGGGCATGTGCATAAGTGCTATATTGGCCAAATTGAGCATTGAATATTCGAAGAAGGTTATTCAACAAAAATCAAAGCATGAAACAATAATCCGTGCCAAATAGCATGTAAAATGATCTTAAAAGAGTTCTGGAAACTGTAAAATGCTCCAGATACAAAGATTAGATGAATAATCATGGTTATCTGGGGAAACCAATTACAGTAGCCCCGAATAATGATCAAGGATCTTACGGATGATTTCCACCATCATTATTGGTGGGTTTCAAAATCAAACTTCAAAGGTCAAAACTCAAAAGGATGGATGACCCAGATAAAAAAATATCCCAAAATGCAATTCATAGGGAATAAATTTGTAGCTGTCTATTGTAGCTCAATCTATGTTGGACACATATAAGTGCCCTGCCATTGTCTTTCACCTTGACATTCAAGGAAGGAGCACTTGCCATAGCATGTACTCCATCAAGTCTTAAGAAGTGCTTGTTCATGTGGTTTTTAGGTGCTTCCAACAATGTTGTGGAAAATTCATCATCTAAGTGATTTATCCCAGCAATCTGGGGTTTGTTTGCTGTGGGCAATTTGTGGGATAGAAATGTTATATCATTTTGCATGTCTCTAACTCTGTGGCATGGGTAGTGCAGTTGTCAAGGCATAGAGCTACATCTTGGGTTCCATGTCATAAGGACTTCATAGAATGCCTGCTGCAGATATGTGTAGAAGCTGGGATCCTAGGAATTGTCTCTTGACTTGATCTTTGATCTAAGCAGCTTGTTGCTGTCCTGTTGACATAGTGACTTTTATGGTTTTTTTATGTTGTAGTCTTCATATTTAACATAAGTTGTTAAATATAAAGATTTAACAAAGGAGCTTGTAGCATAGTTAGTAAGTGCTTATTATCACTATCTAAAGGTTTTGGGTTCGAGTCATATCACCATCTAGAAAGGTCTTCAGATTTGACATAAGTTGTTTTTGTGGCCTAGCTGTATCATTTTTTAGGACATCATGTACTTTGACCTTATGATGTTTTATTTGAATTTCATAGAAGAGGTAAATCCATAAAGGGATGAATTCCACCTTTGTCACACTTATCCCTATGGATAAAGGTTCTATGGAGCCTTCTAAATGGACCTATCAATCCAGTGTGCAGTTTTTATAAAATCATTACATAAGTGTTGACAAATAGGCTTAGAGAGGTATGTCATTGATCACTTCACCATTTTTGGGAGCTTTTGTTTAGGAAAAGCAAATCCTTGATGGTATTTTGATTGCCAATGAATGCACCAATTTGAAAGAAAGGACAAGGGAAGGAGGTGTGGTGTGTAAGGTGGATGTGGAGTAAGCATATGACCATGTCAACTGGTCTTTCTTGACCTACATGTTTCAAAAATTAGGGTTTGGTGGATATCGTGGATTGAGGAATATGTATTTACCTCCTACTTTACCATTCTTGTGAATGGCTATCCACAAGGTTTTTAAAGATCCAGCAGGATTTGAGATAGGGTGATCCCATTTCACTTTTCCCTTTTTTTTTTTTTAATGTCATGGAAGGTTTGTGCGACTTATTTAAGATGGCAAAATGGTAGAACCTGATTCATGGTTTTCACATCTCCATCTCTTGTCTGCATTTCATGGATGGCACCATTGCCCTCTGCAAAGATAAGCTAGATTAGGTGATTATTGCATTTCAAGTGCTCAAATGTTTTCAAGCTATTATGGGCATGAAAGTCAACATTGCTAAGAGCGCCATTTTGGGAATCACATGCTCTGATGATTGTGTTAAGGGGTTAGCTGCTTCTATTGGATAAGTGCATTTCCCATTTCTCTACTTAGGCTTTCCTATGGGAGCAAATCCCATCTCTAGCTATGTGCTAGTCGGTGATTGAAAGTTTAGGGAAAAAATGGCTTCTTGGAAAATAGAATTATTTTGTCTTTTCGTGGTTAGATCACACATTAAATCTACTCTCAGCAACCTTCCTGTGTACTACCTGTTCGTCTTTAGGATCCTAGTTAAAATAGTTAGGATTCTTAAACGGATCCAAGGATATTTCCATTGGGATAGGGAAGAAATTCCATTTAGTGGAACAGAAAGCGTGAAGCTTCTTTTGGAGAATGGGGTCTTGGTATATGCACTATGGTTGAGAGGAACTGGTCCCTACTAGGGAAGATTTGCTGCATATTTGGTGAGTAAAGAAGAGCTCCGTGGAGAGTATCAGCCAAAATTTGGTGAGAGAGGTAGAGGATGGACTCTAGGTGCATGGATCATAGAGGGGGATCATGATTTTGGAGAGATTTCTCTAAATTGGGTTTGGTAGGCCATAATGTGCGAGAAAATATTTAGGAAAATTTGAAATTAGCAGTGAGGGATGGATCAAGAATTAGTTTTTGCGGGGATCTTTGGGTGGGAGACCGGTCCATTTTGAACCGCTTTTTCTAGGCTTTTTTGTACTGAACCAAAAAGGATGGTCGATTAGAGATTGCATTGAAATGTTGGGAGCGGTGGTGTCATGGACTTCATTGTTTAGATGGAATCTCATGGATTTCAAATCCCACTATTAGCGGACCTATTGTCATTGATAAGTGCTTGCACTACAACAATAGGTGTGGAAGATAAAGAATCTGAAATAATGAATGTAATAGGTTCTTTTCATGTAGTTCTATCTATTCTTGTTTGAAGCACATTTCTTCTTCCTCATTCCCTCACAAGGATGTGTAATGTTCCCTTACTCCTTCCGAGGTGAAAGCTTTTTGTTACCTTGGATAAATTTCTTACTTTAGACAACTTGAAATGCTGGAATTTTGCTTTTCCCATTATTCCCCTTTGTTGAAATAGTGAAGAGTCTATGAACCACTTTTTTTTTTATCCATTCATTTCTCATTTTCGGTCCTTTCTCTGGTCCCTTTCTTCTGTGTCATGGGTTTGTCCCTCATCTTTCAGAGCACTCATTGCTGGTGGGTGCAGCTCCCTTCTCAAACAAAGGTCTATCATTGTGGAAAAAATGGCACCTTTGGCCATATCCTGTTTGTATGGGGAGAAAAGAATCAGCACTCTTCTAAGATGAAGCTTCCTCATGGAGTGCATGTGCATCACTGGGCACATAAGGTAGAGTATTATATATTGGGCATTCGGTTGGTAATTCATTAATTGGGCATTTTGTAACGGCCCGGCCCATAAACAGGGCTTGAGGCTCGACCCACCAAGATACTAGTCCGCTTTGAGCTCACACCCACACGTGCACACACGCGAGCCTTGCACGGTTTTAGGATCGGACCCGGCCCAACTCCGGGCCAAAAATGTGTCTTGCTAGAAGAGGAGGGCAAGGACTACTTATAAACCTCCTCTCAAACTCCTTCAACTTCCGATGTGGGACCTTATTTTCCACCCTCAAGCACACAAACACACTCCCACTCCCACTTTCACTTCTTCGGAGCCGGCCCTCATGGACTCGGTCAGTCTGGGCCGGGTCAGGGTCTCACACATTTGGTAGACCAATTCAATGGGAATTGGTCAAAGATGAAGATGGTGTTTTGCCTCATACCTCTTAGGGGGAATGCCACTTTTGTATAGTTTCTTTTGTTATCCTTTTATATATATATAAAACTGTATTTAATTTCATTTTTAATAAGTAGATCAGTTGTAAATTAATAATTGAACTCTGAGGTATTGAAACCTTTAAAAGGTTCAAACAAATCTGAAATAAATAGAAATAAATGAAAAAAATTAGCTCATTTGGCATGGATATAAACCATTGGTGCTCATACACTGTAGATCAGGGTTAAAACCACTTTGTGCACTACTTTTACAAATGCAACATCCTAAACCCTTGGTGATTTATCAGATTGAATGTCTGATTAAGTCCAGCAACCATCTTTTTCTCTTTCAAAAAAAAAAAAGCAACTATCTTTTCCATAAATTCTTGACTTCTTGATTGTGCATATGACATCTAATTTGATTTGGGAACAGTGATCTTTGTGATGATTCCATAACAGTTTCTTTTTCTGACTTAAGCTGCAACTCCATATTGCTATAATAAATTGCAGTCATGAATTGTTGCTTAATGGAATTTCCTGTGACTTTTTGCTAGTTCTCCTGATGCCCCGGCTTCGTAATGCTGTTCTTGCCACAGGCTTGGTAGCCTTTGCAGCTGCTGGCTTGGCATTCCCTTTCTTCATGGCGTAAGTGTGACTTTGGTCAGTTATGTTGGATATTCCGATGAGTTCATGCTTTCTCCTCAGATTATTTTTCTTTGCTAAGGCAGGACATCAAGGAAGAAGCCTGTAATTGACTCATCAAAACCACTCCCCCCACAGGCAACTTTCCGAGGGCCTTACATAAACACTGGATCACGTGATGTTGGACCGGATCATGGCTCATATCCAAAGCCGAAGATCTGAGATGTCTCTTGATTGAGCATACATATCCTGTCATGATCGATTTGGATATGAAGTACTTCTCATCATCTCTATACTATTTCTCAGAGAGATCTTGTTGCAGCACTGGCCTTTCCCATTGCAGTTATTGTTATTGTATGTATCTGTCACCAAGGGGACCATGTCACTGTGCTACCCCTTCTGTAATACGTATGGGTCTGAAGGAGTTGCACTTCCTCGACATTCCTTGTTCCAACTTTTGTTGGAAAAATGGCAGCCAGGCCATCTAATGCTTTTGTTCAGATTATTGAACCAGTAGGTAACCTATTTGATGTGCATAACCCAAGAACGATGAGGATTTGAAGTTCATGACTAACCCTGTTCTTCCTTCTTTGGATGGTTGAAAAGAATATTTCAGTAGTGTAACCCAAAGAGGGGGGAAACTAGATAGAGTAGTTGGAACACTTGATTGAAGTTTCTGGATATTTGACTGGAATAATCATCTCAATGCGAATCATGAATTGTTGAACGAATAATGTCTCTTAAATGTTATCAGACTACTGTACTTTACAAAATACAACTCATATTCAAATTCAACATGATGAAATTTTCTTCTACTTCAGAAGACAAACGAGTCTCCTGCAATTGTTGAATCTCCAGTAATGGCAGGAGAAATCCCTTTTCTTCTGATAGGAGAATAGTTGAAAGCAATGTTATCAGAACCGGACTGTGTACCGAACCTTCTTCGAGGAGGTCAGGGTTCAACCGGGTTCGACCGCGGTCAAAGCTAGTAAAAGCCGGTCAAAGCTGGTCAAGTATTAAAATAATGTAAATATTATATATAATATTAAGTAAGACATATTTTACCAATAATATTAATATAAATATTAAAAATAATATTCAAACTCTGAGTAATATACCAAAACGGTGAAATATATGGGATAGAAATAGTAATAAACTTTTATATTTCAAATATACACATTTTTTAAGGGAAAAATTAAAAAAAAAAAAAAATTAAAAAATTCAAAAAATTCAAAAACCCTGAACCACGGTTCACGGTTTTGGTGTCAAAACCGCATAAAACTGTGGTTCGACCGGTTTTTTGCGGTTTTGACCGTCAGCCGGTTTTTTCACCGGATCGAACTGCAGACCACGCGGCAGTTCAGCCGCGGTTCGATTCGGTTCTGATAACACTGGTTGAAAGGGAGTAGTTCACATATGATAAACCAGTTGATCAATATCCAACACAAACATTTGATGACAAGAATTATGTGAAATTTTTATATGATCATGTGGGTTTGCTATGATTAAATTGTTAATGGTCTTATTTTGAAACATTTATTTTTTATCTTAAATTCGATGACTAATTAAATTTGATGAGATGTATAAGTACTTTTATTAATATGTTCCATTTATACCATGGGCCCATCGGAGTTGCATATAAAAAATATGTCCTGTTTTATTATTATGAAAACAAATTAGCAAAGAATTGCAGTATCGTGTCATGGTGGAGTTATAAGTACTAATCACTCTGTGTTTTTTTTATGATTGAAGTTGTTCACGTGTCTCACTCGACTAATAGGGAGTGGCCCAATCACTCAATTTTGATGTACATGCTCCAAAGATTAGTCGAGTGCTTTTAGAGGCCTCGAGACCTCGATTAAAAAAAAAAAAAAAGTTATAGAAAATGGTGTGGATCTTTAATTGAAATGGCATTGCTATTTCTTTTTATTTATTGTGAAGGAATTCATCACTGTGAATACTATATTTCTAGTCTTGGTTATTGAAATTGAATCAATATTCATACTTTACTTTCCAATTAAACTTCTTTAACTAAGCTTTGGCAGATTAAGTAATACCACTATCTCGGTTCGTGTCGGCCTAAATCCGTTTGACCGAACATGAAAGATAGGCAGGTGAATTTGAACTAAATTTAATATGTAACAGCCCGGTCCATAAGAAGGGTTTGGGGCTCGGCTCGGCTCAGTAAGATATTGTCCGCTTTGGGCCCACATGCGCACACACGTGCACTTGTGCAAGCCCTCACGGTTTTTGGATTGGACCTGGTCCAAGTTCGGGTCCTAAACACATCTTGCTGGAAGAGGAGGGTAAGGCTATTTATAAACCCTCTCTCAAACTTCTCAACTTTCAATGTGGGACCTTATTTTCCACCCTTAAGCACACAAATACACTCCCACTCCACTCTCTTCACTTGGGCCTGACCCTTAGTAGACTCAGTCGTCTAGGCCTGGTCAGGGTCTCACAATCCACCCCCCTAAGTCCAGAGCTGTCCCCAGCTCGACTTAATGAATCCAGTGGAAGGCAGTTGCCCACACAGTTTGAGTGCTGCACTTGGCTCTGATACCATTTGTAACAGTCCGGCCCATAAAAAGGGTTTGGGGCTTGGCCCAACAAGATATTGTCCGCTTTGGGCCTACATGCACACACCGCAAGAGGCAGCATGGTTTTTGGATCGTACCCGGCCCAAGTCCAAAACGCATTATGCTGGAAGAAGAGGATAATGCTACTTATAAACCCTCTCTCAAACTCTTCAACTTTCAATGTGAGACTTATTTTCGACCCTCAAGTACACAAACACACTCCCACTCCACTCTCTTCACTTAGGCCTGGCCCTTAGTGGACTCGGCCGTCTGTGTATTTGTGTGCTTGAGGGTGGAAAATAAGTTCCCACATTGGAAGTTGAGGAATTTGAGTGAGGGTTTATAAGTAGCATTGCCCTCCTCTTCCAGCAAGACCCGTTTTGGACCCGGATTTAGGCCGGGTCCTATTCAAAAACTGTGCGGGCTCGCGTGTGTGAGCGTGTGGGCCCAAAGCGGACAATATCTTGCTGGGCCAAGCCCTAAGCCATTTTTATGGGCCGGGCTGTTACAAATGGTATCAAAGCCGAGTTCAGCACTCGGACTGTGTGGGTCTATTACCTTCCACTGGATTCACTGGGTCGAGCCGGGGACGACTCTGAGCTTAGAGGGGTGGATTGTGAGACCCTGACCCGGCCCAGAAGGGCCGAGTCCACTAAGGGCCAGGCCCAAGTGAAGAGAGTAGAGTGGGAGTGTGTTTGTGTGCTTGAGGGTGGAAAATAAGGTTCCACATTGGAAGTTGAGGAGTTTGAGAGAGGGTTTATAAGTAGCATTGCCCTTCTCTTCCAGCAAGACGTATTTTGGACCCGGACTTGGGCTGGGTCCGATCCAAAAACCGTGCGGGCTTGAGCGAGTGCACGTGTGTGTGCGTGTGGGCTCAAAGCGGATAATATATTGCTGGGTTGAGCCCCAAGCCCTTTTTATGGGCCGTGCTGTTACATAATATTATTTATGAGAGGTTATAAATAAGGACTGCCGCTAAATTAATATAATTGAGTTATTAATTTTATAAATTAAATAAGTAGTTATTTATATCAAAATAAAAAATAATTTCAATAAATATATAAAGCTTTTGAACTTAAATCAAATAGGAGCAGGAGTGTGTAAATTACATACACGTGGCAAAGTCAGTCATATGCATCTCAGTATAATTAAATTTTTTGTTGATAAATGTTATGTTTTAAATTTTAATTATATTTATCAAATCTAATATCTAAATATAAAATAAATTTAAGAAGTAAATTTTATTGTTTTGGTATAAAATTAAAAAAGTATGACCGAATTTGAAAATAGAATTTTTAAAATCTGCACCTTTACTTAATTAATAATTTTTATGATTATATATTTATAAAAATAAAAATAAAAATAAAAATAAAAATAAAAATAAAATTTTTAAATATTTTTTATATTTAAATGAATCTGATAAAGACATGCTCAAGAGCGACGCACATACAGGATCGGATCTTTCTATCGAAGATATTTTTATTTATTCGAATATCTTTTTATTTTTTATTACAAAATTCCAATCCCAAAATATCCATCGTCGTCATCTCTGCTTTTCACTTCCTTCTCTATTCCACACTGTGTCTTACTCTCGAAGCAGATTTTGCTGAATATTCTTCTTCTTCCTAAATGAATTGCTTTCAAAATCTTCACCTGTCCAGGTATTTTTTTTTTTTTTCATTCTATTTTCTCTTCATCTTTTATTTGTACCCAGTTCCAAATATTCTCTGGAATCTCTCTCTTTCAATCACCAGCCTTTTTTTTTCTTTTCTTTTCAGATCCTCCACGCCTTTCTTGCCTTGGCAACACCTTAAAGGTCCTATTCATGGAAGACAGTCTTCTACCTATTGTCTCCAGGTATCTCTCTCTCTCTCTGATATCTGTCTGTGTTTTATAAACATTTTCCAATTATTGGTTTTTTTATTTGATGTAGGGAGCTGTGAAATCTGACTTTCCTCGAAGTATCGCCATGAAGGTAACTACTAACTTGGGAGCGTTTCTAGACTTCTCTCTTTTGTTTTTCTTGGTTCTTGGTTTAATTGAGAGAGTGTGAGATCATTGAGACATCGCCATGAAAGTTATTGACTGAGGTTCAAAAAAAAAAAATATCTTTAGACCTCTTCTCCCCCTCTTAATATTATCAACTTGTGAAGGGATAATTTTTATTATAAGGTTGATAGCTTTTGCTATATGACTGAAATTCGAATTAAGTGCTTGTTCAGTGGAAAATTCTGCAGAATTTGTTATTTTTCTAATTCTCTAATTCTTTGAATTTTGTTTAAGGGCCTGGTTGAGATTTTGTTTAATAGCCTATTTGTTAGAAAATTCCATTTTTTTTTGCTGAACGGGCCTTTTTTCTTTTAGAAAAATTTGGCATAATATATACTTCCTGAACTGTTTGAAATTTTGATTGTCTAGGGTCTCTTTGATAGAAAATTCTGGAATAATTATAATTCCAGCAAGTTTTACTTGAGGGTCTTTCTGAAATTTGTTTGATTAAGGGCGTGAATAATAGAAAAATGGTGCATAATCTGTGAAGGGAATGACTGGGACACAAGCATGCTCCTTGTCTCTTTTTAGTTAAATGAAAAAGCCTCCTTTGGATAAATGACAAAAATTCCTTTAGTGGATTTTTCACTGAGTATTTTATCATTAACTCAAGAAAGAGACAATGAGGTGTCCCTTTATTAACATATAAGCTGTCTCATTGGTTCCTCCATTCTCCAAATTCCTGCTAATTCTGTTCTGCAATTTGGAGATTTTATGCAATAACTTTTTTATTTGTCAGGCTTCAAATTATTAGCTGGAATGTAAAAATTCCATAGTCTAAGTGATTTGGGCTTTAGAATCTGCAATAGTGCTTTCAAGTAGGAATTTACAAATCCCTTTTTTTTGAAACATTAACTACTGGATTCTATTAATAAGGAAACAAGTACATAAGAAGGATCTGAGTATAAGAGATACATACTCAGAGCGAAGAAGAGGAACAAATATATATAAAAAATACAGGAGAATAAGAAATAAAAGAAAAGATACAACAAAATGTCATCCCAAACTAAAACCAAAAGAGGGCCCGATCCCCCTAACTTCCGAGGTTGGTGGGAGGAAAGAATTCCACCACCGGAGTTTGAACATGAACACCAGCTTTAGCCAAGAAATCCGCCACATAGTTTGCTGAACGAGGTGTATGAATGAAGGAAATGTTACCCATATTGCACAAACTCCAAATGTCCCTAGCAATACCAACCAACTTCTACGCGCGCGGGGGGGGAGGGGGGGGAGGGGATTTTCTATTACTAGCCCAGGAGATGGTGTTAGTTGAGTCACCTTCGGTAATGAGATTACCTCTTTTAGATCTTGACCAGATCTGAAGTGCTCTCCTAATTGCCCTTAGTTCATCTTCGTTTGATTCCATTGACCCTACTTTTTCGGAGAAGGCTTCTAACATTCTACCTTTATCATCATGAAGTACTCCTCCAATTCCTGCCGGACCTGGTTTGCCCCTAGTTGCACCGTCAACATTGAATTTACAAGAACCTAAGGGAGGTGCTAACTCTACCAAGCCCTTTCATACAACCTTCCCAAAACAAATAAAAATCTTCAGGACCTAAACCCGTAAAGTGTTTACACACGGACAACCAACCAAACAATTGCCACTTCGCCCTCTCAAAAACTTCTCTAGGACTTCCTCTCTTACCCTAAAAAATCCTTCTATTACGTTCTTTCCAAATTTCCCAAAAGATAGTGAACGGAACCATTTTCCAGGCCACTCTACGTCTACCTCTAAGGGGAGTCCCCATCCAAGCCATCAGTAAATCCTCCACTCTACTACCAAATACCCACAAGCTTCCAAACAAACCCAGAAATAAATACCACACAATACCCGTGAAGCGATAGTTGCATAACAAGTGGTCCACAGACTCCTTTTCGACCTCACACAATGTGCAAAGTGTCGAAGCCTCTTCTGGGATAACGCTTCTTCTCCTAAGATTGTGTCTCACAAGTATCTTTTTCTTTAATGCCGACCTCACAAAAAATTGGACCCTAGGGGGAATCTTGTTGTTTCAAGCCAGATTGTAACTAGGAGGTGAGCCTGAGTTTGTTGCATATGTATAACGCAAGATTGATTTTACTGAGAAAGACCTGACGGCTCCAAAGACCAGATCTATTTGTCCCTATCCTTAACCCATAATCTATTATCACTAAGGATTCCAATCAAAGCTCGATGGAAGGCAACATCAAAATCCTGCAAATTCCTTCTAAAGGAAATTGACCATTGTGGTACACCATTTACCTCTCTATAGTAATCGCTAACCAGAGCTTCATGATTTAAAGCCATTCCAAAAAGCCTAGGAAATGCTACCATTAGTGGACTCTCCCCCACCCATATATCTTTACAGAACATCACCCTCAATCCATTGCCAACCTGTAGTCTAATCCCCCTAAGAAATGTTTCCCCAACCCTTCTTCTCCGTTATCAACTCTCATTAAGGATTTTACTACCGATGATCCGTCCCGAGCGGCTCTGCTACTTAACCACCATTCCCAGGGCCCTCCACGCCATATCTCTCCGCTAAAACCTTTCTCTATAGTGCCTCTTTCTTCGAAGCGAATCTCCACAACCGTTTATTCAGTAGGGCATGATTTCTATCTCTGATACTGTAAATCCCCACCCCGCCATTCTCCCTCATATCTCTAGTCTCATCCCATTTCACTAGGTGGATTTTTCTTGTGTTTTCTTTCCCTTCCCATAGGAAGTCTCTTTGAATTTTCTCCAGCCTTTTTGCCACCCCTTTGGGTATTTCGAACAAAGAGATAGTAGGTGGGAGGGTTCACCAGGCATGATTTTATTAGAGTCAATTTATCCCCAGTTGAGAGGTAAGATTTACTCCAAGCATTCAATTTTTTTGTATTCTTTTCTAAAACAGGATCTTAAAACACTTTTGATCTCGGATTCTCACGAACTGGTAACCCAAGATAAGTAAATGGGATCTTGCCGACACCGCATGTTATCTCCCTTGCCAACCCTTCGAGCTCCTCCACTTCCACCCCCAATCCAATGATATTACTCTTCCCTAAATTTATTCTCAACCCTGATACCAGTTCAAAGCACCTTAGGACTGCTCTCACCCCAAATAGCTCCTCTCTAGACGCTTCACAAAACAATAATGTTTCATCCGCAAACTGAAGGTGAGTGACTGACCAACTGTCTGGGCAGATCTCCAACCCTTTAATGAGATGTGACTGCTTGGGCCCGAGTCATGAGACCATTAAGTGCTTCGGCTACCATTGTGAAGAGAAATGGAGATAAGGGGTCCCCCTGACGTAAGCCCCTGGTGGCACTAATTGGTGCTGTAGGTGAGCCATTCACCAAAATTGAATAGGAAGACTCTTGAACACAAGCCCTTAGCCATCTCCTCCATCTTTTGCCAAAACCCATCCTCCAAAAGAGATAATCTACAAATTCCCATCTAACATGATCATAGGTCCTTCTCCATATCGAGCTTTGAAAGCACACCCTTTAGACCATCCTTACTTTTTGCCCTTGGAATTGGAATCCTGTGGGATTTCATAATCCCCGTTCTGTATTCCATATTTCTAAATATGAAACATGCTATTCTTCTGGAAATTTTACACAGATTTCCAGTTCCACTTAAGGATCCCAAGCTTCCAAAAATGGGTTTGGAACCATAGATTTTGTCACCTGAAATGAGTGAAGAAGACTTTTGCTGCCTTTCCTACTCGTGAGTTCCAGCTATGGCTTAAGGCACTTTTGTTACACGATGATTTTCCCCTTGACCGGTACTATTTTATAATTGGAACAATTGGAAGCCGCAAATCATATCAAAGATACACTCTTTACTCTGTAATTTCATATTCTAAAGTTTAATTTAGGCAGGAAATCCGGGTTCTTGCTGTTATATTATATCTTAAAAATTTTCTTGTATCTTTTTAATTTCTTGAAAGGGGGATGGGATTCTTATATTAGCAAATATGTAACAGTTATCTCTGGCTATTGTGGGGTTGTAAACTGTGTTTTAGAACAATGGTTCCGGCTTGCACATCTGTAAATTTCTGGCTGGCTTTTCTTATGTAGCTCTAGTCAGTTTCTTTTTATTTACTTTTCTCACTCTTTTTCCAAGTGAGTCATTTTATATCCACTTTAATAGACAGGCTAAATATGCTGATGAAGTTAGTATGGTACTTTGAGAGTGTTTAAACACTTTTGCTGACCATGTTTAACAATGTCATACTGATTCTGTTGATAGTGGGTATTCTTTTTCTAAGGAGTAGCCTCATACTGAGTTTTTGTACAGAGATGTTCACTTATAAATTTTCTGCAGGCATTTTCTGGTTCCTCATCTAGTACAGAGATGAGTGGAGCTGAAGTACAGGAGGAAAAATCTGAGATATATAGCAATAATATGACACAAGCAATGGGTGCTGGTAAGTTCAATGACAGATGGACATAGAGATCTACTGATTATCATTACTTCTCAAAAAATTCATTTCATTGTAAGATATTTATTAAAAAGAACATTTCCTAGTGTCCTTCTTTTATTGCTCATTCATACTTGTTATATGATGCACAACTTTTCCCAACTGTTTCTAATGATCATGATGCAGTGTTGACATATAGGCATGAACTGGGAATGAACTACAACTTCATTCGTCCAGATTTGATTGTTGGATCATGTCTACAAGTAATCTTCAATATACTTCTGAATTGATGAATAAAGTTCTGTCCATTTATTTTGTCTACTGACTTCATTTCATTTGAATACAGACTCCTGATGATGTAGACAAGCTTCGCAAGATAGGAGTGAAAACTATTTATTGTCTGCAACAAGATTCAGACCTTGAGTATCCCTAAAAAATTGTTAGGAAGCTTCACTTGTTCTTTTGAAATGAGTATAAATTTTAAAGCTATGTTATTTTACCCAAGTCCTAGCAAAGTTGATGTTGTTCAACTTTTATGTGCTGTATTATTAAGACAAGCTTCACTGAGTGCCACATTACCTGTTTATTCCCTTATCATCACTCCTAGATATTTTGGCATGGATATTGCTGCCATTCAAGAATATGCAAAGCAATATGATGACATTTGGCACTACCGTGCTGAAATCAGGTGTGTCAACAGAATATGCTAACTACAGATATGCTAGGCAATTATTTTGGCATGCTTGATCCTAATAACTACAGATAAGGAATCAACTGAATATGCTAGTTAGTAACCGTTTATTATAAGGAAGTGATCATTGGTATCTTTTGGTTTCCTATAATTTTATGTTGTATGTGTTACTTGCCACCATAGCAACCAGCATGTCAATTGCCATTGTCATTATTACCTTTTTCCATCTATAATGGAGTTCACTCTTGAAGTTTGCTTCACTAATTTGCTTTCCTGCTTTCCATCATGTTTATCCAATCTTGTTTAATCAGAGCCAAGTGTCATAACATCATTCATTTTGTGACTTGGACATGATTAGAAATTTGAAGGCTGTAGTAGGTTAATCTTAAAGTGAAGTTGATTGGATGGCCAATATAAGGTTGTTGGATGGGTATTGTCAAATATAACGTTATATATTCCAACCCATTGGATTCTTCTTAAAGAGTTGACTCTTGCATTATTCAGAGAGGAAATGTACAGTATAGAGAGATACATATTCTCTTTAAAAAAGTTGAGAATACAGTCCATTACATTACAAAGAACTAATGAAACTATCAGGTCTCTTTGCTCCTGCTTTAGCAAAGAAATCAGCTACTCCATTAACAAACCTCTTGATATGTTTGAAAAAACATTTCCTTCACCTAGCTTGAAACTTTCTCTTGTGATTGGCAACATTTTCCTCAGTGCTCTCTTTTTCCATTCTAGCCAAGCCATTGTGTTTGCGGAATCTCCCTTTGCAATTAGACTTCCATTGCCATATTCTTGCCAAAGTGTCAAAGCTTACCTAATTGTTAACTGCTTTGCTTCATTTGAGTCTTATCTCAACTGGTATTGAAAAGAACACCTTCATTTCCTCTTTATCATTATGTATGCTTCCATTGTTCCCACTGTCCTTGCTTTACCGTTTGTTGCCCCACCTGCACTGAATTTGGAGAAATCCACTGGTGGGCAAGCTCATCTCAGAATTATCTTTTGTTTGTTTGCACCTACTCTCTTGCATTGCCCAACCTCTCACCAAATATCAAAGCTGTATCATCTAAAGTCTCTGCTAGACACGCAGCCACTTGAACAACTTTGTCTTGGAGATGATGAGAACTTCCTCCACTGATCTTTCCTTTGATTTGAAAGTTTTTGCATTTCTTTCCACACAGACCATAGAATGATGAGGATGCTGTGCCAAGCCACCTTTCCTCTTCCCCCTGAAAGCCTTGATTCCCAACTCTTCATTGCCTCTTCTGTTGAGTATTGATCTTTCCATATCCCAAGAGCATCCTATCAAATCAACAAATATCTGCCATAAAACCCCCACATAATCACATTTACAGGGAAAAGTGTACCCATGTGTTGATTCTGTTCTTCAGCACTGCACATAACACACATTGTGTTTGCATCCTCTGATATAATCTTTCTTCTCCTTAAATGGTATCTAGTCAATACTATTCCTTTCGGCATGGTCCAGTTGAAACCCTAGGCTCTCAGTAGCGTACTACTTTCTAGACCAATGTGCATGATGAATTACCTTTTGTTAAGTGTTGAAGATAAAATGGAGAAAGAGAAGAGAATAAATGAAGAGAGAGGATGAAAGCTTGAGAGAAATTAATTCTCTGTATGTATTTCTTGTAATAAGGAAGAAGAGTACACATGTATATATAGATTACAAGGAGCCAATCAAGGCTGTAAAAAAAGAAAGAATAATCAATTACAATCAATTACATTAATGACATCTTTTGGTCAACCCTTGAATTAAGACATGTGAAAAACATTATTTACAACATTAAGAGCTATAATACATGATTTGATGATGAATCCCTCATCCATACCTTTGTATCTTCCTCCTCTCTAGAAATTGATGTTTCACTTAGCCATGCCCAACAATTTTCATGTTCTTTGATCTCCGCCTCCTTCTATGCTCTTCTCAATACTGACCAAATTACAGAGCTGCCAAATATCTCATAGTTTTTTGCCACTGTTGTTTTCTTGTTCCCTAAACCTCACACTATCCCTCTTCCAACAAAAAACCTAAATTCCTTTACTTAGACCTGCCCCACCCTCCATTGCTCCTCACCCATTTGAAAATAGCCTTAGCCACACCATTCCCTCCTTGCCCACCCTAATGTTGAGATTCCCAACCTCCATTCCTTTCTCATCCATATTAGTTTGGTGTTCTGTCTGGTTTATCCTTTATGCAGTTGGAAATAGAAGTCATACCTCCATCCCAATCAAACTTGTATAAATGTAATGTTCTTTAATTTTGTAAGATAATTTGCACTTTGTTTTTGTCTTTATTGTTTTTAGGGACTTGTTTGTTTGTCTGTATGTAACACAAGATTTATAAAAGAAGATACAAGGCATACAGTATAGGAGAATTATACTGAAAATAAGATGCAGAAACCAAAAAAGAAACATCACAAAAAAGCCAATAAAAGAAAGATATCTCTCAATTTCTATTTTGGCTAAGAAGACCGCTATGTCACTGTCCATGCATCTCGCATGCTTTAGTGAAACATCCATTCCTCTAGCCAATCATTTAACACCTCTATCAAATGACTCTAGCCTCCGTGGGGGTTTCCTTTTACCCTTTGCCCAAGTAATGACATTCACCAATCCCCTTCAATAATGTACTTCCTCTCACCATAGTCCCTCCAGATTTCTAATGCCTGTCTGATGGCCCTCAGGGACAATGATTAGGTGACCCCAAACAATAGAAAGAAAGCAATATGTCAAAACAAGTAGACCATCCATGTGTGTACCCTCTCTGGCTATTGAGTCAGCTGAAACGTCAGCTGACTTAGATCTTTAGCGGCAGGTAACTTAAAACATAAATCAAATCCCCAGCCTTGTCAACCAAAGCTCCAACCAAGACAAGATGCCTTGATCCTCTCGAACAGATTTGTTACATCTGACCCTTGTGATCACACTCTCCTCTTGATTTGCTATTATTGTTAGAAATGCACTAGCGTGTGGGTCAAGATTCTAAAATGATGTAATTCTAAGTTAAGTTGCTTCTGCTGGCCAATTGCTTTCAAAACTTTCTTTCCTATTTCTGTTTTGTTCTTTTGGTTCAAATTTAATACCTTGATTTGGTGAAGTGAAAATTATATCCCGCCCCTCTTCCCTAAAGGAATCCTCCTTGGTCTACCAAGTAATGTGTTGGAAGCTTTGATGATTTCAATTTAATCTAGTTCGTTGGATCCCCTAATTCTCACCGTCTGGCTTGGCGCCAATAGTTGTCCAAGTTTTTAGAATGTAGCTTCCCTTGCATCAAATCCTTTAAGCATTCTTTTAGAGGAGCCTTCTTTCTTCTAGGTATTCCTTTATTTTATTTCTTGTACGGATAGTTCTATGTAATAACTAAAACTGATCTTTTCTCTATTAAGTACTTTAACTATTTTTATAACATTCGTTGTGCATTATTGGTGTATTGCAGTTCAAAAATATTTTTGGTTCACCAATAGTCACTCGAAATGATGTCATCGAGCAAGATGCATATCTAGGGAGTGGTCATTGTTGTTAAAATCTTACAATACATGATTTGTACGATATGTCAAGGGGAACGATTCTTATCAGTTTAAAAATCTTATGATTTCTATGGATAATAGAATTATAAGCTCATTGAGTGTTTAGGACATTTGGATTTTTTTCGGGGCTTTTGAATTTAACGTTGACTTTTTATGACATTAGGTCATTAGTTGGGGTATACACTAGTATTATACTTTTGAAAGTTGGATTTTTAAAATTTGAACTGCAATGAAGTAATTATATAATATTCACTTAATATTGAAAGATGATTGTAGAATGGTTCATATTATTGCTTTTCAAATATCTTCTGTGTTATTTCATATTTGGGGAAAAGCTTTTATGAATCTTACGATTCTACGGTTTATGTAGATTTGCAATTCGAGATCTATAAAGATTTACTATACGAATTGATTTTCACAACATTGGGAGGGGTCATTGGATGTGGTTTTTTCTTTCCCATATTAAAATGAGTTGTGTTTATGCTGGTTGAAGTAATTGTATTTCCTTCATAACTAGTTAAAATTACATCAGTCTTGTTTCACATTGATGTACTTTTTAAACTTCCTATTTTTTAATTTAACATATCCAGTACATGATAGAGGCCCTACAGAGATTGAGTATGATTAAGGTCTATGTGATGGCTCATTGAATGACTTTACTCATAAGCATTTTGAGCAATTGCATTTCCTTTAAATTAATTTGCAACTTACCTTGCCAATACCATGTCTTATTTGAGCTGGAACAGGGATTTTGATCCATTTGATTTGCGGCTGAGGCTTCCAGCTGTGGTGAGCAAATTGTACAAGGCGATAAATCGTAATGGGGGTGTGACTTATGTGCATTGCACTGCTGGACTTGGCAGAGCCCCTGCTGTTGTGGTAGGCAAATCATTCTTTTTTGTTTTTTGTTTTGAGCAGTCACAAAAGGGAATATTCATTAATAAAATGAGAAACGGTACAAGGGTATACAAGCCTTATACACAAGATACAAGCAAAACAACTCTAAGAAGAGAACACTGACGCAGGACAAGACAAAAGGTGACCCTAAATGCCTTAATGCGATTTATGCAATAATAAGAAACTAAATGAGGCTGAAATTAAAATTAAAATTAATAATAACAATTAGAATAATAAAATCTACCACAAATAATCAATAAAATTTAGAGGATTTAATGTAAGTAATAAAATCACAATCCAAACCATGTCATAGCTCAAAGTAGAAGGCTCTCAAAACCAAAAGGATTATCAAATCATACAAATATATAAAACCAACATCAAATAAAGATTAAATCTGATTTTAACAGCAGTGTGAGAGGTTAATGAGGTTAAGAAAAGGTCCAGTTTTGTGGGGCAGCAGTAAGAGAGAGGGGAAAATAGGTTGAAAAGGCTAAGATAGGGACTGGAAGAACAGGACAGGTGTAAAGGAGGTTAAGAAAGGCTATGGGAAAACATGACAGCTGTAATTTAGGGCTGTATGGAGGTTGGGACAGGTGGTAAAGACTGTATGAGGCTTGAAAAGGGTCCAAAGGTTTTGAGGGCAGCTGTATGGTGGACTGTTAGAGCTGGATGAAGAGGCTTAAAACAGTGATAGGGTTAAAAGAGGCTAAGATAAGGGGTTCAGAAGGTGTGAAAATGGTCAGCAGGGGTTATGGTTGCTGTTTGGGACTATCTGGGAACTGTAGCAGCAGTAGGAAAAGTTTCTGGAAAGGTACGGAAGCAGTATGAAGATGTAAAGGATGGATGAAAGTAAAAGAAAGGATCTGGGACAGCGACAAGGGGTTTGGGATTTGGGAATCACTGTAGGTAAAGGGAAGAATAAAAGGAAAAGAAAAGAGAAGAGAGAAGAGAGAAGAGAAGAGCAGAGGAAGAGAAGAGGAAGAGGATCAAGTACCTGGAAGGGAGACAGCTTCACGCCAAACTCTCGGATTCGCTCCAAGGTAACCACGGCAGAGGATTTGCAGAGAAATTCTCAATCTTGATTTTATTTCATTGTAAAACTGTCTTTGCCCAAAGGGCTAAAAAGCCTTATATAAAGAATCACTTACTTAAAATAAAATAAAGTAAAATTACAACACTACCCTTGCTTAAAATAAAACTAACTAAAACAAAAAATAGCAAGTAAAGAAAAAGGCAACCCTTGCTTAAAATAAAACTAACTAAAACAAAAAAATAGCAAGTAAAGAAAAAGGCAGGGATGCACCGTATCAAACACCCAATGACAACTCTTAAGAATACAAATCTCCTCGAGAAAGACAGCGTACAAACAGCTCAATAAGACCAACTGTACATAAAAAAGAAGCCAATAAATCCTGAGTATTGTCCACCCCAAGTTTAGCTAGAAAGTCCGTCACTCATTTGTTGATCGCCTTACGTGACCAAAAGAAATCTTTTTTTTTTAGCATAATTTGATTTTAGATAGTACTTCAGCATAGCTTGAACTCCCATGCTCTCATGGTTGGTATCAGATTCATGAAAGGTGGAGTACCATTCTTCATAGTTGACAACCATAACTATAACCATGACTGTCCCTCGTAGATGAAGCCTAATAAAATCAGTTAAGCTCCCAATTAACAGAGGTATTAAACTTGCTACATTCAACAAAATATCCAGTCCCATGTGATTGAATGCCACCAGTCATTCAGTATTCTTTGAATGCTAAAAATGCCAATTTAATATGATCACACCTGGTGATCAAGACGAAATGTGAAGTAATTTACAATAAATATGCTGGAAAAGATGAGACTTCAATTCATGAATGGATTATTATAGAAAAATGTAACAACTCTTGTGGAAAATTTTGTGTCATGGTGATTGAAAGGGAACCTTCTTGGCAGAAAATCGTGAAACAAAAGAATGATTTGAAATTTAGATTCTTCTTATGTGGATGACAAATAACATTGAAGTATCTATTGCGGTCTCAATGGAACTGTATGTTGAGATATATGTAGCAGGTTCTTTAATTTATCAGTTACTATTATTGTATTTTCCAATTTAGTCTTTTCCTTAATTGGTGCTTATTAATATTGTACTTACCAACTTTAGGGTTTTCCTTTTTTAGCTTACCTTCCATATTTGTATCTCTTTTTCTCTATAAATATAAATGATAGGGTCTCTCCTTAATTAAGGAAGACACACCATATTCTTTGTGTCTTATTCAACATGGTATCAGCCAGAACACGATTCTATTGAGTGAGCCTTCAATTCATTAGCCTCTTCTTCTCTCCCTCTGCTGGAGGAGCTATATCGGCAAAGGGAGGGAGGGATATCTGGTTCTTTGCAACCAATCAGATCTTATTGTTCTAGATCTGCAATGTTGCGCTGCAATCTTGACTTTGTTTCAGCCTCAGATTTTTTCGATTGCAGAGATCTGGAAGGCAAAACGCATATCTCAGTTCGAGCCCCAATCGCTGCTGCAGATTCGAAGCCGTTTTTTGGTCTCTGATTGTCGTATTCATAACTGATGGGCTGCCATTCCTTCGTTGCTGAGACGACCGTGGGCAAAGGATCCCACCCGTTTCTTTTTCAGATCTGGGTTACTGTCTGGTTCACCAGTGCCTCATCAGATCTGTTTCTGCTCACTGTTTGCTGCCTTCTGCACATCACAGATCTTAGCCCAAGCAGTTTTCTATCCCTTTCCACCAGCGCCGTTGCTCGAGAAGAAGGTGACCCCTTTTTCCAGTGATTCCATCGACATATTGCAGAACACAGAGACCGCTGATCTGATAAGTTCAGACACTGCTGCTGCACATAGTTTTTTTTACAGGCCCTTCTCGCCTGTGCACATTCCTTTTTTTTGAAGCCTCTCAGCATGGTTCTTGGAATTTTTTATTTAAGCGGAGACTTACTTTCTGCCTTAGCAGCAGAAATCTGGAAGATCTGCAATTACTGCAGTGCTTGAACAGAACTACTCTGCTCGTCTAGGTTGCCCATCCCCTGCATCTTGTTCCAGTGTTTTCAGATCTGCCCCTATCTTCTTCTTGCTGCAGTTTGGAGATCATATCTGATCTGCTGCACTTTAGCTGCTCTCTCTTCTTCCTTCACCGGTGGGGTTTCTGACCACATCTCTGCAGGCATTTTCAGATCTGTTCTCGGCGTCCTTTGGGTTCACATACCAGCATTAGATTTGCTTTTCAGGAATCACAGATCTCACACCACGAGCTCTCTCAGAATGCCAAGTCTTCTAGTTTTGGTGGAACATCTAAATCTGAATCTCAATTCAGCAATGAGAAGTAGATGTGGATTCGGTTCTTGCATCTAAGAATCCAGCATGACCCAAATTTGAATTTGAATGTGGCAATATGAAGTGCAAATAGATGCAGATGTCTTGCATCTACACAGCTTTCTCCTTGGTTTATGCTTAGTGGGGTCCACTTTTGGTTGTCTTCTTCTCAGATTTGCTGCAGAACCTTCAAGCTTGGGTATGTTTTGGACCTATATCTGCATCTGCAACCCTCTGATTTAGCTGCTGCTTCCCTATGGTCATTGACCCTCTCTTTATCTTGCATTTGCGTGGATTTTGCTCCATAATGTGCTTCGTGGGATCCATTGTTGCTGTTTTCTTTTTCCCTGATCCTTGTATGAATAAATAAAATCCTCACTCCCTTCCTTTTGTTTGTCGAACGATCCACTATTTGCCTCCTAGATTTGATTCTCCAGGCCTTTGACCTCTCATTTTAGAGATTATTTTCTCTGCATTTTGTGGGTGGTTCATAGGGCCATCTTTGTTTGCTCCCTTAGATCTGTAGTCTTTATTCAAATTTGAACCTACAATTTCCACAACTCTACAGTCATTTGTATGGCGTTGTTTTGAGTTTGAATGCTAGTGAATCCCTCTTAGACCTATTCTATGGTCTTGTTGACTGGTGGTTTTAAGCTTTCTCCGTTTTACTGTTCCTGCCCACATTGTTGTTTCTCGTCGGACCAATTTCTCTATGTGGCGGACTTCTGTAATGGATTTTTATGCCTTTTATACCTACCAACGGTTCTTCCCTTTGCAGCTAGCACTTTCCGGCACCAGATCCGGCCACCGAAACATTTTCAGCTGGCGGGATCCCTCATTTTCCCTGCTGTTCTTTGGAGTACGGTGGAGTTGCAGTCTTGTTGTTTCCAACACTGAGTTTCCACTGTTCTTTCTCTAGTATTTGTTTCGGTACATGCTGCTGCGGGATGTCAACTGGTTGCAAGCTTCTACCAGGCTCCGTTTTTTGAGATTCTTGTTGATCTGCTTTCACTCCAATCATATGGCATCATCATTGGATCATCAAGTTCAATATGTTCAACCTCAAGTGGGACCCACTTGAGCTTGTGGGGGGATGTTGAGATATATTTAGCAGTTTCTTTAATTTATCAGTTAGTATTATTGTATTTTCCAATTTAGTCTTTTCCTTAATTAGTACTTACAAATATTGTACTTACCAACTTTAAGGTTTTCCTCTTTTAGCTTACCTTCCATATTTGTATCTCTTTTTTTTATAAATATAAATGATAGGGTCTCTCCTTAATTAAGAAATACGCACCATATTCTTTGTCTTATTCAACACTGTATTCTGGTCCCTTCTAGAGACGGTTATATAGAGTGACACCATTGGGGGAACTATAATGATCTCTTTTGGATGGGTTATTTTGTATGCTGACAATTTTGAATGTAGATAGCTCCTATTTAGTAGTTATTTGAAGATGGCGTTTGAAGAATTGCTCCTACAGGTGGCAATGGGATTTTCTGATCATTCTAAAGAGGAGCAGGAAGAATACATAAAATTAATAGGACCTTGGGTGGACAGTTTATACAGTTCTGACATCTGGCATCATTATCCATGACTATCCATGGCCACTATTTTTCAAGGGATGCCTATAGCAATGGTTTATGTTGACTGATGGTTACGTTTAATGTTATTTTTAGTTGGGTCATTTGGTTTGGCACATGACTCAATTTATTAGGGTATTTAGGTAATTTGACTTGTTAACTATTTATGGTATGGCCCAATTATGGGATGTTTGTTGGCCATGGATTGTGAATATATGATAGTTTTACTTTGTAAGGAATTTATGCACCTTGCATACATAGCATGGGGCAGTTCTGTTTCCATTATTTCTTTGTCCATATTATGCAAGTGGTATTGGTATGGTTACTTGTGTACCTTAAGTTTATGATGCTTAGGTTGATTCCAACATCATATATGGACTTTTCTCCATTGTGGTTACCTCATTGTTTATTAGGTTAAATACATAAACCCTAGGCAATATCACCTAGGCTATATCAGATTGGTATTCAAAGACTAGGATTCTTCATTGAAGCCTCCCATTCACATTTCAAAAGAAACAAATTGTCAAAAAGAATTACAGAAGATGAACATGCAAATGTACATATGAGAGATAGATGCTGTAAGTTATGAGAAAAGTATGCTTTGCTCTAATGAAAAGTCAGAACACCAAGGGGAAAAAACAAATATCGGCACAAGAAATATACAAGATCAAAGTTAAGGTGAGCTAAAATCCATATGCAACAGTTGATACCTCCCACTCTCTGCTTTGCGAGTGAATCCACATCCTCTGGGAAACTTATAGTGTGCTGAACAGTACCTCCATTGAATCATTAAAATCGACATAGGACGTTTTACGCAACAGGGCTCACTCAATTAGTCAATTGCATTCTCGGAATCACCTTCATCGGCCAATTTTCCATCAAACTGATGTTTGGAAATTTGACGAGTTTCCCTAGTTGTAAGAACTTGCACTTTTTTAATTCTTGAATGCCATCTAGGCCCATAGAGTAGATAGTATTTTTCCCCTTTTTTTTTTGAAAGTTAAGATTTGCCATTATTGTTGTTGCTATTATTATTGTTTTGACTTCTGAACGATAACCAATTTATTAGAAGAGAGGAAAGAATACAACCTACAGCCAGACAAGCAGGCCAGCAAAAGACAGAAACAATAGTACTAAGCCATCAGCCAGAGAAGCTAAAACCGGAAGGCAACAGATAGGCCTGACAGCCCAAATCCCTGGCCCAAAGACTAGGATATGTGACCTGGGACTGTGGCCAGGATTCCTGGAAAACTTCCCCTGAGGAGAACTTTACTTGGCTATTCATCTGTCTTGAAGTTAGCAGACCCGGGAACATGATCAAAATCTTAACAATCTTCCTAACTTCAATTTTGTCCATGGACCATGGCTACCTTAGTCGTAGAGACCTTTCTTTTATTTGTTTCATTTTTTTTTTCTATTTTTATTTTGAGCTTTTAGGAACTTGATATTTAGATACTACTTTTTTCATCAACAATTTATTGCATGGTTTTATGAATTACAGTTGTCATACATGTACTGGGTACAAGGCTACAAACTTAGTGAAGCAAACAAGTTACTCCAGGTAACTCCCAATTTTTTCTGTAGTCACACCTTTGAATTATCATCTTCATCAGCATCATGTTTGGTAAATTGCATGTTCAGATTCATGGGTATTAGTATTTTTTGTTATCAAGTGGAAGATGGAGTCTGTTAAATGACTATTGTTTCCTCTGACATTTCATAGTTGTGGTAAAGATCAATTGTATTTAGAACATTGAGAAATATCTGCACAAGATTTAGTTATGCAAACCAAAAGTTTGAATTGTCAACCTGGTTAGAATGTAGGAAATGCTTGAATCTTCTTAATTGAGACATCGATTAATGTTGTGTGCTTGATGGTT